>JACGDI010005645.1:165805-192408 GCA_014898725.1 Jacaranda copaia | reverse complement strand
CCTTTTACCTTTTTAAACATTATTTTATTTTGTTAATATTGTGATTAAATTTTGAAAAATTAGAATCTACCCAACTTTAAAAAATTATATTTTTTAACTTTACAATTTAAATTTCTACTATTACTTTGTAAAAATTAAAAAATAGATGTTAATTATTTTCTACAAATTTTAAAAAGTGATTTAATTTTAAAATTCATAATTCACGTAACTTTCTAATTATAAACTTTAAAAATGAAGGCATTTTTTAAATAAAATATCCACACGATAAATTGCAACTATTTTTATCTACTTTTTAAATAAAATATCCGCACTATTTTTTATAAATATAAATTTTTAAATTTTATAGTTATTGATACAACTATATATAATTTATCTACTTAGCAATATAATTTTTATGTTGCATCATGATTAAATTATGAGTGACTTTTTATTGGCATTAGTTAAATGTCTATAAAATACATTTCTTGTTGGCATTTTTAACCAATACCACTGTTTTATATGTCATTCAAAAATTATTTGCCACTAAATATTTTATTATAGTGGAATTTTTATAAAACTAACACTACATTAACTTTGTGTGTCAATATTCTAGAAAATACTACTAAATATTTTATTACATCTTTTTCGAATGACACCGTAACTAGATACTAGTGCCATTTTTTTAAAAAAATTAGTGGCACTATTTAAGTGTCTTTAAAATAAATATATCTCAACACTTTCAATTAAATGTGACTAGTTTATTTGTCATATATAACCAAACGCCACCAAATATTATACTATAGTGGCATTTTTAACGACTATCACTATTTTAATTTTTTTATGTCATTATCTTATAAAATGCCACTATGTTGATGCCACTAAAGATCATATTTGCTATAGTAGAAGATGAAAGGCACAATATCTAGTATGTTTTGGCTAGGAGTCCATCAATTATAAGTAGGAAGCCTTGTAATTTCCTATAAAAACCACCCACAATTCTCATGGAACTTAATTTTTTGTTATTTTACAACTGTTAACATGACTTTATTATTTGTCAGAAAAAATTAATTAAGGTGGGCTAGTTTCCAATGAATTTTAAATTCATAACTAGAAAGTTAATATTATCTTCCTTCTATCTCACTAACCATGGTAAAGTTCCAACACACATTGATAATTATAGTAGAACTCATACTCATCTGTCCGCATTATAAATATACCGACCCATTCCAACCTTCCACCTCGTTATTAAATTCGGGGGGTTTTGATACTAAGGTAGGCTAGTAAAACTATTTATCTACAATTTTAAATGGCGAAATTCCACCGGGAACCAGCTGATAATTATTTGATATCCGTGGAAAAATTGTTACCACATGAGGACACAAACCTTGATTATCTTCACTTTCTACTTCACTTTAAGAAGGACATTGATGCGAAAATGTTCTTGGTGGATAAAGAAAAGGGACTGTATGTCAAGTATGACGATTACAAATTTAATAATGATGATGGGGGTGCTGTGAGTGGAATTAATATTGAAAATTCCCCTTCTATATATGTTCAATCAAATTTTACTGATGAAGCAAGCAACAAGGGTACACAAGGCTAGCACCGAAAATCCAACCGCACCACCCAGCGACAGGCTTCCACAAGTTCAGGTCGAAAAAAAAAGTAATGAACGCTCAAGTGTGTTGTGTTGTCATGGCTATTTGTATGCCGTTTGATTGTTAACCTAGTTTGAGGCTGATTGGTGTGTTTAGATTGTTATGTTTAATATTTTGTTTTGTACCTATACTTGTAATCTTCTACTTTTGAAGTGTTGTTCTTGGACTACTTTATGTATGATGTAGGCCATGACATTAGCATTTTTGTATTTCATATTTGGTAATGTTGGTTATCATGTCATTAACATTATTGCTATATTATGTGCCAACCATAAATATCAGAACACATTGTTAAATAAACACTCTAGTATGGTATGAAGGATAGAAGTATTTAATCTATAAAATATGTGCCACCTATAATATTTATCTTAGCAACCAAACGCTTTGTAAAACACTACGAATGTGTACTTATATATTAATTCTATGGACAGTATTTAGTTGCAAGTCCTTTTAAGAAAAATCACCCAAGTATGGAAAATGTAATATGAAATACAATGAATTATCCAGGACAACACTAAAAAAACTAATTCAAACCACAATAATCCACCTAAGGAAGTTAAATTTCTTATTCCAATGTAGGATTTTAATTGAACACATGGAAAACTGTTATAGTTATGAAGATGTATGGAGCACCACACCATATTTTGACATTAAATAGGTCTTTATGCTTGAAGTTGCAACTTTAGCTGTTACAAATAAAATCAATTCCCTAGAGAGAG
Source organism: Jacaranda copaia (assembly GCA_014898725.1). Classification (NCBI taxonomy): domain Eukaryota; kingdom Viridiplantae; phylum Streptophyta; class Magnoliopsida; order Lamiales; family Bignoniaceae; genus Jacaranda; species Jacaranda copaia. Next base: position 190,052 of record JACGDI010005645.1, on the reverse strand, counting down.
CCATAAATCTTGACCAACTTTGCTCAATGTTAGAATGGTAGGGCTTCAAACATTTTGAGAACTATATTGAATTTTAGCATAAGTTTTTGTGAATCAAATAAAACCTTACAAGATGATTTTTGGAATGTAGTGATAATCTAAAATATGAAAATTGCTTATACGGGCATACTTATAGCTATCGCTTGAAGCCATAGTTACCCAACCAGTTAATGTGTTAGTTACCTAAAATGTGCAATTTGAGGTATTATCCCATCAGTATCATCTATCATGTAGATTAATGATAAAACCTTAAAAAGTGATTGCTACTGTGACTAGCGACACATGTTTATTGGAATTAGTCTATTTACATGTAACAGGAAAGTGATTGATACTGTAACTGGTGACACATGTTTGTTGGAATTAGTCTATTTACATGTAATAGGAATTTAGTACGATCCCATGCAAAAGTCTCATTTCATTGTGAAAATATATATTTGGAATATTATAAGAAATAGATTTAATTGTAATTGACGGTAATAATTTTATGATATATTGCACAATTGTGAATTGAGAATGGATATTCAAAGCAACAAAAAACATAATCAAATTATGATTCAATTGGCTTCCATGCAAGATCAATAATAGGTATTATCTAGGCCAAGTATATGACCTATGCTATGATTGTGTTTGGATGATTTAATGCCACAATTCATAAAATTAACTTAGTTAAGGGCAACCATGCAACCAAAATATAACCAAAATAGGATTCAATTGGCTTCCATGCAAGATCAAAACTTATATAGGTTGTAACTTTTGGAGAATATCAAGCTACTGAGTTTCCATGGAAGTAAGCCACATCCAAGACTCCTCTCACCCCACTACAAATTACATAAAAATACCGGGAAACCAGTTGTAAAGCTTTTGAACCTCAAAATCACAAGAACATGCTCCACATGTGACCTTTGATACCTCATCATCAAATCTATATGCAATCAGTGTGCCAGAATGGAATTCGGTACAATAAACTGGAGGAGTGCATATAAGAGGGTAAAGTATCCAAATCGAGATGAACATGTCTATTAACTTTTTGCATTGTAACACAATTTCTCATCTCATTTTGTCACATATTTTGGCTGCACCAAGTAACCGAATGCCTTCATTCTTCAATTCTTTGTTGCCACTGAAGATACACAAAATCTATTTGCAATAAAATGCTCCTAGGTGCCCTTTATTCATTGCTATCTCGAACAACTTTATTGCATATTCAATTTCATCTCCAAAACAATATCCATGTTGTGTACACACACAAAGAATATACATATATATAAATTTATGCATGCAATATTTTCAATATTCGATATACAAAACTCAAAATGAATACAATATACGTAATATTGACTCAAGCATACCACAACAACTCTTAAAAGGAGATCTATGTTCCCAGCTTTGTAGCATTTTCCTAGAAAAACATCTAGCTTCCATGCCAATGGATGTATCCATACCATTTGGTTAGCCTTTTTAACCAACATGTGCTTATATATGTAATCATCCTTCTCTAGGACATAGAACAGCTTGTAACTGAAAATCATTTCAAACAACAATCATGAGTGAGAAATCATGCTATGTTAGTGGTTATATACAACACTAACGTAAAAATTAAACATCATACCTTAATTTGGCATTACATATATCTTTGATTGAATGAGATCCAACTTTGCCCAATATTAGTAGAACGAGTTCTTTTGGCAACTTCTCAAATAAGTTGATAGAGGCGACAAAGTAACTGCTTCTTAATGACGACATATTGAACCTATGAGAGGGAAAGAAATGTTACCATCGAAATTATAATTGGTGTAAGTGACAAATTGGAGTAATGCAAAAGGGAGAACTTCAAATTTGGCTGTATTAGTAGACATAGGTTGGTTTGCTACAAGTAGCTTGGTTAAGTATTTATAAGGATCACATAGCAATCCAAAGAAGAGTACCATCACAATATTGTTAACCTATAATACGTCAACTATTTAAAGATTAATTATTGCCTACAAATTCTAATTTAAAATTAATTTGTCATAGGAGGTATTTAAATTGTGAATCGTAATTTATTTAATTCACAGTTTTTAACTTATCCCAACATGAAGTAGTAGTGACAAAAATGGATGTTTCAAATTGCCACTGCTTACAATTGGTGAAATCCATGTAGTGACAACTTGGTGACAATACATGTTGGAGGCATATTACTATATAAGATTTTCATCATCACCACTAGTATGTCACATATTTGTTTATGATAACAACTTCAACGCTACTCATGTCGCTATATACTTTTAACAAATAATTTAGGTGACAAAGCTAAATTTTTTGTTACATAATATACATATATTATATATGTAAACGGATATTAAATGATTGGATACACTATTTTTATATTCGTATCTATTTAACTTTTTGAATATTTGGATACGGTTATGGATTTGATGAAATTTAAAAAAATATATCCGAATTCATATCTATCGAATATTGGTCAAATTCAGATATATTCGTATTCGATTAACTTATCCGTAGTTATTCAGATGCATTCGTATTTGATTAAACTTGTCTGTATTTGAATTATTTTTTTAATATTTATATTTGAAGATAATTTTTTAGATATCTATTTATGAATATCCAAATACGTGTATCTATGAACCAATAGCAAAAACATATACAATTTTAGTAAAAAGAAAGCAATCAAACAGATAGAATAATTTTCAATTAAAAATTGACTTTATAATTGATTAGTAGTACTAATTAATAATAATAATAATAATAATAATAATAATAATAATAATGGTGTTTAAGTATATTAATTATAAAATCAATCAACAATAATTATATTTGTTAACTTTATTCTTCAATTATAATTTATATATATGGATTATGAGATTCTTATTGAAAAATATAAATAATATATTATTTAATAAATATATATTCAATGCAAATATTAAACAGATAATATATGCATTTACCATATTCACATCTATTTATAATCAAATATATTTTAATCGAATACAAATAATATCCGTTATAAATGGATATGAATAAATTTTGTATAAATGAATATAAATGCGAATGGTAAACCAAGTTTCAAATATTCATTTACAATACATGATATATAGTGACAATTTGTGCATTATCAATTATTAATTTTTTACCAATTTATTTTTTAGGTGAATAATTTTTTTTTTAACAATTTAGTTTAGGAAAAATTGGATACTTTATTCAATGCATTTTCCTCATAAATAAGATACATGATCGACTTAAAATTTTGTTACCACAATTAGAAGTCAATGGACACATTTTGATTGCAAAAGCAAAACTTATCCTGTTCTTGTGTTTGGTCCAAGACATAATTGTTATTTATTTATTTACTACTTTAAACAAATATTGACAAATGCAATGATGGCCTACTTGCCTGTAAGAGTTAAATGGAGGACCTATGTGATAGCTAGCAATCATCCTATTTTATCCACAACTTTCAATATCCCTCATAATCACATTCTATCAATATAGGCTGTCTTCATCAAGAAAGACACTCAACCTAGCAAATGTCCAAATCTCGTGCAACCAATTAAAAAAAACACTATCTATCAAATCAACCATAATAAAGATGCAATGTCAATATAATAAAAACGCTCTATCCAATGAAAAATAAGAGATTGACATAGATTGAAAATTAATGTGACAATGTATTGACAAGACATGACTACATTTATACATAGATAGAGAGACAAGCATATGTATATTTACATACATACTTTTGTATGTAAGTATATACACATACATTCGGATACTTACACATAATAATCATACACATGTAAATTTACGGGTGTAAATATATATAAATATATATTTTTTGTGCATCTTTTAATTTATGTAGTGACATGTCACTTTCTTACAAGGTAGAACTTATTTTTAACAAATATTTCCAAGACAAAAGAGACAAAATGGTGATTGTTTTTAAGCTGCATTTATGCATTCTGAAAGAATATAACTATTTGGGGTTGTGTTAGTAAACTGAGGCAAAATGCCTCAACATAAGGATGTTGAATCATTCACCATTTTGATGTGAAAAAAGGTGCCATGCCAACCCTCTTATGAATTATTAAAACGATGCTATAATGTAATACTATTTTCTAAAATACATTTCTTTACTTTTGAATTCTCTTGTTGCCCATTTTAGGAATGATTTTACAAGCATAGTACTATGGTAGGCCTCAAAGTCAACCAAACGCCTAATAGAAAAAGCTTCAGTTTCGCTTGCTCTTAGAATAAGGATTGCTTGGTTTATGCAGACATTAAATTTTCATTCACAATTCAAGGTAGAAGTACTACATACAATGCTCATGCAATTTCATAAAAATGAACAAATTTCATACCATTTTTTTGTTGTTTTGATTTTCAAAAAGTGGCATGTTGTTCCAAAATTTTGTAACAAGATAATTATACACTGAGATGCTTCATCCACAACAGTTGTTGATATACCATTCATTAACTGCAAAAGATAAATTACATTTTTTTCCTTCACCCACCAAGTAAAGGGATTCAGTTGTGATACAAAATTTTAGAACTAGAAAATTATACAGCAAGATGCTCCATTCACAGTAGTAGGCATACGAGTGATAGACTGAAGAGTAGAAAAATACATTATTTTTCCCTCCTTAGCATTATAACAGATTGAAATGTCAGTGACGTATAAAGATTTCAAAGTTGCATGTGCAAGCTCCACAAAGTACATATAATTCCTTACCATCACAACTGGTAAGAGGATGGAAGTGATTTTCTAAATAATGAATTGGACGCCCTTCCAGCAACGTATTGAGTATCCAAAGACATAAAGACATTGTGATCAATTTCCTTCATGTAAGGATTATCTCACGTCCTATTATGTCGCACTGTTTGGCTTGTCCCAGTAAAGTAATCACTCTCTCCTTCAATAGTTGGTCTCCACTACAAATAGAAATAATCTGCTCAAAGTAAAATGCCCTAGTGTGTCCTAATGCCGCTGCCCTCTTTAGCCACTCGATTGATCTGTCGATATTAATACTAGAAAAATAGTAGACCTACAAGTTTAAAAAAACACAAGGAGTGTTTTAATTTCATTCAATAGCTGTGTAAATTATTAGAACATGTAAGTTTTGGAAACATTAGTAAAATATATTTTAAGAATCATAGCATAATGGCATAAATACCATGGCTTCCCTGTACAATATTCTTGTATTTTCTAACTAAAAGCAACATTCCAAAAAGGCTAGCTCATTGACATTCAAGCTAGCCATAGGATCAAATAGAATGTCATCTAGTGTCACATGCTTGTAAATATACTCATCCTTCACAATGGAATATAATCTTTTGCAACTGAAATAGAGGAATGGACCCAACCTAAAATGTCACATTCAAGTTGGCAACTTATAAAGGATAGATATTCTGAAAAATTTATTAAAATGTTTCAAGCTATTTCATTTATTTATGTGACACATAAGATCCTTACCACATCTTGACATTTAAAATGTCCGTGAGAGAGTCAGTTCCAACCTTGGTTAAGATTATTAACACCAAATCTTTAAGAAGCATTTCAAACACACATATTGTGCCCCCGCTCATGCACAACGCCATTGCTCTAGTGCCCTCAGGTGGACAGGAGAAATTGGAGTGAGGGAAGTTGATGGAATGCTAGGGTTGGTGAAGATGGGTTTTGCCCTAAATAGAGGGCATGGAATTCGTGTTTCAACTACCTTAGATTGTTTATACATTAATGATAGCAAGAATTTACTTACTCAAGCTACTTTCAAAAAATTCTTGACATGTAAAGATTCTTGACATGAATTTGTAGGTAGAAGTTATCGACATTTATTTAGGCCATAAGTATGTAAGAATTATTTGTTCCCATGCACACTTTTACTCATCATTTCACCTATGACATGACAATGTGTTTGCTTGTCAAGAAAGCAAAAAATTGATACTAATTATATTAGACAATAGGGAACGATGAGAAAAATCTTATAATTTTAGGTTTTAAAAACATACTACTAAATAATCCTTCTACAACAAATATGATCTCTAATGCCATAAACATGGTGGTATTTTATAAGATTAGCTATGGCAATTAGTTAGAGGTTGAAATAAATAATCTCTATAAAAAATCGCTATTGCTGATAGTGATTGGTTAGGAGGCATGAATAATAAAATTAAATCATAGCAATTTTTTTAATATTATAATTTACAAAATAGTCGCCAAAAGTAGTAGCGATTCCTTATTTTTTGAATATTACAATTTACACAATAATCGCTAATAATTGTAGCAATTTTTTTCAAATAAATATTGCACTTAGTGATTTTTTTTAATAATACAATTTACACATTAATAGCTAGACAATAATCACTAATAATAGTAGTGATTTTGTTTCAATAAATATTACACAATAACAGTAGCAATTTTTTTTGTAATACAATTTACACATTAATCGCTAATAATAGTAGTGATTTTTTTATAATACAATTTACACATTAATCACTAATAATAGCAGCGATTCTTTTTTTTTAATATTACAATTTATACTATAATCACTAATAATAGTAGCTTTTTTTTAATAATACAATTTTACACATATGAATAATCGCTAGTAGCAATAGCGATTAGTTGGATAGTCATGGTAGGATCTTCTATAAATAATCACTATCAACTGAGGCGATTAGTTAGGAGGCCAATATGGTATTGTATAAGTAAATCGCTATTTAAATATAAATAATCGCTATTGCTAATAGCAATTAGTTAGTATTACAAAATGTTTATACAAGTAGTTGCTATTTGCAATGACAATTAGTTATGAGTCCAAAAATTGCAATTTTATTAGTTAGGAGGCCAAGACAATGTGCACCTTTAAACAATATTTGAATGGTTTTGTATGAATAATCGCTATGAGCAATAGCGATTAGTTGGGAGTCCAATTTTATTAGTTAGGAGGCCAAAAAAATGTTCACGTTTTCTACAAATAATTGTGATTAGCTATGGCAATTAGTTAGGATGCCAAAATGGTTTTTTTTATAAATAATCCTTATTAGCTATAAAAAATTGCTATTTTTTATCGTATATTATGACGTCAAGATTTTTTTCTGGCATTTAATAGGTAACTACGCTTTGTGGTGTTTTAATACCACATTTGTGGCATTTTAATACGTAACTACATGTGTTTTTTCTTTTTTTTGTGGCCTACCACATTTTGTGACATTTTATAATTTTAATACGCATTTTAAGATTTTAATATGTCACTACATGCAATTTTTGGGGCATGGTATCCCTGTCATTTAATGTACTTTTTGTGATATTTTTACATATAAATCTTTAATTCATTTCTTCTTGCATTTTAATAATGCCACAAGAAAATAAAATAATGACATTCATATATTTAGCCTTCTTGCATTTTAATAATACCACAAAAAAATAAAATAATGGCATTCATACCTTTAGCTACACCTACCTAGATGACACTTTTTAAAAATGTCATTATATGCTACACCCACTTAGATGACACTTCTAAAAAATACCATTTTACGAAAAAATATAACAACAATTCTATTTAAATGGCATTTTTTAATGCCACTGATTTACCATTTTCTTATTGTGGTGGATTGATGTTTGAACCCTTTTAAGTTATTTCACAGATAAACATTGACCAAAAATATAAACAGAAATATGGATATACAAAGGTTACATGTTTGAGGGCAACACTAAAAGAAAGGAAGGCAGAAATTGATATAGGTCCTGACTATCGTCTAGTTGTTGCCCATTCTGCAATGCTATGGGTAAGGGAATTGCAATTTACATAAAAAGTCAAGAATTCCTAGCTTACTGGTGTGCAATTTCTTCAATAGCCAAGAACCAAAGCAAGCTTCCCAAAGTTTGTTAAACATATTAGTCAAATTAAATTTATGATAACTCCATATAATACTATAAATTAACATAGCACACCCATAAAACCTTAGAAAGTGAAACGGATGGAAACACAAACTTTTCTTTCTGGCCACACATTTGCATAATTCATTAGTTAATTTGGGTTTCCTTGTCAATTTAGGAAATCAATCACAAAACCCTTTATTTGGAATGTCATGGTTTGCATTCGAGCATGTTTTTAAGCTAGATGTCATGTCAATCGAGGGGGCTCATGCCTATGAGACAGAACTCTTGAATTCCAATTATATTCTTCTACCTTGAATGGATTGAAATCCATATCCATGCATGCATACAAAATAGCTTCATTGTTGACCATGTTCTTTGAGGAGACTGGTGTTTGTGCTACTAACATGTACACGTTGGAATTCTACGAATGATAGTCGGGTAAATGGACCTAGATTGTATACATGTTGTCTGGACCATTACTATCTCGATCCAAGTTAATGGTGCGTGTAATCCTATGAAATATTTGCAATGTATGATGATAAATTGCATGCTTCATCTAGATCAATGCCTCAAGTGTATCAGCCTCATCTTACATCCTAGTTCGCGCATGACATAGTACCACTTCCTTTCTCTACCAAAATTAAAGAAAGATTTATCAAAAATATGAGTTTAGAATAATGGTTGATGTATATACTATTACCTAAAAAAATAACACCACAAGATAAATACTTATTACCAACATGAACATGTTTGAAAATTTATCAAAAATATGAGTTTTGAATAATGGTTGATGTATATACTATTACCTAAAAAATAGTAACAGGAGATAAATACATATTACAAATATGAACATGTTGAATGCGTCGTTCGTCTGGTATCCTCCCCTATCAATTTTCATAAAAGGCGATAGATTGCTTGCGTGATGATAAGGTACCATAACATATATTAGTCTCTTTGAGAAGCTGGTGTGCTTATGGAAATGCCATTACATAGATAGTTGTGCCTTACATTCCAATATAGGATATAACGTCCATGTCATGCCAACCAATCAGTGTAACCCCTTCCCCTCCATGTAATTTTATCTAGAGAAATGTCCTTTTCTCTATTTGTGGGTTCTGGGATATTTTGCCAAATACCAAACTGAAGTAAAACACAATCAAGACGATGCATCTCATTAATCTCAAAACATATCAAAGGGAATTTAGCACGCCAAGGCTTAGTTAAACATCTCATATACCTACTAATGATCTAGAAGTCATCATCCGAGTATGGTTGCCAGATAAACTGCATGGGCGATTATTAATTTTGGTAGGTGACCATTAATATCAATATGATGCAACCAATTTATATAAATAATATAAGGATATATTACCGAATTGATTTTTAAGCCATCCAAAAATCCTCTGTACATTCATAAACAGTTTCTTAGGGCAATAATTTGAAAAGTGCATGTCCACCTGTTTGAAATGTGACATAAACAATTAAACAAGTTAATGGACATCTAATTTTAATTCAAAAAAATTCCTAATACGTATTTGCATTTCAATAATATGAATTGATATTACCAAATGATTAGTTAGGAGGGCTTTTTTAGAAGAAAAAAACACAATTTGTATCATTCGGCTAAATTGACCCAAATGTACTTGAGTATAGGAAATATTAAATAACTTAATTGCCTTATTACATGATAGAGTATGCATATATTAATGATTTTTTATTATGTTCGAGATATTTTAATGTCATAGATGTATAACTCTTTCTGCTTCAAATGTTTGTTTAACACTTTCTAGTTTAGGTTATTTCTAGAAGGAAGATAATGTATTTGCAAAATATTATCTCAATTGTGAGTTGGTTGACAAGTTTAAATTGTATCATATACATGTCAAAGCATGTAGGAACCCACAATTTTAAAATAGTTTCACGTTTGACATTGATAATTTAATTAATTAAAATAAATGGTTTACTACCTTGTTACATGTGTTGGTGGTGGCAACTGCTCATTATCACTAATAAATGTTGGAAATATCTTGACTAAAGAACTTTTTTTTAGGTCTCAATAACGGGATTCAAATCCATACCCATACCTATGGTGCAGACTTTAGTATAGAACATAAATAGTTTGGTAAATATAATTTCCAATTCATACACGTACTTGGATTAAATATAACGGTCCACTAATTTGTTTCTTTCCCATCATAGATGCGTGGCATAACTCACAATATAAAAAGGCTAGCACTACACTCCCCCACCTGTAAATCCCCACGTTGTGCACATCGTATAGCATTGGAAGATACATTAATTCCATCACACTCTTAGTGGAATCACATAACAAGTAACCACCTAACATCAACAAGATAAATCCATGGGCATACTTCAATACCTCATCTTCATCGAAGTCATTTGTTATGGCATGGTTATACAAGTACCTGCCTAATGCACTAATTTGGAGATAGCTGCTAACCACATCAAAATATGCTAATCAAAATCCCAATAACATCTTGCATTGGTCTTGCCAGAAATAAGATTCCCCAATAATATCATCGCCTGCAATAGAAAATCTCTCGATCAGAAGTCCCCATAAGATAGCAACATCTTATAAAGTAATAGTGGCTTTCTCGATGTGAAAATGGAATGTGTGGGTTTTTGGATACTAATGTTTAGTCATTATCATGATTAAGTGATGATCATATAACATTCTAGAACACTTATATACATCATCAAAACCCATATGGTGTGACAACCGTTGAACACAGGAATGCGAGTTTAGTTGCCACAACCAATAATCAACATGTCTAAAGTCCAACATTTCATCAACAATGTTTCCTTTGGCAACATTTGTACTTCAATGTTTTTCTTATAAGTATAAAATTGAATTATCTATAGGTCAATGCAACTAATTAAGCATTTTTGGATTTTTAGCGATGTTTAGTGAAAAAATTGCTCTGGAGTTTTTGGTGGTTGAAATCCTAACATCCTAATAAATTTTAAAAAATAAATAACCATTATTAAATGAATGCAATTCACATATCCATAAGCTTATTGTGATAATAAAATTTTAATTAGTAATTTTTTTGGGAATAAATAATTTTTGACCACATCACAAGAAAATTATTAGGTCCCAAATACCAATCCATGCAAACAATTTAATTTGCATGTTTCCATCATGTATCCCTTAACCATGAATTTGAATGCTATGATATCGGTGAAGCACATTGGCTAAAATTTTGATGAAACCCCACGTATGAATAAATAAAAACAATATATGATCCAAACAAGTCGTGAAGTGCATACCTGCAATTGTTTGAAGATATTCTCTGTGAATCACAAATAAAGGTCATCTTGCTATGTAAGGTATTTCCCTAAGCCCTTTTTGAATTTTCCACAAAGATTCTTTGTCTTTTTTCTATAAAATGAGGCAAGTTATTTAGAATTGAAGTTTGAACACTCTGAATTTATTCACCTGTGCACACTCCTTACACAAAAATATGATTGCCCTAAATGGCAGTCAATTCAGTATACTTACACTTATGGATGAGAACAAATATGATTTATTACATCTCAAACTTGAGTTGACAATGACACTTTAATGCACATCTCGTAGTTTACAATGTCAAGACAAAAGGTAAAAGGTAACATCAATCAAGTTCATAGGAAAATGACAAAATAGAATACTATACACAACACAATGTTGTGCGTCAAGGCAATAAAATGCATGCTCATATATATATATATATATATATATATATATCTCATATATATACATAGGTGGTTTACATATAACTAGCATGGATTCTTTATCTCCACAATTAATTGTCATTTAATGATGTGCTCATTTTAGCATTCCCCCACATAAATGAAGACTATGCTCATAACATTTAATGTCTCCGAACAAATAACACTATCAATACACGTTGATGCTGTGAGATTGAATAGAATCCGACATTAAATGTACCATTGGATGCCGCCATCTATAATGACATTTCACATGGTCAAAACCTAGGTCATCACCTTATGCTTTTATAGGACATATTCATAGGCCATTTACACCCAACAATCTGCATGCAAACCATGTTTGGTGGACATCATTGATTATGAGAGAATTTCCTTAAAAATACCAACCACCACTACTGTCGCATTCTAGTTCAACGAGTTCACTTATTAGGAGTGAACAAATATTTGCATAGGAGAGATCTCCCTTCAATAAGTACCACCCTAATATTCCCAGCTACCATTGTAAGTTCAAAATCTACTGTAAAGAATAGTAATGCATTTAATGCAAATTTTTATTCATTCAATCCGATTTCATAGAGAACGATTAAAGAGAAAAAATTTTGATGATTCATCAAAAGCAACAGCCCATCCTGCCAAAGGGAAGGCAAAATGGAGGTCAGAATCATCACCTATTATTAATGCAAAATTTTATTCATTCAATCCTATTAAATGCATGAAGCATAATAATTGCTAAAAATAGTAGTGATTTTTTTTTTCTAAAATATTAAAATTTTGTTCATTTGTTTTTTTTATGAATATCAATTTTTTTTAATATTACAATTTACACAATAGTCGCTAATAATAGTAGTGATTCTTTTTTTTCCTATGAATATTACAATTTACACAATAATCGCTAATAATGGTAGCCATTTTTTTTATGAATATTACAACTTACACAATAAAAATATTACAATTTGCACAATAGTCACTAATAATATTAGTGATTCCTTTTTTTAAAATTTACACAATAATCTAATGGTACAGTTTGTCAGGCAAAAAAAATAATCTAATAATAATCACTAGTTTGTCTAGCGATTCCTTTGTGTCTTTCACTAAATATAATATTTCTTACTTAATGTTATAAAACACAATAAAAAAAATTATTGTAATTAGTATAATATTAAATAAATAGCAAAAACCAACCAATCACTATATGATATGGCAACTAGTATATATAATACTTTAGTTATTATGATGAATGACATGAGTACAATTTAGTGAATATGATAAAATTTTAATAAAAGAAAAGAGCAAGTAAAATGGCAATTATTTGTAGTAGGAAACACATGTGTGTAATAATATTCAATTTTTTTTTATTAGGAAATACATAAATAAATAAATTGCAATTAATATAAAAAATTTTAAATAAAAGAAATAAAACCAAGTAATGGCAAACTAAATATAATATTGCTATGAAACACAATAAAATTTTTTATTGTAATTGGTATAATTTAAATAAATAGTGAAAACCACTAGTATATATATTATGTTATTATGAATAACATTAACGTAATTTAGTGAATATAATAAAATTTAAATAAAAAAACAAATAAAATTGCCAGTAGCAATAGTGATTAGTTGGATAGTTGCCCAAAGATTGAAAAAAAAAAGTTCACCTTCTCTATAAATAATCGCTAGTTTGATATGTTGCTATAAATTGCAACTATTTTTTTTAAATATTACAATGTACACAATAGTCACTAATAGAGATTCTTTTAAAAAAAAACTATACAATAATCACTAATAATGTTAGAGTCTTTTTTTTAGTTATGAATATTACAAGTTGCACGTTAAAAATATTATAATTTACACAATAGTCGCTAATCATCTAAGTATTTTTGTAATGAATATTACAATTTACACAATAACGCTAATAATTTCTTTTTTTAACATTACAATTTACACAGTAATCGCTAATCATAGTAGCGATATTTTTTATGAATAATTTTTTTTTAATATTACAAGTTACACAATATTCGCTAATTATAACACCCCAAAATTTTATGATTTATAGTGTTTAAATTTTATTATTTTCAATTTTGTGAAATTTAATTATTCCTTATGTCATTATTATTTTATTCAAAATTTTTGGGGCTAATTTATAGTTTTTGAAAATTTAATTAAATAAAATTAGAAAACTTAGGTGCTTGCATGGAACCTTTTTAGTCAACTAGTGTTAAGACATCATTTTAATTAAATAGAGGACATAATTGAATAACTTAATAATAAACTAAGGATTAAATTGCAAAATTCAAACAATTGATTTTAATAAACACCACCTTTCTTCATTACTTTCATTTATTCTTCCCTTTCATTTTCTTCTCATTCACCACATCTTCTCCTTCACCATCTTCACTATCATCACCGCCCTCATCGGCAGCCAACATTGGTGACCCCCTCAACCACTCAACCCTCACAATCACCTCCCCTCACCATCAACCATTCCTAGCCATCACATACACACTGGCAGAGAAACCCAGTTCTAAAACCTAGAAAACTAGCTGCAGCAGGTAAGTGGTGATCCATGATAGGGCATCATCAGAGGGTCAATCTGGGCTGTGTTTCTGGAAGCCCTTGGTTCAGGGAGCAAGCTAGTAACCTTACATGGAGAAGTAGCACGGCAACGACAATGGAAATGGGCGTTATAGATGCAGCGGTGAAAAAGTGGTGTTGAGGTTTTCTAACCACGATTGAAGGTCATTCAAGCCTTGAAACTAAAAACTAATTGTATTATTGGACTCATGAGGACAAAACGTGACGGATGGTGGTGGTTTTGACATTTTTCGACGATGGAGGTGACTCTGGGGCAAAATTTTCTCCTCATTGCAGTGGTCATGGTGGTGTGATTGATTTGAGATTTTGAGGCCTCAATTGTGTGTTTCTAGGTAAAGATCCATATTAAGAGTAGTGTTTTTATACATTTTCATTTGTTTAAATCTCATCTACCTTTGAATAATCGATTCCAAATTATATTAGGTAGTGTAAGTGTTTCATGCATGATTGATGTTGGAATTTTGGACCCAAAATTGTATCAAATGTGACAATTGGGGAAATGTTGAGTTAATTAAGTTAGAAAAATCATAAATTTAGAAAATTGGATCTTAATGACAATAATTGGGTTATTGAACTAATTGGCTTATTATTACTGCTTAGGATAATGATGTGGAACTGAATTAATTATATTTATTGCTCGTATCATTAAAAACCCCATAATCAATAGTAACTTAGCCATATTTTTAAGGGTGATGTTGTTAGCTCACCTCCATGATCTGGATAATTGTGAAAGTGATATTGAAAGGGTCTAGTAGACCTTATTGTGTTAAAAGTTCTCCTAATTGTTCACGATTTTGTTTATTGGAATAGGCCTTGCCAGCTATTGTTGAATAATGTTTCTTGTTATTACTTTAAAGTAAATTGTTATCTGTTGGCATTATATCATTCCACCCATGGGAACACCCTTGGGAAGTTTTCACCTGGAAGGACACTATGGGAAATTAGACCTAGGGCGAGGTCCGAAAGACAGTCGGGCAGAACAAACCGATGGTGACAAGTTTCTGACTAGTAGCTGGCAGATCCTGACTTATAAGTAGCTGGAGATAGCGAACTATAAGCAATGGGATTTGGCATGCGGTCGACCATGCCATATAAGTGAATTGTTACATGTCGAGTTGTGTGCCCAAGCAAATAGAGAGATAAGGGAAAGCTTTTATGTTCAAGTTAAATGCTATTGATTGTTATCATGTATTGATCAAGGAGTAATAAGGAAAACTGCCAACAGGCATGCTATATGTTTACATGTTTCATGTTCTTATAAGTTTAAATCTCTAATTCCTATTAATCACGATCTAATTATCTGAATTATTATCAAAAGGTCTTGTTATTTGTTGTTGCAATTCAATATTTTGTCTTCAACTTCTATTATGTATTTCCCTTACTAAGTCCTTAAGACTCACCTTTCTTGTTATCCTTTATTTTTTTTCTAAACAAGTCTAGGTGAGAAGTAGAGTTCACATTTTGGATGGAGTTATTTTGTAATAGATTATGTGTCATGGTTGTACATATAGTTTACACCTAATTGAGACTGTTAGCTAAGAGATGTTTCATAAATGTCGTATGAAATTAAGATGCTTGGGTTGTATTTTATAATGCTTATGGGGTGATCTTTCAGGTTAGAGTGAGTTGTTTCATCTTTGAGGTGTTAAATTTCAAGTTTCCTACTTGTCATTTGATTTATATTTCAAGTTTGAATTGGTGGCTCCTCCGCTTAGGATGATATCCAAGTGGGGGTGCCACAAAGGTAGCATCAAAGCTTAGGTTTGCTGATGACCTAGGCAAATGGGTATTATGAGGATACATGATTAGTTTGTAGGAAATATGGGCTTATATTTAAGGTAGCTGACTAGTTGTAGACTTCACTTTTGAAAATGAACCTTAAACTTGTATTGAGAAGAGAACTTTAGTTGTTTATGTGAGACAGGTTAGGTAAGAATGTGAATATGGTTAGGGTGGTGATAGAAGTTACTAGCTAGCCTTTAATAATTTGGTCACCATTGTCTAAACTTGATCTGATTTGTTAAACACTTTTTAACTATGTCTGTGAGATTTAAAATTTTAACACTAACTTTATTTGTCATTGTGTAATCTTAGCAGCAATAATTGAGAAGGAGTTAAGGACAATCTAAGGAAACTAATGGCATCCCATGAAGGTTCTCATGTGCCTGAACTGCCTCGAGCAAGTTCATGGGAAAAAGGGAGGCTGCTTAGTCCACGAGCCACCGCACAGTGTGTCCTTAGACAAAGAGCACCAGCTGAGCAGCCAACCTAATTAGAGAAAGAGGTTTCATATAGCCCCCAGGTCAATCAACCAAGTGCGAGCCAACCAACTAAGCCCATGTTCTAGATGTGGCAACAATTTATGTAGTTTTGTCAGTAGTAGGGATAGGGTAATTGAGCAGAAAATACAACCCCCAAAATTCCTAGGAGAACCTGATAATAGAAACGTTGAGATATGGGTTAATAGCTTGGAAAAGATATATGGAACACTGTGATATCTAGATGAGTAGAAGATATGATATGCCACATTTCTATTGAATGGCCCTACACACAATTGGTGGCAATTGATCGATCATAGATAGATGACTCAACAGACTTGGGAAAACTTCACCTAAGAGTTTATGGAAAAATATATACTGAAGGTGACCAATATGCTATGGATAGAGAATTTATGAAGTTAATCCAAGGAATATCCACAGTCAATCAATATGAAGTTATATATAGCTAACTGATTTAGTACACGCCTCACATACTTGCAGACAAAGGCAACAAGTTCGTAAGTTTGTGGAAGGGTTACGACCTAAACTTAGATAGGGCTTTCTCTTATGTGATCTTTTGAACTACAATTGTGCGATGAGTAAAGCACTACAAGTAGAATCAAATATGAGGGAGATTAAAAAGATTGAAGAAACAGGGCAAAAAGAGAGGTTACCACATAGTATGTAGAATATCTTTGGGAGAAAGCAACCAAAGTTACAGACTGGAAGTACTAATCAGCAAGTTTATCAAACCAGTGAAGCTACAAATCCAGCACCAAACACGTGTGGATTTTACAGAAAGTCGGGCGTTGATAAGTTAGAATGCTGGAAAAAGCATGGTAAATGCATAAATTGTGGCAGCGATCAGTACCTTATCAAGGACTGCCCCAATCTCAGAAGGCTAGCTCCCATAGAAAAGGGGAAATAGGTTGTAAGATCCAGTGGAAAGCTAAAGGTCCAAGCGCGAGCATATGCCATAACTAGAGAAGAAATGCATGATTCGTCTGATGTGGTTGAAGATACGATTTCTATTTCCAAACTTATTAGAAATGCTTTGTATGATCCCAGGGCTTCGCATGTTTTCATATCTGCTAATATGTCTAGAAAATTAAATACACAACCTAAAGTTATAGCATATCATATAGAAGTTCAAACACCCTTGGGAATAGGGTTAATAACTTATGTAATCTATCGAGATTGCCTAATTATGATTACGGATAGGGTATATTTAGATGGTCTTATACAAATGCCTATACAAGGATATGATTTGATCCTTGGAATTGATTGGCTATATAAACATTAGGCATAGGTAAATTGTTATACCAAGTGCCTCACTCTTTAGGATAAGACATCAGTACCTACACGCCATCCTATAAATGATACCTCACTGATACCTATTATATCTATGCTAGAGGCCAGGAAGATTTTGAGGGAAGGCGGTTAAGGATTCTTGGCATACCTTATTAACAAACCTCGAGATACAGTTAAAATTGAAGAGATAGAAATGATAGTTGAGTACTCGAAAGTATTTTCGAAAGAATTAAACTCGTTACCCCCAAATAGAGAGATAGAATTTGTAATTCACACTCTCCCTGGGACCATACCTTCTTCTAGACTCCTTACTAAATGGCACCTACAAATCTTAAAGAACTGAAGAACCAACTCCAAGAGTTACAGGAAAAAAGGTTCGTTAGATCGAGCACATCCCCTTAAGGAGCCCTAGTACTATTTATCAAAAAAAGGATGGGTCTCTAAGAATGTGCATTGATTATAGAGAATTTAACAAGGTCACAATCAAGAAAAAGTACCCCCTACCCTATGTAGAAGAGTTGTTCGATCTACTATAAGGGTCCAAAATCGTTTCAAAGTTATATTTGAGACAGGGGTATAGCCAACTAAAATTAAGGATGAGGATATCCCAAAAATAGCCTTCAATTCTTGATACGATCACTTTAAATTTGTGGTGATGCCTTTCAGACTGACTAATGCACCAGTCATATTCATGAACTTAATGCATCGAATTTTTAGGCCATATCTAGACCAGTTTGTAGTCATCTTCATTGATGACATTCTGGTATTTTTCAAATCCAAAAAAGAGCTTGCAAAATACTTGCACATAGTTCTCTAGACTTTAAAAGAACATCAATTATATGCCAAATTCAGCAAGTGTGAAGTCATGACGGAGAAAATAGCCTTTTGGGGCATATCATCACCTAAAATAGGATCGAAGTTAACCTCTCTAAGGTAGAGATAATAGTCAATTGGAAAAGGCCTAAAAGTATCACTGAAGTTTGAAGCTTCTTGGGATTAGACGGCTATTATCGAAGATTTGTTCAAGATTTCTCTAAGATAGTTGGTCCTTTGACAAAGTTAACATAGAAGGATCAACTTTTTAATTGGAATGATGATTGCAAGAGAAGCTTTCAAGAGCTAAAACACCATTTAACTAAGGCTCCAATCTTAGCTCTTTCAAACGGCCTAGAGGGCTTTATGGTGTATACAGACGCTTCCAATAAAGGATTAGGATACGTGTTGATGCAAAAAGGGTGTGCAATCACTTATGCATCCCGAAAATTGAAACCCCATGAAGAAAACTACCCAACTCATGACTTGGAGTTAGTTGCAGTCATTTTTGCATTGTCAAAGTAGAGGCATAATCTATATGGAGCAACATTCGAAGTATATACAGACCACAAAAGCCTTAAGTACTTATATTCACATAAAGATTTAAACATGAGGTAGTGTAGACGGATGGAGTTTCTGGGAGACTATGATTTCTCCATCACCTACCACCTAAGAAAAGTAAATGTAGTCATAGATGCATTAAGCCAGAAAGCTGGGTTAGCTCATTTACACGTAGCAAAAACATCTGAAAGCCAAAACACAGATGCTGTGCTAAGACTGAAATAATAGGTTTGGGTTACAGGAGTGAGAGTACAACCTAAACTGTACAAGAAAATTCGATGAGCTCAAGATTGAGATAAATGGATGCTAAAACAAAAAAAGATGCTTAGAAATTCTAAAGAGTTCGAATTCAGCCTCAATAACCAAGGCACCCTTCTGTACTGTAAAAAAATATGTATATCGAAAGGGATGAAAGAGAGATTGCTAAAAAAGGCACACAAAATGAGATATACAATTCATCCAAAGGGTATAAAGATATACGAAGATCTAAAGAAATAATTCTCGTGGAATAGAATGAAAAAAGACATTGTAGATTACTTGCAAAAGTATCTAACTTGTCTACTGGTAAAGGCAGAACTTCAACGACCATCAGAGTTGTTACAAGCGCTCTCTATTCCTGACTGGAAATGGGAACAGGTCATGATGGATTTTATAATTGGCCTACCAAAGGCTGAAGGAGGATATGATAGTATTTGGGTGATAGTAGATCGACTGACCAAGTCCACACATTTTCTGCCAGTTAGAACATAGTATAACATTGAGAAGCTAGCGGAGCTATACATAAAATAGATAGTCTAACTGCATGGAATCCCTACCAGCATTGTATCATATCGAGATTCAAAGTTTACTTCATGATTATGGAAGAGTTTGCAGAAGTATTTGAGGACCAAACTGTGGTTAGTTCTATAGCTCATCCACAATCAGATGGGCAATCAGAAAAAAGTTATCAAAATATTAGAAGATATGCTTTGGGCATTTGTTTTAGACTTCATGAGGTTGAATTCCACATTCTCCCTTTGATCAAGTTTGCTTATAACAACAGTTATCAATCTACTATTTAAATAGCACCACATGAAGCCTTGTATGATAAGAAATGATGATCACCAATGCACTGGGATTTAGAATACTGAGGTAATACCAATAAGTCACTAAATACTATAAAATTTGAGCTACTTCAAGAAACTATCAAAAATGTATAGGTGATTAAGCAAAGGATAAAAGCAGCTCAGGATAGACAAAAAAGTTATGCAGATGCTCGAAGAAAGGATTTAGAGTTCAAAGTTGGTGATAGAATATTTCTCAAGATATCCCCGAGGAAACAAATTAGAAGAATTCGTAAAGATAAAAAGCTCAATTTGAGATATGTTGGACTATATGAAATATGTGAAAGAATTAGGTCGGTAGCTTACTGTCTTATGTTAGCCTAAGAATTGATGGGGATACATGACGTCTTCCATGTGTCACAACTTCAGAAGTATTACCTTGGTCCTTCTCACATCATTTTACATGAGCATATGCAATTGAAGGGTGATCTAACACATAAAGAACTTTGGAATTGAAAGATTTTTCAAGTGAAGATATTATGGTGCAAGCACAATATGGAAGAAGCAACATGGGAGTGAGAATATCTCATGCACTAACAATACCTTGAACTTTTTTAGTATTCAGGTAAGAATCTAGGGACCAGATTCTCTTAAAAGGGAGAGGTCTGTAACACCCCAAAACTTTATGATTTATAGAGTTTAAATTTTATTATTTTTAATTTTGTGAAATTTAATTATTTCTTATATCATTGTTATTTTATTCAAATTCTTGGGGCTAATTTGTAATTTTTAAAAACTTAATTGAATAAAATTGGAAAACTTAAGGGTTTGCATGGAACCTTTTTAGTCAACTAGGGTCAAGACACCATTTTAATTAAATAGAGGACTTAATTGAATAACTTAATAATAAACTAAGGACTAAATTGCAAAATTCAAAAAATTAATTTTAATAAACACCAGTTTTCTTCATTATTTTCATTTCATTCTTCCATTCCATTTTCTCCTCCTTCACCATCTTCACCACCCTCACTGGCAGCCAACACTGGCAACCTTTTCAACCACTCAACGCTCACAATCACATCCCCTTACCACCAGCTACTCCTAGCCATCACATACACAATGATGGAGAAACCCAGTTCTAAAACCCAAAAAACTAACCACGGCTGGTAGGTGGTGATCCATGGCAGGACAGCGTCAGAGGGTCAATCTAGGCAATGTTTATGAAAGCCTTTAATTCATGGAACAAGCTGATAACCTTGCATGGAGGAGTAGCACGGCGGCGATAATGGAAACAAGCATTACAGACATGGTGGTAGAAAAGTAGTGTTGAGGTTTTCTGGCCATAGTTAAAGGTCATCCAAACCTCGAAACTAAAAATTAATTGTACCGTCAAACTCAAGAGGACAAAACATGGGAGACAGTGGTGGTTCTGACATTTTCTAACAACGGTGCTAGCTCTTGGGCAGAATTTTCTCCTCATCACGGTGGTTATAATAGTGCAATCGATTTAAGGTTTTGAGGTCTCGATTATGTGTTATGGGTAAAGATCTGCATTGAGATCAAGGTTTTTATAAATTTTCATTCATTTAAATCTCTTGTATCTTTGAATAATCGATTCTGAATTGTATTAGGTAGTGAAAGTATTTCATGCATGGTTGATGTTGGAATTTTGGACCCAAATTATATCAAATGTGATAATTGGAGAAATATTGAGTTAGAAAACCCCTAAATTTGGAAAATTGGACCTTAATGATAATAATTGGGTTATTAAACTAATTGGCTTATTATTACTACTTAAGATACTGATGTGGAACTGAATTGATTATATATATTGCTCGTATCATTAGGAACTTTATAATCGATAGTAAATTAGCCATATTTTTAAGAGTATTTCTTAATGATAATTTTGTGCGAAGTCTCATGTCGAGTTAATTGAGTGTTTACTAATTTTAAATAGTTAATAGTAGGGTTTTAATTATTAGAGGTTATCCTAGTTGAATATGGGTTTTGATAAGTAAATCACTTTCATGGTTATGTGACGAGGAGTAGGAAACTGAAGATCAATAAGCCATTGACTATAGCTATCTTGTGAGGCTTTTAGAGGTGAAGGTCTACCAATTTGGTACCTTTTCTAACTATCTGTTATTCATGATAAGCCCCTGTGTGGGTTTTCTATTTCTATGTCATACTTTGTTTGTTGAAATTTGAAATGTGTTTGGAAATCTGAATTGTTATCTGTTATCTGAATTAAGCACCCCTGTGAGAGTTATTATTTGATATTGATTTTGTCTTATTATCTGATATCTTATTTGAACACCCCTGTGATGGTTATCTTTTGATATCGAATCTATTTTTGTTTGTTCTAGTGCCTAGAACTTTCTTTACATTGTCAGCTTTCTGTTCCCTATACCTCAGCCTTGTTGACTCACCCCATGATCTTGATAATTGTGAAAGTGATATTGAAAGGGTCTGGTAGACCTCATTATGTTAAAAGTTCTCCTAATTGTTCATGTATCTTGTTTATTGGAATAGGTCTTGTTGATCGTTGTTGAATAATGTTTCTTCTTATTGCTTTAAAGTGAATTGTTATCTATTGACATTATATCGTTCCACATATGGGAATGCCCTTCGGAAGTTTCCAACCAGAGAGACGCCATGAGAAGTTGGGCCTAAAGCTAGGTCTAGAAAGATGGTCAGGTGGAATGGACCGATGGTGATAGGTCTTTTGGCTAGTACCCACCTAAGATCCTAACTTACAGGTAGTTGGAGGTAGCGAACTGTGAGTAGCAGGATCTGGCATGCAGTCAACCATGCCATATAAATGAATTATTATATGCTGAGCTGTGTGCCTGAGCAAATGGAGATATAAAGGAAAGCTCTTTGTGTTCAAGTTAAATGCTATTGATTGTTATCCTATATTGATCGAGGAGCAATAAGGAAGAATGCCAATAGGCATGCTAAATGTTTGCGTGTTTCATGTCCTTATGAGTTTAAATCTGATTCCTGTTAATCATGATATGATTATTTGAATTGTTATCAAAAGGTCTTGCTATTTGTTGTTGCAATGAAATATTTTCTCTCCAACTTCTATTATATATTTTCCTCACTAAGTCCTTAAGACTCGCCTTTCTTATTATCCCTTTTTTTTTTCAAGTAGGTCTAGGAGAAGCAGAGGCTTACGTTTTGGATGGAGTTATTTTGTAATAGATTAAGTGTTATGGTTGTACATATAGTTTACACCTAATCGCGACTGCTAGCTAAGAGATGTTTCATGGATGTTGTATGAACTTAAGAGACTTGGGTTGTATTTTATAATGCTTATGGGATGACCTTTTGGGTTAGAGTAAGTTGTTTCACCTTTGTGTTAAATTTTAGGTTTCCTACTTATCATTTGATTTAGATTCAAGCTTGAATTGGTGGCTTCTCCGCTTAGGGTGATATTTCGAGTGGGGGTACCACACTAATAATATTAGCGATTTCTTTTTTTAAAAATTTACACAACAATCTAATACAGTACCGATTATTTTTAAAAAAATATTACAATTTACACAATAATCACTAAAAAATGGATATTAGCTCCCACTAATACAACAAAAGAAGTACTTGTGGTTTTAATTTTTTTTCCATGCTCTACACATTTGCAGGAGTTGAAACTTGAGCATAGGAGAAGTTTGAAAAAATTAACTAACATTAATGGCATTATGGATAAGGCATAAGTTGGCGCAATTGAAGAAATTGGATTTGGATCTATGACTAGAGTATGGTTTGATCAAATAGATAGAATGCTTATCAAGTGGTTGCCAAAGAAATACAATACAACAACAAAAGTCCTAACTATGCATGGCATTCAATTACAAATAAATGAAGAGTTACTTTATTACACTTTGGGATTGTCATGCTATGGGTTACGGATCCAACTTGATTTTGAGAAGATCATGGGAGGCATGGAAAAGTACAAACACTTGTTCAACATCATTAAGGGGAGAAATGTATCATTCCAAGGTGCGATGCATGGAATTTTGCTT
>JACGDI010005645.1:141219-165705 GCA_014898725.1 Jacaranda copaia | reverse complement strand
AACTATATTTATTTTTATGTTCACAGTTATGCATATAATCAGTGGTGTTTTGATGTAATGGTGCAAATGTTGTTTTTCGCCCGCATCAAGCCTCGTTCCACCCTATTCAGTTTGAAACTGGATTTTGAATAGTCTTATGTTAACTATTTGACAAAGCAAAAGATGCAAATGTTGAAACGAGATATAGAAAATTGTGGTACATATCTGAATAGAAAGATATTAGAAACTTTTGAGCTTTTTAGATAATACAGAGAAATAGCACGTATGAATAGGACTTATCAAGATACTTGGTTGAATCTTTCAAGTTTGGAACAATTTCTACGAGGGCTTAACATATGATACAAAAATTACTCCATTAGTAGTCAGCCACGCTTACAAAAACTTCTCTATTGGTAGTCGGCCCTGTATAGATTCCTCTAATAATTATATATAGATGTATTTATGTTCAATTTATAAAATAATCTATATTAGCCAAAATTTGCCACAAAGAATCGCTATTGCTAATATTGACTAGTTAGGAAGCCAAAATTAGAAGGCCAAAAATCATGTCCACAACTGAGAATTATTTCATCCCATAAATAATCACTATTGCTAATAGCGATTAGTTAGGCTAACAATTCTCCAAATAATCACTATTGCTATTGCTAAAAGCGATTAGTTAGGAGGCCAATATTTAGAGAATAATCAATATTACTAATAGCTATAAATAATAAAAGGCCAAATATTCTCTAAATAGCCATAAATAATTGTTGTTGCTAATAGCAACTAGTTATATTAGTTGGAAGGCCTATAAATAAGCGTTATATAGAGGCCTTTTCTATAAATAATTGCTAATAGCCATAATAATTACTATTAGCTATTGCTATTCGCTAAATAATCGCTATTGGCTATGGCAGTTAGTTAGGAGGCCAAATGGTTCACATTTTGTACTATTGTTCTCCATGAATGAAATTTTCATGCCATAAATAATTGCTATTAACTCGGCAATTAGTTAGGAGTTAGGACGCAAAACATGGCTCACCTTTTTTACTGCATTATTATTCATGATTGATTGACATATAGATATGTTTAATCGATTGCCAAACCCCCATGCATGTATGTATGTCATCATTTTTCGA
Organism: Jacaranda copaia; assembly: GCA_014898725.1. Lineage (NCBI taxonomy): Eukaryota > Viridiplantae > Streptophyta > Magnoliopsida > Lamiales > Bignoniaceae > Jacaranda > Jacaranda copaia. Next base: position 164,587 of record JACGDI010005645.1, on the reverse strand, counting down.
GAAGCCTTGTACAATAAACTTCTATTTATGTACACAAATTTCTTGTGAGTACATGTATTAATTTACTTCCCATCATTTCAAGCTTGTGAGGTTGACCTGAATAAGTTCGAGTCTGATTCATAGAATGACAGTTCTAAATCTGCAACAAAGGATGCTGACAATGTTCAAAATAATTTGCATGAATACATGGATGAAGTTGGAAGCAAAATAAAAGGGAACGACAAACATTTCCTTCTAGACTTTTAAAGGGAACTAAGTGCACTTCACCTGTGTGTAAAGAGGTTATGGGATTAGAATACAATGCTAACAAAAATGTTAAAGGACTCAATTTCAAAGAAGGCGGGCTTTGTTGGACGCTCTACTCATGTCGAAGAAAAATCCAATGTAGATATTGCCAAATCAATGATTGATTTCCTACAAATATATTGCTCTAATTTGACAAAACTGTGTCTAAATTCACTGCCGACGTTAAAAGCTAAATTCAAATTTTCCAAGGAATGAGAACAACAACTAAGCCATGCAAAAACATGAATTGATGGGAGAAAGATAGGCCTTCTAATCAAATGAATCATGTAGAAAAAGAAGTGACACCAAAGAAGCCAATTGATCCACCAACCATTGCATGCGAGAACACGAATCAATAGGAGAAATGTGGGCTTTCTAATTGAATGAATCATGTAGAAGAAAGACTGACACTAGAGAAGCCAACTAATCTAATACAAGTTGGTGGGGATGAGAATTATGGGCAAAGAACACAAAAAAAGACAACATTTGACCTAATCTTGGCAAGGGATGGCGATATTATGAAATTTTTGTTTGATAAAAATCGTGACATGAGGTAATAATGATGAGTTAAAAACTAATTTTGATTCCTCTGCAAGCACTGCAAGTGTAAATTTAACCCTTTTTTATTGGGATTAACATGATGGTAGTGAGATAGTTGTGGACTTCAGTAGATGGTTCGTAAATTGTTCAAACATCCTATGCTTAGCTCCAACTACAGACTTCAATGGAAGTACGAGTATACTACCATTCTTCTGATGAAATGAGAAAAAAGCTTTTCAATATATACCCTTATAATGCGAGTAATTAATTATTTTGCATATATACTAACTTTGGATATGCGTGGAAGAGTTAGCATGGACCTAAGTGGTATATGCCGGTCATGTTTGCAATATGCACGTAGTCTTAATTAAATTATAATTTTATTAATTTGTGAAACATACTAATTTTTCATTTATTAATCCTGTTGTCCAGCAAATGGCATTGCTTGCACACCAACTGGATGAAAAAATAATTCGAACCATTTTTGACAGGTCACATAAATTCACAAATAATGTCAATTTTTGCCAACAAGTCTTCATACCCATTAATGACTTGCATGAGCATTGGTTCTTATGCATTGTTGACTTCAACATGAAATGCATAACAATATGTGATTTTACCCCAGTGGATTTCCTTTGTCCATATCAGGATGGTGTTGTGCGAGGAGTGGTAAGAATGTTCTTAAGTCACATTAATTTTTCTAATATTAGGAAAATATAATTAACTTTTAATAACAAGTTGAGTGCTTTGATGATATAATGGCAAAGTGGAAACTTGGGCAATACAAATTTAGAGGCATATGCCAAAACTTCAATTACAAATATCCTAATTGGGTTCCAATCCAACCAAACTGGTTAGACTATGAAATTACATTCAATTGCTGAAGTGGAGATTGGTCTAAAAGTTCCATTAGTTAAGTAGGTGTCGTTTACAAATTTATCTGGCATTTCACAATAGATGGGATTGTAGCCTATATGTGTGCTTGATGATGATGGAGCATGGGGACAAAGTGAAAACCTTTTTGAAGTAGGTATGCATTCCATGAATTAAGATCATTGTTTATTCTCTTGTGAAATCTTCCGTGTTTATTATGTTTGTTGACATTATTTAACAGTATGCGTTATGACATTAAGTTTAGGAACTGAATACCCTTTCGAATTGATCATGTCTAACTAATATTTCTTTACATAGTTAATAGACATCTTCAGAGTTTGCACGAAGAAACCTTGCCATTCACATGTATAAGTATAACAACAATCAAGTTGTATGGATGATGAAGTGATGATTAAGAGCGGGGATTAGTATTTTGGTGAACCTAATTAGACCACATTGATATTTTGATGCTCCTAGTGTACCTACATTCCCACCTCCAAGCTATGGATTTTCATGATGATTTGTATGAACACTTTCATACACTGTTATTTTTGTCAAACAATGTGGTTCATTCAGTGCTCCTGATGCTACTATTTATTTGTAGTTTCAGATTATCTTTTGACACGGCAATGTTCCATATGTTCTAATTATTTGATGCGACATTAAAACTACTACAAGAACCTGCCACACATATATGGATGTACATTGCCCCTATCTTTTTTACTATTGATATACATATTAGCTCCATCTGATTACATTATGTGTAATTGTACCCCATAAAGGTTTTACAAAAAGTCTACATCAACTAAAAAAACAACTACCACAACTAGCGACATATTATGGCCATGTATATGTGTTTCATTTAACTACTTTGTCAATAAAATATTATTCCACATAAAAACATTTGTACTTTGTTGCAGAATTCGTAATGAGAAAGGTGAAAGTAGACATTGTAATTGAATACCGCTACTACAATGAGCGATATTCTATGGACCATGGATGATGGTAGTACTTCTTAAATGTTCTTTAATTTGTATCCAAAATGTTTAGGTGCTACCAAAATTGATATCCTGAAAATTAGATATGTAGTAATTCAAGCTTGCTACCTCACATGGCGACAATCTTTGCATATTATTCAGGAAAAAAAAGGATAACATTTTTTTATTTGTATCAAAATTCAAAATCCATACATTCTATATATTGAACGGAAATAGTTACCACAAACAGCGACATATTATGAATGCCAATATTGTTAGATATAATGTTTTCACATGAAACGGTTTTAATTTGTATCAAATTGTCAAAACTTAGATGTGAGGAAATTAATTAGGCGTGCGGTAGGTGACATTTAATTACCTAAATTTGATGCACTTAGAGCTACAATTATTACTTTCGCTACGGATTGCATGGTTGTACTAAAAATAGCCCCCCAATTTGAAATGATCTGCAACCATCACCTATCTTCCTTATAATTTCACATGCTCATACTAAAATGGATAAGGAATGTTTGCATGCCGCTAATGGGCCTTCGGATATACCCAGCACAAAGGTCTACAAAGATATAGGTTGCATGCAAAGATTCAAGAGCATGGAAACAGCCGAGTATTTTTACATGGGTTACGCAAGTCTAGTGGAGTTTACTATTCACAGAGAAAGCTTAAATAAGAAGCATGGACTGATCAAAAATAGAGAATGGGCTTGCAATCGTCAAAGCCATCGCTAGAAAAACTTAACTCGATAATGGGAGGCCACATCAGAGATGAGATGCAGATGCAATGTTAGTTTTCATATAGCCCATGATCAAGCTACTGATGAATATATAGTTACAAGGTTTAAATCCAGCGACAACCACCAACTGAAAGGAAGTTAAAATAGGTTTGGTGATACACTAGATAACTAGTATTTTTAAACCATTGCATTAACAATTTAAATAGTAATATCTTTAACTATCTTTTGCAAGGAACTTCTAACTTCCAACAAAACTATACTTAGTGTCATGACTGAAGCTAGGATTCCACCATGTATGGTGTTAGATTTTTTGGAGCAAATATCTAGTGGATTGTGAAGACTACCATTCAATAAAAAGGATGCCTGCAACTGGTTGGACAAAGTATAGTGTCAAAAGATTAAAAGAGATGATGTTAATGCCTTGCTTGCTTACTTGGCTAGCATGAAAGAGGCAGACAACAACCTCACATATAATTACACTACTGATGAGGAAGGTTGTCTAACTAGATTGTTTTGGTGTGATGTAATGTCCAAGTCAAAATACGACCTATTTGGTGATGTGCTCGTATTTGACGGCACCTATAAAACTAATAAATACCATTTTTCCCTTGTTATATTTTATGGAGCACACAATCATTCAACAATATCTATTTTTGGAGCAGCATTGTTGTAAAATGAGACAATGGAATCGTATTGTTGGCTACCCAACAAATTTAAAATTGCAATACGTGGTAAAGTTTTAATGTCAATTCTTACAGATCAGGATGCAGCCATACATGCAGCTATTCAAATTGAATGTCCAACATCAACTCATAGACTATGTAGTTGGCACATTACAAGAAATGCAAGGCAAAAGGTCAAGAGTTCACAATTTTGTTCTGGATTAGCAATTTTGTTAAAGAAAAGATGTGATTCAAAGGAGTTTGAGGCTGAGTGGTTGAGTTTAGTACAGATACATGGTTTAGAAAATCATCCAGGGATCAATGAAATATATGATCTGTGGAGTAAAGCTGATTTCCATGACACAATCATAGCTAGAATGCAAACAACTCAACAAGCCAAATTAATGAACTCCCTATTTAAATATATGTAAAGCAAAGCCTCTCATTGATGGATTTTATGAAGCACTATAATCATACTCTACAAAAGATAATGAGCGATTTTTTCAATATTCAATCCCATTTCAAAAGTAATTTCCCAGTGATAAGGATACACTCTTTGAAAATTTATGAAAAACAACTATCTAAATTGTTGATAAGAAAGATGTTCTTTGTTTTTCAAAGTGAGATTGATACTAAGCAAGGACTTCTTTTGGAGGGTAAATCAGAAGTTGGTGAATATAAGTAGAAGTTTATATTTGTAGAGTACACCAAGCAAGATGGAACACACTACATTGTTTATATTGATACTAATTCCGTGCAATGCAAGTGTGATTGCTCATGGTGGAGTCCGAGGGGCTACCTGTCGTCACTTAATTTGAGCTTGTAAGTGGTTGAATATTCCAACATTGCCTAACACCATCATAAATCAGAGATTACTCATTGAATCGAGGAGGATTCTGCTTAACAAATTTCTATTACCCTTATCAGCAACAGTAAACAACAGTTGAGGTTTGCTAAAATTCATAAGGAGTTTGTCAAGCTCACTTACATGTCATCACAATTCGATTCCCAATTTCAGCATTACCTTTATCTGTTAAGGACCTGGCAAGGGAAGTTCATAACGACAATCTAATTGAATTAAACTTATCTAATGATGTTCTAACCGAGCAACTAGATAACTTTGCAAACAACACACAAAAGGATGATTGCAGTTAACATCCCAACGATAACTTTGTTGTCCATATAAGTCCACAACATGAGCTCGATGTTTGTGACCCTATCAAAATCATTTCAAAAGGGGGGCCAGGAGCAAAATGACAGAGATGCATTTACTATCAGTATGTTTACATTTAGTGGTAAAAAAATAAATTTATCCTTATCATACTTCAATACTTTTGCAATTAAAATACCAAACAATTTTCACATTCAATTCTTATGACATTATCTAAAAATTCATGCACTTCTAAATTTTATGATGGAGTTCTATCTTCACATACCTTTAACTTTTTACATAGTTCGCATGAAGTTTCTAATTACATAATAATAAATTTTTTAAGGAAAAATAGCAAACAGCCCCTCAACATATAGGGTCATGTGCATTTTGCCATCCAACCATTGCAGATGTGCGAAAAGATTACTCAACCTTTGCTAAATGTACTTAAATGCTCCCTCATTCTATTTTTGGTAGAATATTTCAACGAAGATGCTGAAATACTTTGGGTATATTGCAAGTTACCTCCTAAACTTTAACAAATGTGCATTTAACACCTTAATCAGTATAAAGTGTAGCACTTTTATCATTATATTTTATTTTTGTGGAATTAAGTAAAATATTTTATACAAAATATTATCATACACTAGTCACTTATCAATATATGGATAGTTAAATCAGTTTAGGCAATTTTATATTTACAAATTAATTTTATAATTATAATTTACTCAATTTATATGAATAAAATAATTAAAACTAATTTAAAAATTATACCCTAATTGATTTTTATATCAATATAACATTATGCATATTTGTTAGCAAATGATATGAAATATTTTTAATTTAAATAGAGTAATAAATGAGAGAGCTAATGTCGATATTAAGATTTACATTATTAGCTACCAATATTCATCCAACTAGTGTCACATATCTTATATATTCTTATTCAAACTAAATCCTAAACTACTTACACTCTTCATTAAACAAATAAACACAAATTTATATTTACACCATAACAATCATTTTGTATAACCCTCAAATTAATTTTTAATTATCTTATACACATTAATTTAGAAAAATTTGTACCATTAAGTTTTTATAGATTTTAGATAACTCAAATTGATTGAACTAGTGATATATTGACAATTAAGTGATATATGATAACAATATTTGGCAAAATATTTGACTTTACTCCACCAAAATGTGAATTTAATGCTTAAGCTAATATTTTAGAGTTTTTAGGTGGCTAAATATAATTTTTTTTAAATATCAAGGGGCAAAGTGCAACAACTTTTAGATATGCCACCGGAAAGTTGGAACATGGGGTATTTAAGGACATTGAGCAAAGGTTAGGTAATCATTCCATACACTTGCGACAGCTCGGGGGCAAAGTGCAAATGACCATATACGTTGGGGGGTTATTTGCTATTTACCCATAAGATGAGTACTTGCCCCAATAAGCAAAACTCGCCCAATGGTCATGCAAAAGGTGTTCCCAATTGCCGCTCCCATCACCAAAATAAGCCTATTCGTGGAGTGAATAATTCGAATATTCATAACAACACAAATACACCACAAGTGCATACGCCCTTGGGTTCTGCAGTTAGTGTTCCTCCTTCATTCAAATTAGAACCCAAGGTACTTCTGTTTATTCAATATCAATAAACTAATTTCTTGTCCAAAATAATTACTAATTGGCGCTTCTAACACAAGTAAATCCAATTGATAATTGATATAAAAATACCACTCAAGCCTCTTTGTCCCACTCGCCATATTTGTACAAGCATCAACAGCCATACGTCCACACGCATCCACCATTTGAAAGTCAAAAATCATGTAAAAAGACATTTCTGCATAATATCATAACTTATCCTATGATTTAAATTTATTGGTGTCTAAATTAATGTTTATTATTCAATACAGTTTCCTGGAAACATGACCTACATGTACACTCCAGTCCCTTTGTCACCATTACTTGTCCAAAGGATGCAGGCCCCACTATATCCTCCCTATTCTGAAGTTTCTATGCGTGATGGAGAAGAAGTCATGTCTTTCTACAAATTGCTAAGGGAGCAACTCAAAATTTCCAAATAAGTTATGAATTGTTAGTATGTTGTTGAAATTTATAAAACCCTCCTTTCAAGTCTATGTTGCTGCTTTGTTTGAAATTATGAAATCTCCACTATTTCTATGTATTTTGTGGTTAACATTATCATTATTTTCTAAAGTTATTTTTAAGATATTAATCAGAAAATATGAGCCTTGATACACTTCCTTCAATCATAAATTTCATATTTAGTACTAATAAATTATATCAACATTATAAATATGAAGTACTATGGCCTTGCATGAGCCATTTTAATTCTTAATCACTATCAATAAAAATGGGCCAACATTGAGATTCCCTTATAATTACCTTGAGAGGGAAGCCCTTGAAAAGTTGGTACTACCATTTTATACTGGGCCTGGGTTAGGCCCAGACAATATTTTAATGTGTTGTATTTTAATTCAAAAATTTAATCATACTTATCGTTTAGCATTATCATGATTCCTACCATATTAATTTAAGAACAACTAGAAAATCCTATGATTTCTTTGACACATCAAAGTTAGCCAATAGTTTTATTGGCTTGAAATCATTTATTTTGTTTTGGTGACTGGCCTACAAATAGTTACACCAATTATTTTACCACTTCAAATGGTGATTAATTTCAACAAAATTATAATCTGTGTATTGGGTGTATATAAATAATTTTCAATTATTGTTCTTTAATGAAGATATTTTTTCTGAATTACTACTAACTATAGCGACAAGATGTGCTATGCATGTATATATTTATTTTCTTCATGGTATTGTTAACATGTATGTGTATGCTGTGCCATGAGTTTATTCAAAAAACTTATGCCTAATTTATCGACATTTGCCCATTTAACAAGCGTCGCCGTGTTTGGGTACATAATTGCATCGCCTCCAGTCGCTAAATGGAAAAGCAAACATTTTTTCTATAGGATTGATAAAACGACTTTATTCAAATAATTTTTAAACAAAATAATCTATCTTGCTCTTGAATTATGAATATTACAATTTACGTTGCAATTTTTTTTAATTTTATAATTTACATAATAATTGATAATAATAGTAGCGATCGTTTTTTTTTTCCATGAATATTGCAATTTACACAATAATCGCCAATAATAGTAGTAGCGATTATTTTTTTTCATGAATATTACAATTTACAATAATCACTAATAATAGTAGGGATTTTTTTTAGTATTACAATTTAAAATAATCGTTAATAGTAGTGGTGATTTTTTTTTTCAAAATACTACAAATCACAATAATTGCTAATAATAGTAGCAATTAATTTTTGTTTTTATGAATATTACAATTTACACAGTAATCACTAATAGTTGTAGTGATTTTTTTTTATGAATATTAGAAATTATGTAATAATTGCTAATAGTAGTAGCGATTATCTTTTTTTTCTAAATATTACACAATAATCGCTAATAGTAGCAACGATTTTTTTAATATTACAAATTACAATAATGGATAATAATAGTAGCAATTCTTTTTTTTTTTAACATTACAATTTAAAAAAAATCGCTAATAATAGTAGTGATTACTTTTTTTTAATATTAAAATTCATTGTAGCATTTTTTTTAATATTACAAATTACACAACAATCACTAATCATGGCAACAATTCTTTTTTTGTTTATACACTAATCGCTAATAGTAGCGGCAATTTTTTTTTAATATTAAAATTTACACAATAATCACTAATAATAATAATAATTTTTTATGCTAATAATAATAGAGATTATTTTTTTATTATTACAATTTACAATAATCACTAATAATACTAGCGATTCTTTTATTTTTTAATATTACAATTTAAAAAAATCGCTAATAATAGTAATTTTTTTTCAACTTATGAATATTACAATTTATTGTAGCATTCTTTTTAATATTATAATTTACACAGCAATCACTAATAATAGTAGCGATTCTTTTTTTTTATATTGCAATTTATTATTATTTTTTAGCTTATGAATATTATAATCTATTGTAGCATTTTTTTTAATATTACAATTTACACAGTAATCACCATGAATTTTTTTTAATATTAAAATTTACACAATAATCACTAATAATTGTGGCAATTTTTTTATGCTAATAATAGTAGAGATTTTTTTTAATATTATAATTTACGATAGTCGCTAATAATAGTAGCGATTATTTTTTGTTTTTAGTATTACAATTTATTATTAGCTTATGAATATTACAATTTACACGATAAATTGTAGTGATTTTTTTTTAATAGTACAATTTACACTATAGTCGCTAATAATACCGATGATTCTTTTTTGTTTTATGAATATAATAAATTATGTTATTTTTTTATTATTACAATTTACACAATTGTAGCATTTTTTTATATTACAATTACACAATAATCACTAATAATAGTAGCAATTTTTTTTATTTTTTATCAATATTATAATTTACACAATAAATTTTAGGAATTTTTTTAATATTACAATTACACAAAATTCGCTAATAATAGTAGTGATTCTTTTTTTTTAATCAATATTACAATTTACACAATAAATTTTTTCTAATATTAAAATTTACACGATAATTGCAAATAATAGTAGCAATTTTTTTTTCAATGCCTTCAATTACTTTTCACAGTAGCGACATGTTGTTGAGTATAGTGATTTCGTCCTGCAACCATGAAGTACGATCTCACAAATTCATCAGCACATTCCAAGGCTAAAACAACAAATCCGTTCTACTTGTCTTGGCAACATCTCATAGCAAAAATTGAATTGCAACTTTTAATTAATTTCTACCGTCAAGTATGTACGAGGGTACCTGACGGTAAAAACCCCATACTAGGTATACATGCTATTTTCAATGAACTACTTTTTGATTTATTTAAGTTTTTAGAGCAAATCAATTAAAAAACAGCACATCTAATTTTAATTTACAATAACAATTTCAATTTGTTTCTTGACAAAACACAATATTGAAATTTGAAATAAAATAAAATAAAATTGAAACAACATCGTGATCATTAATACTTTTATTTTTTATTTTTTTCAAGTGATGAAGGGAAAGAGAGGCTTGTAATACATTTAGCTTTAGTTCTTAAAAGAAAGAATTATAAGGAATATTATTTTATCTAGAATATTCAATTTTTTCTTAATTTTTTAATTTAGAAAATTAATAATAATTTTACACAAAAATTGTAAAATATGATCTGCGTTTAATAGTTAATTGATTACTTACTTCATGGAATAAAAATAAATTCTCTGGTTGGAAAAAATATTTTCATGGTTTTTGGGGATCCAAAATTTTATCTTAAGAATTATTGGTAATTATTTTCCCAACTTTTTATGCGCAGTACAAGTGGGCATTAGGAGCCATCGAGTCCCAAGTGCAAGGCCCAACAAAGAATGCACAAGCAGAACAAATTAGCCCAACGAAGGCCCAAATGGGCTCCTTCCCACAGTCTATAAATTAACTAGGGTTTTCTCACTACCTTCTCTAGGCCTCACCACAGCTGGAAACCCTAATTGTACCTGCGCTTCTTTCAATAAGGTATTTGCTAATGTTGGTTTCATTTTTATTTCCTGTATTTGATAACTAAGATTACTCAATTGTTGGCATTCGCAACATGAAAGATTGCTGATTGAAGGACGAGAATGAGCACCTGATTATTCGATTAATTTGGGTTTTGAAGACTCGCGGCGATTCTTTTTATTGTTTAGTTGACTAAAACATGGCGGAAACACATGCCATTGGATTTATCATGCTTGATGAAGCTGTTCTATTTATGGAAGAAGCGATTGGGCAATAATGAAAAAAAATCAAAACAATGCCATTTCCCTTTTCTTTTTTTTTTTTTTTGACTTTTCATTGTTGGTTCCTATAGGGGGAAATCTGTGATCTTTGTTTTGGTGCGTATGGATGGAGTTTCCGACCTTTTGTGTTATAGCGGTTAAAATCAGTGATTAATTTGAAAGGGAGAAAAAGACCTAGCAATTAAGGCACATGAGGTTGAGAAGTAGGAAAAGAAATTCGACAAAATTATTCTTTAAGGGTTCCCTGCTGAAGTCCTGTAAAAAACATGCCTACCAATGGAATAACTTTATGCTGTAAAACCAATTTTTTGGCTGCCAAGCCTAAGTTTCAGGAGATTAGTTCGGTTACTGCTGGGGTTTCTGTGGACTTAAATAATGCCAGACAATCCATAAGCCTATATATGCTGCTATGAGTTCCCTAATGCGAGGAAAGAGGATCTTTTTTGGTTAGCTCAGCTAAATTTTTGTATTCTTTAAACCTTCTTTTACTATGGTGAATTCTTGTACGGTACAATTTCAGTCTAAACCCAACAAAGATACGTTGATTTTTCTTTTTCCGTTGTGAATTCTAATAGGCTGTTTTGTTTTGTGCTCGAGTCCAGGGGTGTTATTTGAAGTTTAATATCAACATTCTGATTTTTTGTTTTCTTCCATTTGATTGCTGTTTCATGGAGATGGCGGAGGTTGCTAAAGGTAATGTAGTAGTTCCAGAGTCAGTTTTGAAGAAGCAGAAGAGGGCTGAAGCATGGGCCCTTGCAAAGGCAAAAGAGCTTGAAGATGCAAAGAAGAAGAAAGTTGAGACCCGGAAATTGATCTGCAAGAAAGCAAAACAGTATGCGAAGGAGTATGAGGAACAGGTATACTTGAATTATCTTCTGTTTTAGAATCAAATTCGAACTTCTCCTTTTATTGTTCGTCTGCCAGTCCTTCCCTCTTCTCAATTTTTTATTTTTATTTTTTTGGTCTAGGAGAGGGAGTTGATTCAGTTGAAGCGTGAGGCCAGATTGAAGGGTGGCTTTTACGTCAACCCAGAAGCTAAGCTTTTGTTCATCATCAGAATCCGCGGGTAAGGCATTTACTCACTACTCAATAAATGCAATATTCAGTTTCTGTGTGAGAAGCTTATCGTTGTATATATTATTTTCCAGAATTAATGCTATGCATCCGAGGACCAAGAAAATTTTGCAGCTTCTGAGATTGCGGCAGGTACACAGTAGTATTTGTAACTTGATAATGGTATTTATTAGCTTTTTCCTATCGTTAGAGTCCACAGATTTGCATGTTATTTTTTGCTTGTGTAACCTGTCAATCTCTAGTTCTCTCTTTTTACTATCATGTTCTCTACTCAGCCAAATTTCAGTAATACTTGTTAATTTCATTATTATTTATTTCATAAAGAAGAGGTTCTTGCCCCTGAGATAAGCTAGCGTAAATCAGGCTCCAAAGCCTACAATTTTTGCTGTTTAAATTTCTACTTGGATAAGAAAACACGAATGGATGTCTGTACTCACTTGAAATCATATGTAATTAAATCCCAGATTACATTTCAAGGTGAAATGCTGAAGGAGTTTTCTTTATGATGACAATGTGACTTGTGAAACTCAATTGTGTTATTTATTTATTTATTAAATTATTTTTTGTGTGTATGGCCCAATATATCTCATTTTGCATAACGGTTTAATTGTACTGGATCCTATTCCTGTTATTATCTAGATTTGTTTTTGTCTCAACAATTTGTGTATTTGTTGGGAGATTTTTAAAGTGTCAAACCCGGTTCTTCAAATACTATTAAGAAATTGTTACTGAAGCCCTAACTGGAATGAGGACTAATTATTTGTGGATATAAACTATTTATGTTAAATTATTCCCTATCATCAATAAAATGATATTATGGACTATGTCCCTGGATGAGATTAATAAAACCTCTGCCTTGTTGTGCTCAAGTTTGTTGGATGTGAAAAACATCTCTGGAAGAAATGTAGTCAGTGCTGCTCAAGTTCAGATAGCATTCTGAGAAATCCATTTATGCTCTTGGATTGGTAGGTTATATGCGAATCTATGATAAAATTTCCTTCTGAACGATCTATAATTATGGTTAACTTCTGAAATTTCTTGTTTCTGATGTGTTGCGGAGTTAAATGAACATGCGCAAATTGTAATTATGACCTTGGTTTTTATTCTGATTAGCTTGTTCATAATATTTCATTTCCTGTTTTAGGAAGAAAATATCTCCACGCTGTTTTAACTCTTGTGTTTGATATGATGGTTTCATTTGACACTTGTCTAGATCTTTAATGGTGTCTTTTTGAAAGTTAACAAAGCTACAGTTAACATGCTGCACAGAGTTGAGCCTTATGTTACTTATGGGTAAGCTACGATATTATATGCCAAAAATTTTCGTTCTTATAGGTTAATAAACTATGTAGCAACTACGTAATACTTTATAAATTTTCAGGTACCCCAACCTTAAAAGTGTCAGAGAGTTGATTTATAAGCGGGGTTTTGGAAAAGTAAACAAGCAAAGAATTGCATTGACTGACAATTCGATAATCGAGCAGGTTGATTTATGACGATATATACAATATGATAACAGAGATTTTATTTATTTATTTATTTATTTTAATTTTCTTATTTCTGTACTGCTGATGTATGATAGGAGTTGGGCAAGTATGGAATAATTTGCATAGAAGATCTTATTCATGAAATCATGACTGTGGGGCCCCACTTTAAGGGAGCAAACAACTTCTTGTGGCCATTCCAACTGAAAGCACCATTGGGTGGGTTGAAGAAGAAGAGGAATCACTATGTTGAAGGTGGTGATGCTGGTAACCGTGAGGATTACATCAATGAACTCATCAGGAGGATGAACTAAATTATGCAGATCTTTCTTACTTGAGACTTGTTTTATTAAATGTTTCAGACTTCTCAGAGATTAAGTCATTAGAACCAGTCTTATGTGCGTGAATTTTTGTAATTCCTATTTTGAGATATGAACCTCAAAATTGAATCAAATGGGATTTTGGATGTTCTTTGGTAGATGGGTGTCAGATGGTTTTTGCTTATTTAATAGTGATATACAATACTGTTCTGCTTGCTGAAGCAATCACTTGGTTTTATGGTAGAATTTGCTTGAATCAATTGAAGACTTCTTCGATCATGATATATTTAGATCATTGTTTTCCAGTCTTGCAAGTCATTTCCTGCAAGTGTCTAGCTTTCAGAAGCCTGTTATTAATTGACGGTAAGATGTGCTGTGTTCTGGTTTTTTATCTAGTGGTGCACAAGCTACGTTTTATTGGCACAAAAACTAGAAAGGCATGGAGCTTGTTGGCACTGTAGTTACTATAATCAAGTCCAAATTGTGGTGGCACAAGGATATGGTTGAATTGGCCCAAAGATTCTAGCTATCCTTGAGTTTGTTTGCCTATATAATTTAAACCTTGATGGCAGATTCTGCACTAAGAATTGCTGAATTCTTTCTTCACTCAACATGAAATTCAACTCTTTTCCTTAAGGTCTGTGGTCATGAGTTATTCTGCTTCTTATGTGAATGCAACCGCACATCCTAGAAGTCGTATGATATTCTGGTGTGATGTTGAAGTCTGTTACTGTGACTAGTTATCTACTTGTCAAGTTTGTTATATTGAACACAATCAGCGAGAACTATACACTAGGGATGGAACAGGCTTATTAGCCTATTAGAGAAAATTGAAGAGTGACATTTAGCTTCTAGCTCTGTGTCAGCACATTCTAGATGTTTTATTTCAACCCTGGCTATAAATTAGCATGTTTGGGGACGTTTTTGGTTTTTCTGCTGCCTACTAATGGCGTTTTTGCTGATAAGTTGAACTTGTTCCAAACAGTTATGCTCGCATCAACTTGATATATATATATATATGTATATATATTCATGACAGGGGACATATTCTATGATCTTACACACTGCCCATCTCTCTCAAGAATAACATGCAAGGCTTCAACATACAAATGCAAGAGGCTAGGGATACAAAACCAAGCGTTTGGAGCAATTGTTGCAGATATATCTCCTCTTTACCTCGTACCCAAATGGCAGGAAGCAAAGCCTACACTTGTGTTCCACATCCACTGCCGCCACCTTGCCCCCACAATACGGGCAAGCTCCCACTGCTGCTTTTCTCCCAAGCTCTTTCTCCTCCTGGTCACCACAAACGTGAACACAGCACATATTTCTGTTTCCTTGCAAGACTTTCCAAGGCACTGGTCTTATTTGTTGAAAGATTGCTGGGAATCTAAAGGATAATCTCCCTCAAAGAAGCAATCTGATCTGGAAACTCTCAAGAGTTAACACCAGCCTAGACCCTGTCTCACAATCTCAACTTGGTATGAAAATGCACTCTTAGATAAGCGCATAACTGTACCAAAAGAAGAAAAAAGTTTGAGAAGAACAACTGATGGAAGGATCGACAAAGCAAGAGAATCAAGAGTTTCGTCGCAATTTAAAAGTTGCACCCTTTTACACTTATTAAGATGCCTTAATTCAACCACGTGTGAACGAATTTAGACATTATCAATCACAAAAGTTGAACAGGCCAACCAGGAAAGGTTGTATTAATTCCACCATCATTTATGAAAGTCTAACTACTGCCCCTAGTGCATTGAGTTGTTAGCTTCTATACATGTGGTGTTATCAAGAAGCTTTCTATAAGGCAGTTCACATTTCCTGAATCTGAATGCGTTGGCAATGATTTCACATGCATTTTCATAAAGTGATCTATCTTACCTCTATAAGTATGTTCAGTTGGAAATTCTGCTTTTAGACTGCCTCCAATATCAGTTGTTCCCATTCATATATTTAGTTATAGAAGATGCGTCATTTCTTTCCTAGTTTCGTTCCACAATATTAAATATATATATAATTAAATTAAAAAAAAAAAAAAAAAAACCACCACCACCACCACCACCACCGCCTCCCAGGAAAATAATCTGTTTGGTGAGAGAAGTTGAGTATATCAGAAGTGGAATCTGATCTTAAAGTTGTTCTGGTAAATTCCATTAGAAATGGTCTAAGCTCAAGATCCCAAAATAGCTAGGGGAATTGTGCTTTCGGAAGGGCTAGCTACCTGCAACTTAGATAAGATGTTTTTGTCCCTTGAAATTTAAGAGAATTAATGAGGAGCATCTGAAATTTGACCTGAACGTCAGAATGGATCTTTTCTTGGACTCGTTGATAAGGGGAATCATGTGTAGCATACTAAATGGGAAAGCCTAGATCCTAATGGAAAGCATGGATAAAAAAGTTATATGATAATATCAAGTTCTACCAGACTATTGATATAATTTATAAGCTTGTAAAACTATTTTTTCAATATAGTTTCTTTACCATCACATAATATTATCTCGATATAATTGAATCTCGACATTCAGTGATGAATGTATCAGTATTTTCTTTTTTTTATTTATTTATTTTGGGTTAATAAAAAAAGAAAAACAATAATTGCGAGCTTGCCTTTTCTCTGTGTGCAAATTCAAACCTTTTGACTTTTGTTTGGTTTTGTTTTGGGTGTTGGAAAAATGTTATAAATGAATTTTGAGAAATAGGATTGAAGAATGTAGTGTATGTTTAGTTTTATTCTAAAAAGTAGTTAGAAATTGTTTTAGAAAATAATATTGTCTTTGGTATTATTTTGCGAAGATGTAATTTTATTATAAATGTCATATTAGTATATTTTGTTTGGTTAATAGAGAGAAACTCCAACTTTATATTAGTACTTTAATTTAATCTATGCAGAATTGTAATTTTAAAATATATACATATGTTTACAATGATTATGATTATTTTAGAAAATAGAAAGAAGTGGTATTTTAGAAAGTGTTTTGGATAGTAGTCTTAGAGAATGAATTAATCCAATCCTTTGAAAGCACAATTTTTAACATTCCAGTGTTTTCAAAACTATGGTGTATAACTGAAATCATAATCTATAACATTCTAGTGTTTTTTGAAACTATGGTGCATAATTGAAAGCATAATTGTTCGTGTTTTAGTGTTTCTAAAAAGTCTTGATATATAAAAAGAGGATGACTATGATTATTACATGTGGAGACGAAGGGCATAAATTTAATATATATTTTCATTGGAGATGAATTTATAATAATGTCAATGAATGTGATATACTTTCTAGAAAATTGTCTAATTTTTTTGATAGTAAGAAGAAAAAAAAATTGGCTCTCCGAGTATTTAAATATAGGATCAATCTTTAGGTAGAGCCACAATTGTGGTACTAAAAATAAATAAAAACAAAATTATTTTCAAAAAATGTGAGAATAAAAAACAAGTTCATTCATGCACTAGTGATTCTCCAAACAAGGTTCAACAATTTGATAAAATATAGTAATTTTTATTTATTTAGAATAATAATTTCTTTTTTTTCAAAAATAAAAATAACTAATTTATGTTGTTACTATTAACATTTGTTATCAACACAGTAAATTGACTTAAAAAAATGTAATTGGTCAAGCTCCATTATACTTACGGGCAGCATTACACCTCGTGCCTGTGAGCTCTCTTCAACAATATTAACTTTTGACCTTACATTAACCATTGATAACTTAATGCAACTTCTAATTATTGGTAATCGTAAAATAAAATTGGAAGCTATTAGTAGTTATTCAAACTAAGTAGATATGCTTAAGGTATACCACATGTGTGGTACAAGCATCCATTTCATATTTAGAACATTTTGTAACTAATTTTTTCTCTTAATTTCTCATTTTCCTTTTAATTTTGGTTGACTGTTCTTTGTTATTTGATAATTTTTAAGTTTAGTGCATTATTTTAGATAATATGAGGTATAAATATATATTTATAGGTAAATTTTATCGCATGCATTTAGTCCTTATGACAATAAATAATTTTGAATATTTTGTATAAAACAATAATTTTTTTTAAAAAATAAATGATAATTGAGAGAAAAATGGTACATATAATTTCGTTCATCAAAAGTAGAAAAGGTTAAATTCACTTCATAAAACTTTAACGTCTAAAAATAAATATTTCAAAAGCATTCATTTTAATGTGAATTTTATTTTGCCTCCCTCCCTATATTTATAAAATATTTGTGCAATCAAAAATATGAAAATATAAATTTTGTCTTTTCAAACTAAGCAAATATAATATTTTTTTTATTATTTCCCCGCCCCCACCCACACACAAAATATTTGAGAAAATATTGTAATGTTAAAATTATTGTTTGAGTTTAATAATACAGAGTAACTATGTAAATCAAACTAATTACAACTTGGCATAATTAAATTTTATACTTGTTACATATATAAATAAATAAATTTTATTTAATACATTAATTAAATTTGTAGTTTTCATAAATAATTCTTAAAATTAATGGTCATATACTAGTAAAAATGAAGTCATCATTTTAAAAATTTTAAAAAATAGTGTGAAAAACATTGTAGTAAATCTAGAAAACGATAGTGTATGTGAAGTTGCTAACTTCTGTTGATCTTTTGTTACCATGTTGACCATGAACACCTATACACGAATTTACAGTTTGCATGCTTTTAGTGAATAGCATATTAATTTGGCATCTACTTCTCACGAATTTACGAGGCTATTTTGTATTTTAGGAATAATTGTTCCATATCCCAAGATATTCAACTTGTCCACCTAAATCAGTTTCTTGTCATTTTATACTTAAAAATTGTTTGAGCTTCAAGTATTGATTATTTATTCTAATTATGAGTCAAGTTAATTTATTAAATAAAATTACTATTTAAGTATGAGTGTCGACTATATCATTTTACAACTGATTTAGTTCACATTAATTATTTTATATAATTAAGTTTAAAAAATTAAAAAAATTCTAGGGCTTCATTGGTTGTGTTGATTTTTAATTTTATTCTCCATTTTCCACATATTTTTAACTCATTTTCGTGTTGAATATTAATTTTTGTATCAAATAAAAATATATTGGATTAGTATTGTAGAACTTTCAAGAAGAAGTGAATTGAAAATAATTTTTTTATGTGATAATGTCAAATAATTTAATATAAAATTATTATTTTGTTTATTGCAAGTCTCAATATCTTCTTAATTATATGTTATGAAAAATTATTACTAAATATAGCATGAGTTTTATGTCTTGGGAAGATATGAAAAAAGAAATTATTGTTTAATTAGTTAGTGGCCACATTTTACTAAGAAAATATTAATTATTAAATTTATTATGGCAGGGCCACATTATCTTGGAAGAACATAAAAAGAAATTATTATTTAATTAATGAATAGATGTAAGTATTTTAAGTTTGACAATGATAGTTACAAAAAAATTTAATAAAAATAGCGGCACTTTTATTGAAATTGAAACAAATAATTGCATTTACTATTTCTGAATAAAATAATTAAAATGGAAAATGATTATTCTAAAACACAACTAATCACCCCCTCAACTATTGAAAATATTTTTAAAAGATAGGTATATATAGAAGTCCTAAAAAAAAAACATATACATATACATAGAATTTTAATAAGAGCTGGCAAAACATATATATTCACAATTTAAAGTGATAAAATGTTACAACATTATTCATGTGTCCTGAATCGAATGTAAAACTTGTTTCTGTTTGTTTCTAATAAATGCAAGGCTTTATATTCTGCATCGGGAATCCAGATTTTGATAGTATACAGAATATTGCTAAATTAATAAACAGCGGGACAGCCTAATCATAATTTACATCATAACCATATGCATATAAACAAACTTTAATTTGATAAAAGAAATATATGTTTAAGGTTGATAAGTCAAAGGTAAATTATCTGCATACCATGGAAGAAGAGTCAGAAAGATACAAATGCGTAGCAGAAATTAAATTAGAAGTATATATGTAATATTAATTTACAAGGGATGCAGATCTGAGCACACAACCAAACGTCTGGAGCAGAGAGCACAAAAGAACTTCCTCTTGATCCTGAAGCAAACTGGGACATAGCACAATCTCCCTGTCCCTTCTACATATACTGCTTCAACTTTCCCTCCACACCGCGGGCACTTTCCGGGGGCTGCCCGTCTCTCTAATTCCCTCTCCTCCTCTTCACAAACATAAATAATACGCATAATGATATTATCCACGACCACGGGAAAAGCTTTCGTTGCCTGGAATTATATATGATACATATATATATATGTATACACACACACACGCTTTAATATATATGCATAATGAGGTCATCTCTCAAGATTTAATATGTGTGTGTGTGTGTAGATTGTCTGCTTGGTTTTATTTTGACTTCTTACAATAGTAGCTTGATTTTTTGGGGATATACAGGTGTTGTATATAGAAAATAACCACATTACTAATTGTTAATTATCAGACAAAATAAATAAATAAATAAATATTGTCATGGGCCAATTATGTTTAGTATAAAATTATTTAACCATCAGTCAAAGTTGAAGTTTGAAGAATCAACAAAATATGAAGTTTTGAGGTTAATTTCCGTCAAATTAACGAATGGATGTATGCTTTGTTTATGTCAACTTCTTATCTCATCATTGTTAGTTGTAATTTAATGAATATATTGAATTAATTGTTTACTGATAGCTTCATGTGATTATTTGCCTTTTTGGAAAAGCAAGTGATTTATTCAAGGACAAATTTTCTTTTGATCATTCTCATTAATTGACATGGAGAATTTTTCGTATTTGTGAAGTCAGAAGGTTGAAATTTCTCTGAAATAGTAAAATCTATAAGGATTACTTCGACAGCCGTAATTTTGACCCCAAAAAAAATAATAAAGAAAGAAATAAAAAATTGAAGCACGCAGAACTAGGAGGACCTTAATCAGGATTCGGAATGCACATGCGCTGATTCTCCCGCACGTGGCAATTTTTTTGTTTGATTAAACAATTCGTGCAACAACATGGATCGAAGAGTTTCTTACGTGAGCCATGACTACCATTGACCAGCCACAGAAATCTTGTTTCTATCAGAGATTGATCCGAGCATGCAATGCATGCATTTAATTAAAATGCACATAGTAACAATTGTCTTGCGCTTTAAATTTTTTATTTTAATATATACTTCATTTTCTATTCTATTATATAAATATATAATATGAACATTAAATATTTTTTTATAAAAATAATTCATTGATAATTAAATGTATTTAACGTATATACATTACATTGAAATAAGAGATAAAATACGGAATAAAATAAAAAAATTCTAAGAAATTTTTTCAATCCCGCTTTAAATACTTTAGCTTAATTATATGGCTTATTAAAATGCTCCTTCTTTGATTCATTAATGTAGGACTACTTTTCCATCTTCGATATGACTATTTAATTATTTAATTGATATAGTTTATACAATCTCTGACAACCAGTTTGACATTTTGACATTAATGCTTCAATTGTTTAGAGAATTAACTACATCTGAGAATATCACAAAATGGGCTGCTTAGTAGGTAAATAACTAGAAAATTTTAATTAAGAGCAGTAGGTCATCTTGGTGTATTCTTATGACACGATTCTTGAGATCTCATTGGTGATGAATTCCTAGCTTATTTTTAGAATATTAACAAACTCTCTTGATTTTAATTACAAAATTGTCATTACTAATATTTTATAAGTTCTAAAATCTTATTTTATTCAAACACTTTAAGAACTTATTTAAAAAAAAATCTAATATTTTATAAATTTTAAAAATATTTTATAAAATATAGGAACTTATAAGATCTTTTAAATAAACTAAGCCAAACACCCTCTAAATGTTTTTTTCTCTATTAGCTGTGAGATCAATTATTTCTCTATTAGCTATGAGATCACTTATAATTAATTCTATAGTATTTTGTGGTGAGATAGAAGATATATGCAAAACTTTATCTCTTGAAAAAACAAACAAAATCTATCTATGAAGATGGATCTATTATTTTACCACCACTTAAGCTGTGTTCTTCTAAACTTTTCCAAAAAAATTTTAAAATGGAGACACATTTTTCAATCATTTTTTCAAAAAACTCAAATTTTATACCCAAAAAATTCCCTCATAATTCACCCAAAAAATCTTATACCGTAAAAATCACATCTATTTTTTCATTTTCTTATTCTACCTTTCACATCACTTATTCATTTATTCCTCTCTCACTTCCCTCATTCTTGTACACACACACACACACACACATACATGTATAAAAATATTAAAATTTTACTAGTTAAAAAAATCTAAAGCTTATGTTTACAAATTGAAGTAAATTAATTGTCGAAAAAATGAATGTAATTTAATTAAATATTATTTATGTTATTACTAAATAATTTATTTAATGAATAATGTATTTAAATTAATTAAATAGTGTATTAATTATATTTAATATTTAATTTGTGTTACATTTTATATTTAATGTACAAATTAAATATTATATTTATTCATGTAACAAATTATTTAAGATGTTTTAATTTGATATAAAAAATAAATTAATCTTCTTCAAAAAATATTCTTCATTAAATATTAATCTTCACATTTATTTAAAATTATAATAAAAAATTTGATTATAGGGTGATACTTATGTAATAATCTATTACATTTAATAAATTAATATTGATATGCTTAAAGTAATTGTTGAGAGAATTAGTTAAATTTAAGTAAAATTATTTGATTATTACTAAGTTATTTATTTACTAAATAATGTATTAATTAAATAATGAGTTAAAGTAATTAAATAATTTATTAAATTAATTAAATTAATTTATTTAAATAACTTGTTATTTATATATTAATTATGCTTCATATTTTACATAAAATTAATATGTTTATTTATTTAATAAATAATTTAAATGGTGTAATTTTATATAATATAATATTATTATTTTTTTATTTGATGAATCATTATTAAGTCTTATATATAAATTATTAAAAATTTATTTATTTAAATAAATAGCTAAGTTTTATTTATACATAAATCGTAAGCAATAAATAGTTAAATAATTTTGTTTAATTAATAAATAGTAATTAGTTTATAATTAATGTATAGTAATTAAATTTTTTCGTAAGCTGATATTATCAATTATGATATAAGTTGATTTTTTTTATAATTAAGATATAATTATAATTTCATGAATAATTAATATTTGTTAATGTATATTTTATCTCAAATAATACATCATTTACTAATATTAAATTTATAAATTTAAAATAAATAACCAATTAAATTAGTTACACCCATATTTTAATAATTACAAATACACACACACACACACACACACACACACACA
>JACGDI010005645.1:98103-141119 GCA_014898725.1 Jacaranda copaia | reverse complement strand
AAAAGAGGGGATGGGGCGGGGGCGGGGGCGGGGGCGTGGGGGGAAGAAAAAACTAGTTATAGCCTATAGGCAGTCAGTCAAGCAGTCTACAAAAAGCATGTCGCTTTTTCACCTACCAAACATTGATTTTGAAGAAGGAATTGACCATTCCACCAACCAAACATCTTACTGAAGGTGAACCTGCTTTGTCTATGTGGTTAGTAAAGGCGAAATTGACCCAACCAATTCAAATTAACTGGTGCAGGTACCTTTGGTGGGGGTATGTATATGCATACAAAATTTTCACATAGCTTTCGAATCTTAAGCAAAGTTCACTCATAATTAATGTGATCTATTCCTGATTTTGATCAAGTTTTTGTCACTATCTCATTCTTTCATTTTTCAAATTTCTTAGCACAGAATTAAATAAAGAATGGATGCATTGGATTATTAAAGGCAAGAAAAGGATTTTGTTTTTGTGGTACATATTTGAAATGATGATGTTAGAGATGTAGATTTTAATGATGTTTCTCAAGTTAATTTAATTTGTAGAGTTATAAAGCGGATATTAAATGAATTGGATACCGTTCTCTTTATATATAATTAATTGGTTCAATATTCGTATACATATTTGAATTCAAGGATACTCGGACAACAATATCCAAATTAATTTGAAGTAGATATTAAACAAATTTAGATATATTGTTATTCAATTATACTAATTTAAAATCTTAATTTGATTAGTTCAATTATGATTATTCAGATATTTGTATTTAATTGTGATCATTTAAATATTGAAACTACCAAATGTTAGAATTTGTTAATATACAATTCAATAAATATTATTTTTTGGTAAAAAACCGCACAATTCTATTAAAAAGAAAACAAATAATATAATACAATCCTAAAGAACATCCTAGAGAAGAAAAATGAGAAAGAACTTAACATCAACTTGGAAGTTAAACACTATAAATATATATATATATAACATTAGTCAGAAAAAATGACGTGGCAATATAGAAATTTTACTAATTATATGCATTAGTTGGCAATGATATTTACTTTATCACTAATGATATTTTTTATACTATAGTTATTTTTATTTATTACAATATGATTTAATTGTGATAAAAAGTAATTTTTTTTAAATTGTCACTATTGACAATTAGTTATATATATGTAAATTGATAACCTAATGACAAAAAATACTAAGATTTGTAACAAATCTTTCACTGTCACTAAGTTATCACTGTTGATGTACCATAGATTATCAATAGAAATAATAAGCATAATTTTGTTTACCATTAAGTTTGTGAAAATTATTGTTGTGACAAAATAAACTTTTTATCACTTAATATATATACTAGCAACTTAATTTTACTTTGTTACTTAGTATATCGTCACAAACTTAATTATATGTTGATAGCAATAAATTGAATCTTAAAGAATATAAAATGTTTAGAAATTTTCTAATGTTTGGATCAACAAAGGACTAAGAAAGTTGAGAAGTGTCGAATGACTCATGGTCTAATAGCATTTATCTCTCATATTATATGAAAGGTTAGGAATTTGAACCCAAATGAACTCCTTATGTGCATAAAAATATGCAATTTGTACTTTTAATTATTTAATTTGACTTTTATATTAAAATAATATTATTTTGTTGAAATGATAAATTTATTATTATAAGTTTAAAAAGAAAAAAAGAAAATTGGGAGGTAGAAAAATTGCTAAAGTAAAAAAATGATATTAATAAATCCATGAATCAGCTACTTGGAACAGTTTTTTCTTTCCTTTTGTTTTTTGGGTTGGCTATCATTGATTGGTTTAATGTTGAGTGGACGTCCATATTATTTTAATTCAAATATGAGAATTGATCGCTGATTGAATTAATTAATTAGATCGGATCAAACTCTATACCTCCATTCATATAAAAATGCAAGGATCAAGCATCATGGGCAAAATTGTCGTTTCATAAATAATTCCCATATCAATATATCATTTCTTAATAATGCTGCTAACAAGTCCTAAGTGTGATATTGAAGCCAATTTTTTATTAACTTGGAATTACAATTTTATATTATCTACTATTCTTTCACATTTATTCATTTTCTTATTGATTTGGGAAATGATATTAACATTGCTTGCTTTTTGATGTGAGAGTACAATAATTGCTTCAATATTTATTTCCCATCAACACTGATATTCTCCTGTTAACTCAATCACTTCTTTTAATCACTGCAATGTCGAATTCATTGAACGTGATCAAACTATGTCTTTTTGTAGAGGGTGGTTGTTAGTAGTGATGAAATTGAGTCAAATCAAGTTAAATTAAGAAAAAAAAATGTTGAGTTTGTGTTTGTGCTAGATGAATTTAAAATTATAAATTTAAATTTGAACTCCAACTCAAAATAAAAAATAATAATATAATATAATATATATTTATTAAAAAAATAAAAAATAATATTTAATTATATGTTGACTCGCGAGTCTCGATTTAGATTCAAATAGCTCAAGCTTGGCTCATGAGCCAACTTAACTCGTTTGCATCCCTAGTTGTGAGAGATTGTATCGGTGAATTTAAGGATATGATTGATTAAATTTATTTAATTGTCATGTTTTATAGAAAATTTTGAAAGCAATAGAGTATTAGACTATATTTGAAAAATAAATTCTCGAAATGTTTGGTAATAATAATATTATAGAGTTATGACTCATGATGCTCGAGTCAACGATGTTTCACATCCTACTAGTAAAGATTGAGGTTCTTAAACTCTCTATTTAAGAAATGTTGGAATTGGAGAGGCTGAGATGGTGTTTTAGTGAGTTTATAAATTTTTAAAAACATCTTATTTTAAATCTTACAAGATGTCATGCATTGTTTGGAATTGTTTTTTTTTTAAATGAACTTATAAACTCTTGTAATAAGATGATTGGATTTCATGAGCTCTTTAAAAAACTGAGGAATTTTTAACTTATTTTTAAATTTTTAAAAAGCTCATTTAACTTATACTAATTACAAAATTATGACTATCAATATATATGAGTTCCAATACTTTATTTTATCGAAATACTTCAAAATTTTAATTTTAAAATAAAATTTAACATCTTATAAGTTTTAAAAATATCTTATATGATATAAAAGCTTGTAACCTCTTTTAATAAACCTAGTCAAAAACACTCTAAGCCTCACTGATGTGGATATTTATCTAATCTTACTAGTAGCTTGTTATATTTGATTCACAGCCTTCGCTTGCATTTTCATGTTTGATTTATAGTGATCAATCATCTTGAATTTATCTTGATGTTGTGTCAAAATTGAAATCATATATATAATTAATTTATTCCTTAAGAAAAAACTAGTATTGATAGATTAGAGTCTTTTTATTTTTTAATGGATTTTGTATGACCCCAGGTCCTAACATTTACTATAAACTTATTGTCTTTCAAAATTCTAAAGGTAATTTAAGGTTATGCTTGAATTGATAAATTTTGAGCTAAAAAATTCAAATGCATAATAAATAACCCACTGAACTTTTTTTTGAAAATTACAGCAGATTTCACACATTGATTTCTATTTTGAACTATTTTTTAGTTATTCAAGTCATTTGAAATTTCTTTGCTTATAATCAAAATAAATATTTATGAGAAATTATTAAGTGTTTGCCTGCTAACATCTTTCTTACACCGTGAGATTTAAAACTCAAATTTTAATGAATTTCTCACATGATAAATGTATAAATATACATATTTATATACATATATAAAAAATTCATTCGAATTTGAATTTTATCCTCTCAAATCATGTAAGGGATTTATATTATTGATAACGCACAGGGAGTGTACAAATATACATATACAGATTATAAAAACAGAAGTCAATGTTACATGGTAGCCTCCGAGCTGAAATTATTGACCATATGATTTTACATTCAAAAACTTACCGAACTAAAATCGGTTGAATACACACACGATTGAAACTTGAGAAATTCCTGAATACCGATGGTTCGAAAGTCGAAACCGTACTTCCGAGACGAGAAAAAGAGAACGGGACAGAATTCTGGAATTAATTTCCTAAAATATTTACATAGTCATTACCGCTGATTAAATAAATGCAAGCAAGCTCTACGAGGGACGAATATTCGAACGACTAGGACTAGGTATCGTACAAAACCTGCAGGCGCCTCGAACAGATACCGCAGAAATACTTGCGGTTGAATCTAAAGCAAATCGGCAGAAAACAGAATCTCCATTGGCTACCGACGTCCACCGCGAGCACTCTCCCGCCGCAGTAGGGGCACGACCCCGCCGCCTGCTGCCTTCCCAGCTCAGTTTCCTCCTCATCGCACCCTAAAAAGCACATACTTACACCTCCCACTGCGTGTCTTTTGCCTACTTCCCTGGCTTAAGATTTTTTTTGTTTTTGCCAGGCAGGCACATGAATACGAATGAGTGTAGCTGTAGTTGGTCAGTTCTCTCGGGTTTTGTAGTGCGTGTGTGTTTTTATCGACAACCAGTAGGCTAACGTGCGCGGTGGTCATAGGGTGATGGCCACGAGGTGTTATCATGGGCCCGTAAGAAAAGATTGGCCGGCCCCCGTGTAGAAAATGTAGTAGATTGATCATTTGTTTATGATTTTGCTCGTCGTCCGTTTTGTCGACTTTCTCAGCCACCGTTTGTTTTGTGTGATGACAAATTGACAATACAATCTTATACATAACACAATTTGCATATTGATTTGAGCCTTGGACAATGATCTAATTATAAGATAAATTTTACTTGGTGCAATAAGGTTTTATCACAACTAACGGAGATAATAATAATACGATGATGACCAATGTAATAAATATTAAACGTGTGAACAAAGTTTTATAAATTTGTAATTATTGTTGCATCAAAAATTAAAAAAAAATTAATTTTGTGCAAGTCCGCATTTGTTAAATATTTGTTTTATTCAAATTGATTAAGTATTACATTTTAACTATTACAATATTCAATTTGTTGCAGTACATATTTTACATGCAATGTAGTAACTTAGCACGCGTTATTAGATGAAAAAAATTTAACACTAATTCGAGAAGCATATTTTAAAAGATTTTATTACATTATACTCTACATAATGCATTAATAAATTAATATTTTTTTACCTAAGATTAGAACTTGGTCTCATATTATTTTTAAACGTTTTGCTTTCTTCTACTTTTTTCTACGTTAAAATTTGTGATCCAAATGCTAACATAAATTTAAGCACATTATATATAAATATAAAATATGGACATACATAATATAAAAATTGATTAGTTGTTTTCTTTGGAAGCTTTTATTGTTGTTGTTGTTGTTGTTGTTGTTATTATTATTATTATTTGGTCTAGTCTAGAATGCTACCATATGCCCTCAAATTCAAATGGGCATAATTGGTTTCTTGAAAGGGTTTAAGGCAATGGATTGGATTTTGATTTGAATTTTAGAATTTTTATTCGATTAAAATATTTGATGGATGAGATCCAATTATAAATATTCATAATTTGAAATAAGCGGATCGGACAAGGTATTAAGTAATCCAATCTGTTAAAAATTTGAATATGAATTTTAATAATTTTTTATTAAATTAATATCTTATATGTAATATTAATAAATATTTAAAAATAAAATCTATATATATATATATATTATATTTACCTAATATTTATTTTAATATCTATACTATGCTATTAGTATTGAGCATTTAACATAAAAAATAAATGGAATACTGATAAAATATCAAATATAATAGTGTATAATAATTCATATATACATCAATATAATATAAAATAATAGGAGTTCAGTATTCAAATATTTAATTTATGGACTAATATATAATAAAAAAGTTGTAAAAAATTTAAATATGACGTAAATTCAAATATCCGAGATCAAATATCCACCGCTTTTAAATGTGGTGCTGATTAACAAAGATTTTATAAGCTATTGAATTGAATTCGAACATGAATTTAATAGTTAAATTTAAATTTAAATATAATTGATTCAATTCAAATTCCATTGACATTCTAATTTTAAGGTTTAATTTTGACCTGGGTTTAAGTTGGGCTACAGACCTGATTTGTCGGCCCATGTGGGAGGCCAACGAAGCTAGATCATCGAAACTAGAACTCGTGAATCATGACCTGTTAGCAGCCCAACAACACTTTCTATCAGAATCATGATAGCAACCCAACAAGGCTTTCTATCAGAACTCAGACAGGCAAAAGCTTCCACTCAGGACTGAGCATGTACTTAACAAGGCCACATGACATGCAACCATAAGTTTGTCTCATTTTTCTACTCATAGCCTTTTTCATTTATTTTATTTTTTCTATATTGGTTCAGCTTAATATAGAATATTTATTATAATGAGACAATATTTTCATTTGTGAAACCTAAAAATATTGCAAAATCCTGTAAGAGTACATTACACAATTTTTACATCCAATAAATTTGAATGATAATTGACTTAAAATACTAACAATAGCCTTAGGGTGAGGCATCATTCGTGCATAATTTCTCTCATACATGAACCAT
The DNA here is from genome assembly GCA_014898725.1 of Jacaranda copaia. Taxonomy (NCBI): domain Eukaryota; kingdom Viridiplantae; phylum Streptophyta; class Magnoliopsida; order Lamiales; family Bignoniaceae; genus Jacaranda; species Jacaranda copaia. The sequence continues at coordinate 134,585 of JACGDI010005645.1, read as the reverse complement.
GTGTGTTAAGTTGTATAAAACTTGTTTCCTGTGTTTTACCAATCATTTGTGCATGGTTTTTACCATACACAAATTTTTTAAAACCACAATCCCTATATTGATATAGTGGTAGAAAGAGTATCATGTTGCGTCTCGATTTCAAATGGTTTGCTTTAACCATCTTAACAACCACACATTATTAGTTGTTAGAGAATTAAATTTGAGTTGCCAATTAATCACGAAAAACAGTGATTCTTCCATATAATTTCTTAGGAAGTAATATGAGAAATATTATACCTTTCTTTATGAGTTCTGACGGAAAAAGGGTACAATTGATTGGATCCTTTGTGTAATTTGTGGGGCATTGGAAAAATTTAGAATCAATTTTAATTTATTAGGAATCTATTAAATGCGCTAATAGATTTAATAATAAAAAAATCCGGTGGATAGAAGTATAAAAACTTGTGTGGCTTCATGAAAATTGTTTATGCACATGGTAATTTTTTTCTTCTACTATAACAGAATTTTATTAACACAAAATTATGATAATCCTTAAATTTAATATATACTCAAATCTAAGATAAAAATATTTTTCTAAAATCATTTTCAGAATTATTAAAGAAAGTACTTTTAACTATTTAGATTGGTCCATTTGTAACTCAAAATATGTAGATACATCATGAATATCATGAGTTTTACTAGTTTGTCATGAGATGAATAAACACTCCTACATAGTATAATAATAATAATAATAATAATAATAATAATAATAATAATAATAATATATTTTGGTTACTACTCAAACTATAAAACCTAGTGCAATACAATATAAAAATTGATATTTCAAATTCTTTGGAGACTAGGAATTCTAACCAAACTTGAAAATATTTAAATCAAATCCCAACATAATCATTAATTCGTTGATAAATTTTATGTGGATTTTTTGTCGCATAATTTAAAATTTCTATCAAATAAACTCATGTTTTTGAGTTCATCAAAGCTAAAAACTCATAATTTGCGGTCAGAGTTATTATTGCTCAAGTCAAAATTGTAACAAAAATTAGTAATTTAATTTGATTTTTTTTATTAATAATCAAACGCTTAGGAAAATTTTGTAATAACTAGAGTTTTTAGTTTTTGACTTTTTGCATCTTTTGCTATAAAAACAATAGGTGAAAATTGTTGTGTCCAATTGCTTTAGTGATCGCTTAAATAAAATTAAAATAAGCTAGAAGGTGTAAGCACTTTTGTGGTGCTTTCCAACTTATGTAGTCTTAATGAATATTTGTAAGTTATATTGAAAAATTTATCTTTATTATTTTTTTAAATATCAAACTGAAAAATAATTTGTTATTTACTCATATAAGATCAAGAAAAAGTTGTTTTTTTAATCAAATATTTATATTTTATTTCGAATGCATTTTTAATCAATTTCCAAACCTTCCCTACCTCTACCATTAGCCATTTTTTTTATAATTTATAAAATTAATGACTTTTAAGTTTCAAAAATATAAATTCGTGCAAATGCCCTTTTATTTCCAAATGATATTATTTGCAAACTAGTAAGGCTTAAATGGTAAATGCAGTGATTAATAAAATCACTTTTGCTATATCTGCAATGACACATAAATTCATAATACACTTTAAATTATCCATTAGTAACGTTAGCATAAGATCGAGTCCATATCTTTCCAAATTCAATTATAAGCTCTCGATAACGCAACCCACAAGATAATGGAGCCAATTTTGAGAGATCTCAAAACATGAAGGGTTCATTTGTAATTCTCAAAAATTGGGGGGGGACACAATGCAACTTAAGTGCGGACAACTTTTGACAGGTGGCTAAAACACAAAAGCTCCATAGTCATCCATCAAATTTATCATTGCCATGACTCCGACCCGCTTTCGGCAACCCGATCCAGATATTATCTCAGTTTGCCATCTCTGATCTGAGCATCCTTCTGGCATATTCTCTTTGTTTGATTCATTGCTTCTCGCCGCTTTCTATTTTCCGGTGGAAGATTCGGCCATCACAAACCCTAATAATCGCGTGTGGATAGTCTATTCCTGCGCGACTGGCGGCAATTGCGTCTAATTTAAGCCAAAAATCTGCCCCAGAGATGGATATTGAAGTCTGAAGGGGCTTCCGAGGATGAAATTTGATGCGAAGAAGAAAGAAAGCGTGATCGCGAGCTCTTAAAAGGATGTGGCTTTCCTTTTGGAGATCCCGGGACAGATTATCTTTAGATGAACTCAGGTAGTGTGCGCGTGTATATATATTTTCAACTATGACAATTATGTTATAATTTCTGGTTCACTATTAATTTGATCATTTGCAAGTGTAATTGAAATGAGAAATAACTCTATATTTGTAAGAAACTCTATACTTGAATATTCAGGTAGATGGATTGAGTGGCTAGTTGCTTGTTGCTTGTCTGCTTCTCGTTACTATCTTGATTTATTAAAGGCTGTTGTTTTAGTGTTGTTCTTGATTCTAATTTGGGAAAGAAATCCACAGAAATTGTTTTACTTAGTTTCATATTGAGTGGAACAGAAGTTTATGTTAACTTCTAATTTATCGCATTTCTACAGTGTCATTTCTACAATGTTTCACTCTTTGGTGAACTCCAATAAAAATTTGCCTTTCAGTACTTAGAACTGTATTCAAGTTACAATTGAGAGTGGAAAGATCCTTGCAATATTTGATTATATATTGCTCAATGATAATAACCATTGGAAAAGTTGATAAGTGATCGATGTTGACTTTTAAATGAGTGGTGTGCTTGGGGTTTGGGAAAATCAAGTTAATATTTGTAAAACTCAGCTGTCTGATGAAAGATAACAAGCTAAGGAGTTGTTTGAGCAATTGTTCCTCTCTTGTTGGAGAGCAACTTGCTAAGCTGACTTGAATGGTCTGGGGATGATCTTGAGGACCAAATGGGCTATTGAAATATGTCAGTTAGGGGTAGTTATGTGCTGAATGCTTTTGCTTCAGAAATCTCATTTTCTTTATTGCTTTTGGGGATAGTCATAACCTTGAGTTGCTTACTGTTTTTGGAAAAATAGAATTTAAGTCATCTGGTTATGTTTATGGATGCATTTAAAGATCTTGGATGGGAAAACTTTTTTGAGAGATCCAGAAATTTCATCTCCCATTCCCTTTCATCCTTTTCCCACCTGAATAATAAAAAACACTTTAAGTGGATGGTATATCCAGAAAAAAAGTCATGGATGGTACATGTTGCTGGTATATTTGTACTTAAATCAAGATATTATTCAGGTGAGAGAAAAGGTTTTCATTTTATAGTTGGAGTTCTGTGTTGATACCTTTTTCTCTTGATCAATTATATATCTTAGTCCAAGGAGGTGCCTTATTAATTGAACACTATTAGACTAACTGTTTGGAGTTTAGAGATTTAATTTCAGTATTGAAGTCGAGGCCTGATGAGCTCATCTTTCTAGTTAACTATTCTTGATTGCGCTTTGAATTATCTTGATTTTCCTTCATCGGATGATTTGACCCTAGTCTTTTGCTTGAATCTCATTATCGAACTAATCAGTTCACGGAAGAATTTTGCCTATGTCTCTAGCTTACTGATCAAGGCATTTCATTGTTATGATTTAGCTATAATGCTAGTTTGAGTGTTGACAATCAATTTGAGGAGATGATCAGAGCTTTTCCATCAGTCTTCTTTATTGGAACGGGAGAGTCAAAAGAGATAGTTATGAATAGATAGTTGCTACAATAAATTCCTGCATATCCAATAGTAATTTGTAGTCTAGTATGGTATCTTATAAGAGATTGTCTCAGGCTCTCCACATGCAGTCTTTTGTTGTTAGTGTTAATAGAGCCTTTCCTGGAGCAGGAAAAGAATATGTTATCCCTGAAGAAACATTCTATCTATTACTTTTTAATCTCTCAGAGTGGCTAAATTATTATCTAAAATTTTTAACTACTCAGTAGTTTTGCTGACATGGGTTGATCACACTTCCATCACGAGACAATGATAGTCCAGGTTTATTTTTTATTTTTTAACTTTTTCTTGGGGCATGAATAACGTTCCCTATCCAGGAAAAGGCTTTAGTGATTAGTGTAACATGAACAACTAATATTTTACTGTCTCTTTCTCCATCCTCTTCACTTGGCAAACTCGAGATTTTGAGAATTTCATATGGAAACCTAATGCCTAGAGGGTAAGGGCATTTCATATATGAACCATCGGCCTGGAGAATTTATTAGTTTGATATGCTAAATGTTTCTTTTCATCCTTGTGCATCTTTGTACGCATTTGGGTCTAGGTTTTGTAACTTTAATTTTATTTTAGGCATGGAATTTTGGCGAAGAATAAGACACAAACTGGTTAGGAAACTGCAGTTATTTGGCATCTTGGAAAGAAAATGTAGACACATGAAATTCTGGGATTTTAATGGAAAGTATTTTCATTCCATTTTGTATTTTGCACTGTTTATATGGAGTACTTTAGCCATTTAGATATAATGGTTTATGTATTTTGGTCCATTACTTTATCATGGTGTAGTAACATAATCTCTTCCCTTATTGACCTGCAGCAGTTTTTTATATAGCACTTGTGTTTAGGGCATGAGAGGAAAAGCTTGGAGCTGCTATTTAATAATGTTGCATGGTTCTTCTGTGCGATAACATGAGACTTCTCTTTGCTGAAATTTTCACTGTTTACTTGTAACCTGATGATGAATAATATGAAATTCTATTTGTTATCTGATCTTGATAACTTCTAATCAACCAAACAAAGAATGCATTTATGTTATGAGTATAAAATGTTGAATTTATATTGCTTATAGTGTTATCCTTGATGCTATCTATAATGTGTGCATTTTCTCAAATGAAACATACTCTTTTGACACTCGGATTTTCTTGATCTTTATGATATATGAAATTTACGTTCTTCTTTCCAGATTCCTAATTGATCAACTGATAAAAGTTCAAATTGTGAATGAGGTTAACAAGGTAACTTGTTTTCTTGCTGTCACTGCTTGGCTAAATTATTCTCTGGTACATCGCGGGCAACCCTTCTTTTTGATGTTTTAACCCCACGTGTTATCTTGTGCAGGACTTTGTGATTGAGGCTTTGAGATCTATTGCAGAGTTGATAACTTACGGTGACCAACATGATCCTGCCTATTTCGAGTGCGGCATCAATGCTTTCTTTGTTTGATATGCCCATATATCCACTTTAAAATATGGACCCCTTTCTTTTTATGCAATCGTGATTATTTTGGTTCCTTTGTAGGTTTTTCATGGAGAAGCAGGTCATGGGTGAGTTTGTACGCATTTTAAGAATTAGTAGAACCTTGATTGTTTCACTCCAGCTATTGCAGACAATGAGCATAATGATCCAGAACCTAAAAAGTGAACATTCCATATGTGAGTTGCATAGCGGCTTCCTGATTTGACCAGTACAATTTTGAATCGCCACATTTCGTTCTCTCTGAGATATTTCTCTTGGAAAATTCTGCAGATTATATGTTTAGCAATGAACATGTTAACTACCTTATCACTTATTCGTTTGACTTCCGAAATGAAGAGCTCTTATCTTACTACATATCATTCCTAAGGTTTGCCCCTAAATTCATTTGTTTCGTGCTGTTCTTCATTGTTCTAAATATTTGTTATTCACTTCTTTGTTCTATTTTTGGATTTCTCTTTATGGCTTTGTTTGTCAATCGCTTGTGGACTGAGGAAGGGCGATAAGCGGGAAGTTGAACAAGGATACAATTTCTCTCCTTGTTAAGACACAAAATGTAAGTTTGCATGGTCCTTGTACCACCCCTGGTAGTGCTGTTGGTTAATTCTATTATGTCATTTGCTCCTTTTTTGTAATTCTGTTGTTTTCACTTGCTGAAGGCATATGCTTGCAGAACTTGAACTGGACATTTCTTAAATTAACCTTTAAGCTTGCTTTCGCAGATCAATTATTTGTTGTTGAGGTTGCTATGTCTTCATAATTTGTCGATGAGATAACTAGTTCTTAACAATGGATTTTTAAATTGTTAATCGTAAAAACAATAGTTATGAGTTATGTAGCTTGAACTCATGGGTAAGAAATGGGTATGAGTAGAAGGTATTTGTAGGTAGGGGAATTCTGTACAAACCCTGTAAGATTGCTAATGAAACATGGTAATGAGTACTAGCTGGATGGCTAGAAGCTCGGAGTTCCCCCTGAAGGTTGAAAATGTCATATACAATTTGAAGTTACACCTGTAGTTGGAACGGTTCTTTTGCACGGGGTGTCCCAGAAATGGGTCGAGGATACATGTCTAAATAGTTTTATGTGTCTGTGTTGGCAGCCAGCGCGCCAGAGTTATTAATGGCCTCCCTACCCTTCTTTATCTCGGAACCCTTGAAAAGAAGGAAATGAGATCATAAAATGTTGGGCTTGGTTAGGATGTTGCCTGTTGTGTTTTTGGATCATCATAGGACTTTTGACATGTGCATGTAGGATGTAAAACTGAGTAAAGTAGTCTTCGTAATTAAAAGATACTTGGCTTGAAAAAGAGGGATAGGTGGCAACTTTTTCAACCAAAACTACTCAATATCAGTTTCTCAGTTAACTTGCAGATTGTTGCCTCATGATCATACATATTAGCTAGCTTCATTAATTTCCATTGTTGTCTGAAGGGTTAGTGGGAGTTGAGATAATACCTGTGACCACTGTGTTCATATTTAATAGAGAAAACAATGAACGTTGAAAAAGTACCTTGCTGTCACTTATTGCAATCTCATGTTCTTTTCTTTTTTCCACATTTAGGATGAAGTAGTTTCTTTCCCCCTTTATGTTGAGGCAATACGGTTTGCCTTCCATGAAGAAAGTATGATTCGAACTGCTGTACGTGCTTTAACTCTGAATGTTTATCATGGTGAGTTTCTGCTTTTTGAGTTTTTTGGCTTCTGAATTGTTATGATTCAACTTACATTGTGCAAGTACATTTTTACTGCATGAACTACATAAACAATTACCTCCCACTGATTTGCAGTTGGAGATGATGCTGTAAATAGGTTTGTAACGAAGGCTCCTCAGGCGGATTATTTCTTGAACTTGGTCAAATTTTTCCAAGATCAGTGCATTCATTTGAATCTAGTGGTTTCAAATGCTTCAAAGTAAGATTTGAAATTTTGTGTTTCCTTGTGATGACGTTCTTTATTAAGTTCTTGGTGACGAGACTAACTATTTTTCAAACAGGAATCCAAGCATGGAATCAACGTCTTCTATTCTTTCTGCTGTTGATGAGATTGAAGACAATCTCTATTACTTTAGCGACGTTGTTTCTGCTGGAATTCCTGATGTTGGGAGGTTAATAATGGACAATGTTTTGAGGCTTCTGATATTTCCATTAATTCTTCCTTCCTTGAGGATTCAAGCAGTCAAGGTATACTATCACCTATCCTATTTCTCCCTATGTTATGTGTTATGTTTTTTCTAGACCTTTTCCATTGGTATTAGCTTTCTATGTTTTTTTAGTTACTGATTTTTGGCTTTACATAAATATTATTATGACTATCTGAGTGTTACCCATTCAGGAACCAAGACTTGGTGCTGTCACTTCTTTATATTTACTTTGTTGCATTTTGCGCATAGTCAAAATCAAAGATCTGGCAAACATTGTTGCTGCTGCTCTTCTATGTTGTCCAGAAACCTTCACTCAGAATTCTGAAGCTAAACTCAATGGTAATATGTTGGGCCATGGTTTTTCAGATGCAGTAAACCAAAATACAGATGAGAATAATCACATTTTAGAGTCGGATGCTGGAAGCTTGCAAGTTACTATTCTGACATCTAGTTCTTCTCAAAACCATCTACTGGATGGTGTCCTGGATCGTAATTATGGTGTTACAAAAACTGCACCAAGGTAATCAATTCTATTAATCTCACTTATCTCATATTTTCCAAATATTTTTACATTTGATTCCTGCTACAACTATTTATTTCCTTGTTATATATTGTCAGTTCTAGTCAAATAGATTTTTAATTGGCAATGATCTTTTGGGTATGGATAATAGATTAATGATCTCTTGTCAACTCTGGTTTTGAGTTTTAAAAGTTTTCCAGTCACTGCCACTAAGTTTTATGTACTTGTATTTATAAGAAACAGATCATCACATAATTCTGTCATTATGTGATCATATTATCATATTCTGCTTGAAGTTGCATTATTTGTTGAGGAAATACCAGGTTGCATGGTATTTAAAAGAATGACTAATCCTCCTTTTGCTGGGGCTGCATTTTTTAACTTCAATCATGTTAGAGGAATCAAGTCTTTGGGATGTTCATATGACATGGTATTGCTTGACTTTATGTTGTTAGAGATGCCTTTTACTCCACAATATAATTTCACATCCCATTTCCAGATGATATGTGAACAACATTTACCACTATGTGGACAGAAAATTCGCTTGGAAAATTTTAGCATGCTTATTCTTTTCAGTTTTATGCTTTTCTTATAGGGGTGTCTGGTATCTATCTAACCTCTCCAGGAGATGACATGGATGGGGTAACAATGTTGGAGTTTCTTCTGAAATTAAGCCCTCCCAAAAAAGAAAGAAAGAAAAAGAAAATGGAATCTTTGTATTGGAACACAAAATATTATAAGATGCTACAAGGTTGTTGAATGAAACAAAACTTTGGAATCATTGTGACAGGAGTACATTTTGTTGATGGTATAATGATTGCCGGTTACAATACTAAGTCTAAGAGTATTGATTATTTTTCCTTTTCTCTATTCTTCTGCTATGGTGGATATTAAGTGTGAAATACCTTCCTGAACAAGGTAAGGAGAATATTTTTATTGCTCAAGATCGTGTGCGACATTGTTAGGACAATATAATTTTGGTTTCTTAGCCTTCGTGACCGCCAGAGAATGTGCAAATTTTATTGCACTATTGCTGAAAAGATTCATATATCTGTTGCTGTAAATCACACAGGGAGGCTTTGCTTTCATTTGTTACCAGTGGAGATGATGTTCAAGTTTCAGGCTCTTTAAGCGTGCTGGCTACTTTATTGCAGACTAAAGGTCATAAAACTCACCTTATTCAGCTATTGAGCTGATGCTCGTATGTAATGCACTAAGTAATTTATACATCTGCAGAACTGGATGAATCAATGGTTGATGCTCTTGGCATACTTCCACAACGCAAACAACATAAGAAGAAGCTGCTGGTATGTGATTGTGACTTTTCTCTTCGTAGTATTAGACAAACAGGAAAGCTTCATGGGAAAAATATTATTGGAAATATAGAGTGAAGGAAAAACAAAAATAGCATGTCATTGTCTGTGAAGTGGAAAAGTGGAGGAAAAGTAGGATGTTCATGACAGAAGCAGGTGATTGGAATCTTTCTGCTAGTTTTCTCTATTTTTTGGAAGAGAAATGAAGGAATGCTTATCTTGAAGGAAGCTTTTTATCCTATTTTCCACTATCCAAATGACTGGAAAGATCACCAAACCTGGTTTTAGTTTCCTTCCTTCCTCGTTCTTTTCATCATATCTTACAATTCTGATATTAATATTAGATGATTCACAAAATTGTTTTCCTGGGATGGGGAAAAGTCAGGATTGGATTCAGCTTCTTGTGCTTGATCTTGGGGATCTTTATTGGAGTTCTACATGTGTTCTATAGTGCTTGATCTGATTTTAAAATCTTGTCTTATCATTTTACTGGAGAATTCATTTTTCCTTATTCAGAGTTCTTCCGGAATCATTTAAACAGACCATCTGCTTCCACCCCTTGCTATCCAATTTCTTCATTTTTCTAGTTGTCTAAGATAGTGTGAGATTCAAGTAAATTTTAGTCAGCATCTCACGATAGGTGCTACACAGGCAATGTTTCTTATTTGAGTTGCTCGGTTGCTCCTTGTAGTGTAGTTAGTAATTTCTTTGAAGCTGGTACTAAAGCATGCATGTGATGCTATGCCTTAAAGCTTTAAATAGAATGCCTATTTTGTTGTGTGCCTACAGCAAGCCTTGGTTGGGGAAGATTCTGGGGAAGAGCAACTTTTCTCTTCTGAAAGTAGTGGTGTTAAAGATGGCATCAGTGGTGAACTTGATATCTATCTGCAAAAATTGAAGGTATAGATGCTTCTCATTTGCTTCTTACTCACTCACTTGCTTACTGTTCCCAAACGTAATTATAGATTTCTTGAATGAAAACATCAAGATTTGGACATATGCACATCCTGGTTGAATTAGATTTTATTATTGTCTCATGTAATTACTTGAAGATGATTTTGGTTAATCTCAATTTTCCATGTTCTGGGCTGCATCCTTGTGGCACACTAATGATTGATGGGAATAGAATAGAATAATTATGTTTATTTTATACATTATTCTTGTCTCTTGTTGTTTTGTTCTTGAGTTTCAGTCCTGGCTTGATAAGGCCCTTGATTTGTGTGTCAAAGATGATGGTAATTTCTCCACTAATAATTCAAACGCATTTATTCAATTGTTTCTTGACTCAAGGAGAGCTAAGCAAGCTAAATAATGTCATCAATTTCCAGTTGAAAGGATTCATCAAGTCATAAAGCCTAGCGCCACGGTGGCTGTTTTTTTATAGTTGATTGCATTAAATCAATCTAATTCGCAGTTTAGCACCTTAGGTGGTGTTTGGTTGTCTTGGGGTGGTTTGGGAGAATATGTTTTGTTAGTGGGATTGAAGAATGTATTGAACATTGGGTAGTGTTTTGTTTTATTTTCAAAGAAAGACAAATTTCATTCTAGTTATTTTTTTCATGTAAGTTTTTGTGTGATTAGTGGTGTCACATCGAACCTTTATGTTATTGTACCCCACATTTCAAACTTTTATATTATGGTGAGTTTTTCTTTTAGTAGTATGGTAATTGAAAATATATGTTAAAATAATGATTGCAAGATATGAATATATATAGCGTTGTCTGATGTAATGACTTATAATGATTAGAATTTTTTAATAATATGTTGGGGGAAAAATGTTAAAATTTGGGGGAAATGTGTGTTTCAGTTTTTTGGGAAACCATGATCCAAGTTATGCAAGTGACATTCAAAAGTAAGACTTATCTTACTGAATGTCAATGAACAGGAAAATATTGGAGTTTCATGTGCTAGCCCAGAGGTTGGAGTGAGTCCTCGTGTACATAGATTTCAGGTAAGCATTTACTTTAAAGGCTAGCTAATTGCAGCCCTTTTCTTTTTGCGCTTGTATGTGTGTCTTTTTTTCTCATTGGATCATGTAACATGGTCCATTGCTCCATATCTGTTATCTTATTGATGTTCATAAAGTGTTGTTGCTTCTGAGTTATTGCTGAATCTTGCTTGTCTATATACATATATTTTGAGGTGAGTTTGTGGAAAAATATTTGTGGTAATTATAATATATAGAACATTTCAACTAGTTTGTTTGATTTATGGATGTGCTGAGTCTGCTGACATGGCTAAACTATTCTCCATCTCAGGCACTGAAAATAGGTCGCCCTTATATTTGTTTTACCCCTTAGTATCCCACACTCTTAATCCTAGTACTGTCCTGATTGAACCCTCTGTTTTTTATGTTTTTGTTTCAATGACACTCAACTTTTCCTTTCCATTTTCTGGTTCTCTATTTATTGGGAATTAGGTTGTTAAAGTTCTTATTGTATCAAAGTTGACGTTTATCTTATTGCTATTCTTCATCGATTAGGGTTTGAGTTGGGTTGCTCTTTTTCCATAGCTTGAACTTTCTTAAGTAAAGCTTTCCTCATAACCTGTCTAAGAAGTTTTCCAAGTCCGGTCACATTGTCAATGTGCCATCAGAAACATGATTAACTGCTTTGTATGCAGCTAGAGTAGTAGAGTGCTAGAGCTTATATTGGAAACTTTGGGATAAGGATATTTCTGAGCCATTTTTGGTTTTGCATTCTCCTTTTCCTATTATGGGTGATGTGGCATCTGCCATTTGAGAAGCGTCATGGAGGTCTTGCATAATTTCAGGAACTTGTAATTGCACCGACCACATTGTTGAGGCCTGAGGGTGAAATCTAGTTACACAAGCTTTGTCCAAATATTCCCATCTTTCAGAAAGCAAAATAAGAGGTGCAAACTTGTTGCAGAAGTGTCAGTTCAGTCTTAAAGTGCATATATTTTGAGAGAACCTTAGGTTATAATATTTCTGGATTGAACTTGCCTAGCTTAGTCTGGTGTCATTAATATGTGCAGCTATTTAGTCGCAATGTGGGGTGTCACATCTGATTATTTATCATGCCACTTTCTTGTCATCATCAACTATACACTATATAACTACAGTACAATGCAACTTTTGTTATGGAGAATGGTAATTCTAGAAAAGGCATTTCTATCCATTCCACCTGGATATGGTCTTTCCATTCAACAGTTTGAATTCACACGACAGTGTAGAATGTCATTGTCTTCTCAATTCTCTAGTTTGATTTGGTCAACCCTGTGATTGCCTTCCATGAATGATCACTAATCCAAAAATGCTGTCTACAGGTAGCAGACTAAAGCAACTCATTTCAGCTTGATCCTTCTTTTGAAATATTCTTCTCTAATCAAATATCTAAAATTATCTCATCGTAATTCTGAAATAAGTAGTCAACAGTAAAAATAATCTAGATTCATTGCAGTGTGATATTTAGCGGTGAATGAATTTACTGTGCTTATGAACCAAAATATGGCCTCACTTGTTAACCTTAGCTGACACTTTCTTTCAACCTGTGGGAAGAGAGACAGTATAAATTCAGGAGTTGTAAGAATTGTGTGCCTTCAAACTACTTGAAGGGAGATCTGTAAGTATCAGATGTTCTGAAACTAACAGGAGATACAAAAGACTTATTATGCTGTCATTTGGATCTGCCAGAATGTGGATTCATGCTATCAGACGGAGGCTGAACTATTGTCTCACTTTTGGTGTCTTCCTGAGTACTATTAAATAACTAGTGAAATCAAATGAATCATGATAGAAGAATTAATAAATTAGAAAGGAGACGAACCTTGTCTGGTGGCAGGCATTAGTGCAAAATAAGGCCTGTTTTTCATTCATCTGGTGGAAACTGAAGTAAACTCATTATTGGTTTGTTTCTTTTTTTTTTTTTTTTTTTTGTGCTGCATGTCCCTTTACAGAACCTAGTATACTGTTTGTTAGGTACTCGATGCGCTGGTCAGTCTCTTCTGCAGGTCAAATATCTCCGCAGAAACATTGTGGGATGGTGGTTGGCTTTTGCGTCAGTTGTTACCTTACAGTGAGGCAGAGTTTAACAGCCAGCATCTTAGATTACTCAAAGTAAGTTATCTTAGATGGCTATCATCTGGTTTATCATGATGAAGTTATGTTTACCTATGAGGTAGCTTATGCCTCATGCTGTATAAGTGCCTTCACTAGTGAAAAGTAAACAAGTCTCTTGAGGAGACACGGACACTTTGATTTTCATCATTACTCCATGGAAATCATTATTTCTAATTGTACTCTTTTTTTTCCATCTTTTTCTGCTCTATTGAAGTCTCAATAAAAGGTTCAGCAACCATTTGAAATGTGCATTCAAATTCGTTAATCTATCCTTCATGTTTTGCCATGTATTTGCAGCACTTCTATTTGATTGCACTTTTGGTTACGCTTGATGATAAATCTAGCCTGTCGACAGTGTTCTCCGCATGGAATGACATGACAGTCTTTATCTGTAGGATTCATTCCACCATTGCACGAATCGTGTTCTAGAGCAGACAAGGGGAACTTGGTCTGATATGTTGGTGGCAACTATTTGTGATGAGTGGAGAAAATGCAAAAGAGGTATGTAATATTTTTTTAATAACTAAGGATGATACATTTGCGGCTAGTAACTCACAGTGAGACTAAATTACTACATGTAGCAATCGAGGCTTCTTCTCCTAGAAAAGATCCAAAGTATGCGCTCTTGCCACCATGCAAGTCTTCCTCTGATGGTATCTTTCTCTCTTGTCACCTCACAGCACATGAAAATATATGCATACACACACGCTTGTGCATATATGTATGTATATAATATCTGGAACATATTTGCCTAAGAACATTTTTGAGTGGTGGACACAAATATAAATCTTTCTGGTTTTTCCTCTTGTTTTACAGAGCATGCTTCCTGTGAATCTTCCTTTGTTGCTGGAGAAAGAATGTGCGAGACAGTGAAGGTTGTCCACTACCGTGCTTTTGTCATGATATTTCAATTAATATCACAAGAAAGTAGATATGCCACCAAATACTGTCCACTGAAATTCACGTGGAATAAAATGCATGAAAAAATATGTACTCACTTTATAAACTAATATTAAGTGCCATGAACTTTTGTGCTTATGTACTTACTCTAGAGGCTCATGTGTAAATTTTCAATTATCACCATATTTACTGCCAAGTGTTGTTCAGGTATTTGTACTGCTTCATCATCTCCATATTTTCTCGCTCGGTAGAGTTTTGCCAGATCAACCTCCTGTACTCTCTGCAGTTGATATTACAGGGAAGTCCAGGGCAAAGAATGCTGGTGTAAATCTACCAGGACTAAAACCTAACACTGAAATAAATCTTGGTAATTTTAATTTCGAAGTCCATCTTTGCATGTTGACATCTAATGTATTTTTATCCTTGTTCCCCCTCCCTTTCTTTCTGAGAAAGCTCACTAGAGGCAGTGCTAATAAAAGGACTGATGCATAGATGCAAAAATTGCATGAGTCTGGGCCTTGATTTTAACTTGGTTTCCTGTCTATCTTCAGTGGACACAGTACCTTGTCGAATTGCATTTGAGAGGGGCAAGGAACGCCATTTTCATTTTCTAGCACTCTCTATTGGGAGCTCTGGGTGGATTGTTCTTGCGGATGAGTTACCCATGAAATCACACCGTGGAGTTGTCCGAGTTGCAGCACCATTGGCTGGATGTAATGTGAGTGTTGCTCTTATGATCTCTTAATTTTTTTCTGCAAGACTTCAAATGAGCCTCTATGTCAGCCACCATTACAATATGCTGTGTAAGGACCATATTGTTGGAGCTGTGCTTGGTAAAGAGGGTAGAGGGTTGTATATACATGAAAGAGGAGAGAAGCCTTTACCCATCTGATTATTGATGAGTGGTGGTGGATCGATAGATCTTAGCAGAATACCTGCCTGAATCCAACAAAATTTTGATAATTCAAATACTAGGAGTTGAGTAGTGTGTCAAGTTGCATTTTTGCCCTCTAATTTCTAACAAATTTAGTATAGTGTGTTTTATCCATTTGTTTTGAAGCACTGCCCACTAGTACATACTACTTATTGCCCGACAATGCATTGTTGAATTTAAAGACTATGGGAATAGGTACTTATATGCTATTATTTTCCCATTCAGCCCAGAATAGATGATAAACATTCAAGGTGGCTGCACCTTCGAATTCGTCCATCATCATTCCCCTCTACGGATAGAGGTACTGCCCATGGAAAAGTAAAATCAAAAACATTGGTTGATGGAAGGTGGACTCTGGCATTCAGGGATGAGGAATCTTGTAAGGATGCTTTGTCTATGATTCTTGAAGAAATCAAGTTGCAGAGTCATGAGGTGGAGAGAAGTCTACGACCTTTGCTCGAACTTGATAAAAGTTTGGACACTTCGAGCCCTTCCCAGTGTACAGAGGATAACTCTTCGTGAAAGCCAACCTCTCAATTCTTTATATAAGTTCCACTGTTTTTCAGTTCCTTAGAGTTCGTTTTTCAATATATTTTTTCACACAAAAGGGGTGGAGATTTCTACCAGCCACCCAATTAAAAAATTGCCCAAAAAAGAAATCCTTAGGCACACAATTGTATAATAGAGCATGTAACATTTAGTGCAATTCTTTGTACATACGAGAATGAGATAGTGTCCTTTATCCTCCGGATGTGAGCTTTTTCTACCTCTCTGTTAACTCAGTGAGCCGGTTTAGGTGTTGGTTATTCCCCTATTTGTAAGCTTTGTAACATTATATATTTTTGAGCTAATGATAGAAAGCTTTTATTCTTTTTTGTCCATCTTGTTTTGGTTCCAAGTGTGTTTTCTGCAGTTAAGTGGTGGATTAGATAGAAAATTTCAGCATCTTTTGTGTATTTGTGTTTTGAATAAGCCAACGAAACTCTCTCTTTCAGTGTCCTTTTTGTACCCCGGGAGAGCTGCAAGATGCGGTTTCTATCTTGAAAATTCTGGTTCATTTGTTTAACTATTGACCCCTAATTATGGGTCGCGCTTAAATTTATGAAGTTAGAGAGAGTTGCGTTACATGCACGTTACTTTTTGTGCTAGTTTTTATTAATATGGATTGCGATAATGGAATTTTCTAATGTGATTTAAAGGAAAAAAGTGAACAAGGGAAAGAGAGAAAATTGACGAGAACAGGTACATGTGAGGACAAATTACGATGTGAACTTCTGAAGCACCTAAGGAATCAATCAATGTTCTTAGCTTGTGTAAATTTTTTATACATGTGAGTGACAATCAAACTATGCATGCAAGATTGTCTAAGTGTTAATGTTACGAAGATTTTCCCAGAAAATTTGAGAGTTATATTGCAATATAAGATCCTCAGTTCTATTCCACTAAAATCATTCATTCATTGTCCCATCGGGTTACGAACTACGGATTCTTGAAAGCCAAACCAGAACCTTTTGTAAGATAATGACCATCTAAATGTTGTCCATACTATAGGATAATTAAAAATGGGATTTTCAGCTACCTCTTTTCTCATCTGACCTAGCATTGATTGATGAACAAAAAAAGAAAGAAAAATGATGTCTGAAGTATGGTCTGCTTAAAAACTTGGCCATATGACAGTGTGACAATCATTTCCCCATCATTCATAAGTTTTCTTAAAATAAGATGGTCATGACAACTCTTTCTCAGTGCACCATTTTTCTTCTTCTCCTCATTATTATGTTTTGTTTTTGTTGTTTGTCAAATATGGCGACATACCCCACGTCCGCCGCTTGATGTAATGATATCCTGTGTTCTTGATGAGCCCTAATGAGTCAAAAGCAGTGATACAAAATTCAAAAGATTTGGTTTTCTTTCAAGAAATAAAATTAAAGTGGCATTGTCCTGTAGTGGAGAAGAGTATTATTTGAGGGGCAACATGAAACATGCAATCATTGCTCTTTTTTTGTTTATAATTAACAACATACATATGAATGGTAACTAATTGAAGTCAAAAGTGCACATTTTGGATGAATGAATTGATTGTGGCATAGATAATATTATTTATGAAAAGGGCTTCAAGAAACCTTTGTGGTTAGTGAGTTCCACATCCTCCCTATCTCTAAATCCTCCAAATTATGTTCACTTTAAATCTGCATTTCATACATCCCCCATCATGAAAAACCTACTTTGGTCCCAGTTTCCAGGTGCTGATTGGAGTTTAGCAAAGTGTTTTCCTTTTTGCTTGGCAAAAATCGCTCACTGGGGGCCTTTTGGCAGGTAAAAAATAAGAACTGGTTGTTTACTAAGCAAAAGCATTTCTAGATTTTGTCTTTTGATCATCCTTCTTTTATTTGCGTTCTTATTCATTAAAGTTAAACAGGTAGGATCAAATACGGTCATGTAGGAGCTTGAGAAATTTTGTGCTGCACCTAATAAACAGGAAAGCTATTCAAAAGTGATGGAAAATTAAGCTGTGAAAACAAACCAGACATAGTATTAGAAAACACTAATTACAGCCCAAGAAAAAGAGGAAATAATATATTACAAGTTCTTTTAACCTCTCAAAGAAACTTGGATCCTTTTGGGAAGACATGTGCCCATGAATCCATCTTCTTGACAACTCTCCCCTTTCCCTCCTAAACAGAGCCTAATGCTGACCTTCTCCCTCTCACCAGTATTATCTAACATCTGTAAACTCGTTTGAAAAACTTCTGTCAGCCATTGCTCAAACAAGTTATTGAGATATAAGCCAGACCCATGTAAGACTTCCTCTAACACCGTTTCCTCAACATTGAAGCTACTTATATTTCTACTACCTCTGATCTCCTGAAAAGAACTTTTGAATTTGGATAGGAACATGTTTCTTGCACGTTCATCTTGATCCAAATTCCTATTTAGGAGAAAACAGTTCTTGATCTTCTCAAGTAAACTTAGTGAATTATGTTGTTCAATGGTGATTTCACGAGTCAAGTCACTTGAAATGGGGCTTAACTCTCCAGGCTTACTTTCCTTCACTTCATTCTCATCAGCTTTGATGTTGAGGTCAAGGGTATTTGAGCTTGATTGCCTGGTAAATTCCCTCTTCCTGTTGTCAGCAGCATCTGAAGAGACCTCTTCCATCTCACTGTTCCTTGGATTCTTGCTTCTGATTGGAAAATCCCAGTCGGCTTTGCGCTTACGCTCAAGATTAGGCATCCCAGAACCATCAAGTGTTGATTCATTGACAAGTAGTTTCATCTGGATAACAGAATTCATGTTTTCCTTTGCCTTATTGTAGCTTGTATCTCCATCCATAGTTAAGATGAATATTGCATGGCCAGTATTAAATTTTCCGGTCTCATAGCCATCAGCAAGAAATTTAGCAAACTCAAGATCAGCGTAGTCAACATCTTCAACTAGAATCACAAGCTTTTCATGCTCCCCCAAGGCCTTCTCCAGCATTTCGCGGTTCTGAGTCGCAGTGTTTGTATTTTTTCTCATGTTCATGCAAAAGAGCATGTCAGAAGAACCAAACATGGATTTTGCAATTCCAACTGCTAATCTTCTTTTTCCAACCAAGTCATTCCCCTGAATCAATAAAAATGTATCTTGATTGGTGGCTTTGGAATCACTCAATGCCTCTAGAATCAGAGGAATGGTTTCAGATTGCCACGGCACATTTTCTTGAAAAATTTCACACAAATCTGCATCTAATGCAAATTTCTCGCTTGTGCGTTCATCAATATACATTGAATTCCCAAGAGCGAGCGTAATCCTTCCTTCCTTGTCATCCATGCCTTTGAGGGAATCCAAACTTGGTACCATCGATTGATATTTGGAATCTCCATTGCTGAAACTAAACTCAATATGACACGACTGCTGTCTTCTGAACCTAGGCGGAGTGCTAGTGGTTTGATTTGGCTTGGCAGCAGGATAAGCAAATGAAATTGTTTCAGAATCACCAAAGATGCTGTTCTTGTTTGGCCAAATGGGATAGGATGAAGTATAATTATGATTCCTCCCTGGATAGCATTGATTATTAATGACAGAGCTAGAAGAGCTGAAATTGTTGGGATTATGCTGGAGACTCTGGCACAATTTGTTGTATTTTCTCCTTAACTGAACTAAATCCTCCTGAAATGTAAGATAAAGGAATTCTTGATCAATTATTTGCTCACAAGCAATTTCAAAGTTGATTAATCAATTAATTAAGAGAATAAAGTAGAAATAGTACCTTCACAATTGTCTCAACTCCATGTGGTTTGAGCCAGAAGGGCAATTGAGCTGAACCATTCTCCATGTCTTTGTTGGTTGATTGTAATGAGAAAGATTTCTGCTGGATTGATGGGTTGAAGCCAGTTTCTTTTTCATAATTGGATGTGCATTCTGGACAACAAGTGAGAGCATCTTGTTCCTCCTTCAAACAAAATGGCTTCTTTTCCAAATCTTGAGATGGATTAATTAGTTGTGAAAAGCCAATTCTTGAATCTTGGCAACTGCAGAAGAGTAATGCAAACAAATTAGAATGCATGTTAAGAAAAAAGTACCTTGCGCTTGCGGTTCAAATAGACAACCCTCTCACATTTTGGAGCCAAAACTTTCAAATTTGTCCGTATCTGAGGTAGTCAAAAGAAAAATATTGTGGTAGACAATCCAATAAAGCAACATGAAATCAAATCCAACATCACAATTCCCACATCATGATTTCTTTTTCCATAACATTGTCAAGATAGAATCAAAACATGTCTAGACAAACAAAGCAAGAAAGGAAATGGACAAACCTTGTTAATTCTACTTTTTCATTCTGTCATTGTGCAGGCATGTTTCAGAGTTCAGAATATGAAGGCTTAAAACAAAAATGACACAATACAAAGCTGCAGAACTAAATCAGAAATGGTCATCAATTTTCACTACAACGATCGCAAACTCATATTAAGAATTTTGACTCACCTTGTAGCATTGAGGCTCAAACCTAGTCCACCTGATGGAACGGACACTGCATAAAGAGTCCATTGAATATCCAGAGGAGGTTGCTTCATCTGGCACTTCGTATAAGTCTGATAATTTGCTGTTGCCATTAACCAAACCCTTGCATTTGAACTGTTATACCAAGAAAGCAACTTTCCCATCTCTGCAATTAAATGATCAGCCGGGCTATAAACAGTGGCTTCTTTACCAGCTGAGAAGCCTCCTTCCCTCTCATCACCACCAGCACTGTCAACTGTCCACTTTAGATCACCTGTGTAGATAATGACTCGCCCACCTGATGATGCAAAACAGTCCACCTTCCTTTTCAGGTCACTAATATTCATCTCCACTTCTTCTCTCTTCATGAACCTGAGGGGCACACATGAGAACTGAAACTTGATTAACTGTGCTGATTTCAACTCCTCAGGAACGTCTCCTCTCTCCACCTTGCCCATTATTTCTGAGACAAGCCCTTCAGCCATGGACAAGGAGTCACCAACTATGACAATATTTCTTCTCTTCTTCCTCACCAGAACCTCCAAGACCACCTTGATATCTTCCTCCAAAGAGGAAGCATCGGCGAGGGGGATGCTTAAAGGCTTCTTCTGAGGGGAAAAGAGATAAGAGTTTTGCTCAGAAGCGTAGGACAGCAAATGGGAATAACAGAAACTGCTAGGGTTTATAACCTCTCTCTTAGTTTCAGTTGGAGGGGAACTAGGAGTAGAGTAAATCCCACCAGTGGTATTATAACACTGAAAGACAGAAGAAACCGAGTTAGTGTCCTCCAAGTTGTTCTTGACAGCAGTGCTGGAGAAACCAGCCTCCCTCATAACCCTACTGACACTAGGGTCATCTAAGATGGACAATATTAGCTGCTCCAACTCAACTTTGATAGCTATAAGAGGCTGCTGCTGCTGCTGCTCAATGCAGCCTCTCCTCTGATGAGCCTGAGCCCTCTTGAGGGCAGCAACAAGAGCATTAGACAAGGTGGGCTGAGCGTGGAGGAGTGGACCCGGGGTGGCTGGAAGGCGGTTAAGGGCAACGTTGAAGCAAAGCTCAAGGGCTCTGCATTGAAGAGGATGAGAAGGCTGGTGAGGCTGAGACTTGAGACAAGCCCTTCTGAGAAGACTGGCTCTTGCGCTCAGCAACGTGGCGGCGACATGCAGCGGAGTGACCTGAGCGTGGCCGCGCCGCCTGGCCAAGCTGAGAGAGTGCTTCAGCACAGAAGCAGCCTCCGCCGAGAGCGTCTGTGGCGTTGCACAAGCTCCTGCACGCATAACTTAGCCCGCACCCCTCCCCAACACCCCCCCTTTTGAGAGATAAACTCTCTGTCTTCTCAAGAAACCTGAACTGGAAACCTTTTATTAGCTTTTTTAATGGCGCCTCTTGGTGTGTGTATGTCCACCACCCCACCACTTGTTTTACCAAGCTAGATAGCTACAGACTTGTGTTTGTGTGAGTGTGAGTGTGAGTGTGTGTGTGTATGTGTGTGTGTGTGTGTGTATGCTCTGGAAGAAGCAGAAAATGACGATGATAATGAGGTCACAAACTGGAGGGTTTTTTTTTGAAATGGTATCAGAATGACACCGCCCTTCCGCCTTAAAAGGAAACAAATGGTGTGGTCTTTTTAGAGGAGAGTTTTGGAGTTTATAGTTTAGGCAAAGGGCCATTTGGGGCTTTTCTTTACAACCCAGAGGCCCATGTCCCATTGCGTTAATATTTTCTCTAGAATAATTAATTGTCTATTTATTTAACCTTCTAGGAGAAAAAATGGAAAAAAACAATAAAGGACAAATGACAAACATAGGAATCACTCTTGGACGCAAGTAGTTTTTCATCATTGCATAATGTTCACTTTACACTATATTACTATTCAAAAAATGAGATAATTATTGTAACAATTTGTATTTGATATAATCATATGAATTTCTTAGTGATATGAAATGTTTGATTTAAACTATAGTTTCTATCTCAAAAGCAAGTCCACGGTTACAAAATAACTCCACTAAAATTTTATACCACCAATGTGATTGTTGATGAATTACTATCACAAGCAAATTTGAGTCCACCACTTTTTTCTTGATAAGAAGTTATGAATCAAGTCAATTTGATTAGAATCATTACCGTTTCAATTGTCTTGAGAACGTATTTAGTTTGTGAAAAGAATATTATAATTCTGTGTAAATATAAATGCCTTCAAATCTTCTATTTCATTTTTCTTAAGTTCATAATTTGCATCTTTGACACGTGTAAAAAAAACAGTCAAATAATATAGCAGATAATTTTGGACTGAGAATTAGAAAAGTCGCGGGTAAGAGATAAGACGAAGTGGAAAATGTGTTTTATTTAACCAAGACAATGACAAGAAAGTATTAAATGAATAACTGTTCTTTCATCAAAAATTTCGTTAGTTTCCTTTGCCCTTCGCTGTTTCAGTTTGTGGGCTTTGACTCAAATTGGAATTCACAAAAAAGAAGGGAAAAAAAGGGCTCCCAAAAATATATTTAGACCCCACATTTATTTCTTTATTTCCTGCTTTATTTTTTTAGTATGTGAACCCTATAAGGGTCACTCTTTTTCCTTTTATTTCTCTTTCTTTTTTCAAGTAGCACAATGTATATATAGCCACTAACACACACACACACACACACACTCACACTAACACTAACTGCTTCTTTACTTTATCTTATTCTTTTAATATGTTTCCACAGCACACTTTGAATGACAGCAGAAATTCAAATAAAGTACTACACTTGCTAATAAAGAGCAAAAGTTGGCAAGGGAAAGAAGGCAGAGTCTCTGTGATGAGAGATAAAAGAGAAAGTGCTATTTTTGCCTTTTTCGTGTTTATTATTTGTTCTTTGCATATAATTGTGGGTCTCTCTCTGTTTTTCCTTTTTTATATTATATAATATATATTTATTTTTCTTTTGCAATTTATTGCCTGAGAGAGAAAAAAGATTTGTGATTGTTTCAAGCCAATCCTCATAGAGAGGCAGCGTTTTATTCCCCAAGTACCCAAAAAGCAGCCCTCTGTCTGCTCCCCAACATATGTCCACACACACACACACACACATATATATACACAATTATTGCCACTCTCTCTCTCTCTCTCTCTCTCGTTTTCTCTCTGCTTTGCGTTAAACAAGACCTTTTATTGTTGTTGGAATGATGTGTGGACAGAATGAATATAATCTTTCTATCTCCAACAACAACCCACTTAATTAACAGCTTTTTTGGTAAACCAAGACAAGATTTACCTGTATATGATCTCTGCAATAGTAAGTTGTATCCCAACTTTTCTCACGATTCACACTACTCCTATAAAATATTGTTTCTTTTCTCAACATATTCTATCAACACGGTTTACATGAAGTGCTAAGTGCCCGTTTGGGTTTTGTTTTTACTTCTTATTTTTATTTTTTCCACAAAATAAAAATAAAAATTTATCAATTTATTCTCATTTTCACAAATATTTTTATTCTCAAATTATTTCTTTAAACACACTTTTACATCCTCTCTTCATTTTCATATCAATTTTTTTAATTATTTTTACGATTTTTAATACAAAAGCATAATAACATTAAATACATCTCATCTATACAATTATTTTATTTTAAACAAAACATTCAAATAATATTTTATTTTTAAATCTAAACTCATAATTAGCTTTTTACTTTTTTAAATCTAAACTCATAATTAGCTTTTTACTTTTTGAAATTGACAAAAAATAGAAGTAGTACAGTTGATTTCCACTCATAATTTTTTCATGAGAAAAGTGGTGCGATTTAACTTATAATTTGCAGCATTAGTTTGTAAACTAATTACTTTTATATGGAAAGGGTTTAGTTTAATTAACGCATAGATTGTGGTAATTAATTTAGTCACTAGACATTAAATATAATTTAAATTAAATCCTTTACAACAGTAACAAATTTCTATGGTCACTTTAAAAAAGGTTGATACGTTGGTTGTTACTTTTTTCTCTTAAATTTATCCAAAAAACTAAATAAACATCAAACAAAATAAGAACCATATCATCCTCT
The DNA here is from genome assembly GCA_014898725.1 of Jacaranda copaia. NCBI lineage: Eukaryota > Viridiplantae > Streptophyta > Magnoliopsida > Lamiales > Bignoniaceae > Jacaranda > Jacaranda copaia. Next base: position 110,459 of record JACGDI010005645.1, on the reverse strand, counting down.
CTAATGCTCCAATTTTTTGAAACAAAATTTAGAAAGTATCAAGAACTAGATCAATTGATGAATTTCAATTAATAAATTAAAGGATAAGAAATGAGATCTTGATTAAATACTGATTAAAGTTAGTTAAGACTTTGAGAGCAATTGCGAAAAAATTAGGGATGAAAAAACAATTGAAGTAGCACTTAGTTGCTCAAGATTATAAATATTGCGAGAATGAAACTCCCTGCAGGGATTGAATTTGAAGTTTGGGTGGTCAAAAGAAAGTGGTCTAAAAATCCAGGGGCCCAATTGAATGAGGCCGGAAACTTTAGGGGCCAACGACCAAATTGGCGACCTTTGACAACTGTTGGTGAAATTGTTTGGAGACTTTCGTACGTCTCCTCGAGGTGCACTGTTGGCGGTGGAGGCAAGCGATCTCGGACAAAAGATTTGATTTTGGGGCTTGTATGGGTTAGTCTTGGACTTCGAATTGGACTTGAGCATGTTCTCTTAGGGTAAATTAAGTTTTGTGTTCAATGATTTGTAGCCAAATAGTATCAGTCTGTCTTATTATATATGAGGTTTTGAGTTCGAATCTAAATGTGCTCCTTTGTGCATCTAATTGGGAAGTTTGCACTTTAATTTATTTAATTTAAGAATAAATTACTATCAACTCATTAAAAAGATAAATTTCATTATTTGTAATGTTCTCTTTAAAAAAAATTTCTTTAATTTAATGTTAATTGGTTAAATTTCAAATTTTAATTAAAATTGTAAATAAAAACTTGGGCCTAAAGTAAAAATTAAATTCACAATCATTGAAGATGAACTAATTATGGAATTGAAATTAGTAAGCGTAGGGATTACCAGATTAATTCAGACTCGAGACTCTGAAAATATGATATTTTATAAATAAAGTTATTAACAAAAGTTAAATAGAATAATAATTAGAAAGGGTAAATTGTAAAAATAGAATTATGACTACGACCAACTTACAATGTAGGATCGAAAGTTGGGGTGGTATTAAAGTAGGACTAAAATTTATTAAAAATCTAAAAAAAGGGATAGCAGTCATCGAATAATACAGTCAGCACTAGTAATTGGTTGCATGGCACTTGCGCCAGTGTTCCACACATGCGCTACATGAGTGCCACAAAAATAATCACTGATGCTGACTGTGTTCTCTAGTGGCCATTGTCCCCTTTTTTTTTTTCAAGTTTTGGTTCTACTTTAATGCCACTTCAATTTTTGATCCTAAAACGAAAAATGATGATAGCTATGGTTCTAGTTTTGTAATTTTTTGTAATTAGAATTTTAGTTTAAAAATATAAGTTAATTCGAGTTAATGATACAAGTAAGATAACATTGTGAAATTTGGTATAACCGAGATGTTCACCTTAGCGGAGCTAGATAGGCTAGGTTGAATTGACTAATCAAATTTCGATCAAAACCTTAAGCAAAACCTCAATAACGTTAGGAGCTAAAGATAGAAATACTAGTAATCCACTTAATAACTCTTTAAACTAAGAATTGTCCTATTTAATTATCTCAAGTATCTAGTGTAAAAAGGGAGCCAAGAGAATATGACAGAATAAAATTAATTGAGCATCAAACCTTAATAATTAAGGACAATTGAAATATCTACGTTTGCGATTAGAAAACTAATATGATATCAATTCAAAATATGATTTATTAAACTTTGAGTTAACTAGGAAGCAAGGATATAAGCAATTTGAACAACTGAAGAAATCCTTTCATGTTCACTAGGTGAGTTTATATTCCACGATCTAACATTTTTATTTGAAAAAGAACCTATACATATATATGATATCTATGTCATCTTTGCTTGAGTTTCAGTACATATGTTGAGATATATCTAATTATTTGAGTTTGAATTGCTTACAACTAACATGGTTCATTTAAAAAAAATAGTCATATGAGTTTATACTTATGAAATATGATTTGATCCTTGGGTTATACACGTCGCCATATATTTGCACCGATCTATTATTTATAGTTCTATTATTTATAGTTCTAGTTATAATTTATAGGGTTAATTACACTTTTTCATATGAACTATTCGATTTTTTATACCTTGCCTCCTAAACTTTTTTTTTTTACACTCGACCTTCTAAACTTTATTATTTTTATACAGTGGCATATATTGGCATTTTCGATAGAATATTCCATCGGTTCCATCACATGCGATGCACGAGGTTGTTTTTAAGGGCAATTTGGTTAGCACAATTTGATTTGTTAAATTAATAAAAAAAAAAAAGCTACAAAACCCCACAGAATCATATTTGGGGTTCTCACATAATCGATTTTGCGAGAATGTGGAAGCAAACTTCAGAGGTGTTTGAGATGAATGAAATTTGCAATTGTGGAAAAAATTCGGTGAAGAAAACGTTATGAACTTACATTAATCCAAGAAGGAGATATGCATGAGAAATTTTGGGTAAATTCAGTTTCCTCTTTCAATTTTACAACCCTAGTTTTTGATTTTGTGAGTAAATTAAAAATTGAGTGAGTTATATGATAATTTGGAGAATGAAACCATTATATTAAATATATATGGTGTAATAGGCGCTCAAAGAACATGCGCTTAAATATTTGTATTAAAGTTGTTCTAATTTTCTCAATTTATTGTCTGTGATGCTTGTTGTTATAGGTGCTTGTGTTATTTGTTTGTGCTCAAAAAATATGCCTTTAAATTTCTCTATTAAAATTGTTCTGTTTCCCCAATTTATTATCTGTGATGCTTGTATTATTTGTTTGTTGAAAATTTTATTGGAATTTCAAATCTTGAAGCTAGTTATGTTCATAAGTTTATTCTCATTTTAGCAGGTTGGAGTTTGACTTTAAATTTTTGTATTCAAGTTGTTTTGCCTCCCCAATTTGTTGTCTGTGGAGCTTGTGTTATTTGTTGTTAAAAATTTTATTGGAATTTCAAACTTTTAAGCTAACTATTTTCATAATCTGATTCTCGTTTTAGCAAGTTGGAGTTTGACTTTAAATTTTTGTATTCAAGCTATTCTGCTTCCCTAATTTGTTATCTGTGGTGTTTGTGTTATTTGTTTGTAGACAATTTTATTGAAATTTCAAACCTTTAAGCCAACTATGTTCTTAATTTGATTCTCATTTCAGCAGGTTGGAGGTTGCACCTATTTTGTTTGGATTGATCCCCCAATGTACACTAGAGCTTGTCAAATTATCCTCGAATTACTTCAACGTGTTAATAACCTCGAAGAGCAGCAGAAAAAAGAAGAGTAGAAGGGAGAAATGACTATGGGTGGCATTGATCTTTTCTTGGATTTTTTTTTCTATTTGTTGAAGTAATAGAATTAGTGGGATGGTTGGTTGGATAGTGCAAGCAAGGGTTCATAGTTGCCATCAATGTTGGTTTAGTTAGAGATATGGATGTATAGATGTATGTTTTGCTGTGTAGGAGTTATGACCAAATTCCAATTTTTAATGTTTCGTGAATTATGGTCATGTGTATGGGATCATGTATGTATTGTAGTTTAGGAGTGATGAATGAATGAATTGATGTTAGCATTTCACCTTATCCACTTGTATTAAATTACAGCTAGTAATCAAATGTCCAAGCAACAATGCAAAAGTATCTTAAAGCATATAATAATTATCTTCTTGTAAAAGGATCATTTACTACTAACTGTGTCCATCATAGCAAATATTCAACAAAATAAATATCTACATCAGGATGCCAAAATGATCAAAGGCAAATTCAAAAATATATAGTATTCAAAAGTGTCAAAAGAATTCAAAGTATGTTCAGAAATGCCTAATAGCCAATGTAATCCTAAGATAGAATCTAGAATGCCAAAATAATCTAAGATTACATTTGAGTACATATGGGCAGTGTCTCTTCTTTTAAAACAACTTTGTTGAATTGTGTTTCTTTCTTCTTGGTGCTGAACCTTATACTATCTATAATGTTGCTGCTGCTGCCTAGGGCACTCCCACTAGTTTAGTCAATGTTGTAGAAGTCTAAGTGCTTATGACTGTGTCATTAAGTGCCTTTGCTGCTTGTTGGTGCTATAGATGGAGCAAAGGCCTTGCTTGGAGCTGTTTTACTTTCTATCTTATTACCATGATTGACTTCATTCTTGGATATTGTGGCCTTTGCTTCTGTGCTTTTTCTTGTCACCTTCAGTTTTTTCCTAAGTCCAAGAATTTTTGAACTTGTTTGGAGCACATCTTTTCCTTTTTCTTTGCTTTGTACCAATATGCTAACAAGAGTTAGTATATATTGTAGATATTATTATGCATGTTGGTATCATTATGCATGTACTAACTGTTACCAAGGATTGTTGAGTAGTGCTTCTTGTGACTCTTGCTGGGCTTTCCATAGCATTTCTAGTAACTCTTGATTGTTGTGCTTTGCTTCTTGTGACTCTTATTAGACTGTTCATGGTGCTTCTGGTAACTTTTGTAGGACTTGCAGTGGCATTTCTTAACATTTTTCTAGGACTAAGTCTTGTTGCTGCATCTCCTCTTTGGTTTCTCTTTATAGTTTCTTGAGTAGTTTAGCACAAGTTTGCAACAAGAAACCAAGCGAGAAGCAGCAGTAAATATGTTAAGGAAACAATCATACCATGAAACAAGTAATTGACTTGCCTTTCTTGTAGGACCTCTTTTATGGGCTCACTTGGTGGAATATCTTTAGGTCTATCCTCTGAAGCACCACCACTTCTGCTTCTAGTAGTAGTTACTTGGGTAGGCTAAAACACACAAACAAGAGAAGACCAATTAAGCGCTCTCAACAATAAGCAAGAAGAAACAACACACCAAGTAATAGCCATCAAAATAGAAGCAAGAAGAAACAACACACCAACTTTGCAAAAAACAACCAAGTAAACTAGCACAAGTGAGAAGCAACATGCAACCAAGTATTCCCTTGAACAATAAGCAACAAGAAACAAGCAACAACAAATTACCTTTCCAACAACATTAGACTCAATCTTAATAGGTGGAACATTAACAGATGGTTCCCTTGGAGCACCACCACTTGTATTTATTGTTGGACTTGCCTGAGGTGTCTAGCAACAAAAAAAAAAAAAAAAAAAAAAAGCAAGTAATAGCCATCAATCAAGTTAATGAAACAAATAAAGTTTAAAGTAGAATAACTTACTCTTGTAGCACTTGAAGTAGGATCCCAAGATGGATCAATTGGTAAAACATTTGACTCTACTCTACTTCTCTTACCCTATATTATTGTATATATAAAAAATTAAAAGATCAATTAAATACAAGTATACATATAACATAAGCTTGAATTTTTTAACCTTCCTAATTACTTCATCATTTGCTGTTGCAGTCTTTCTCTTCCTTCCCCTTCCCTGTATGAAATATAACACAATAGATAAGCAAAAAATTGAGAAAAAAAAATTAGAAAAAGTGAGAAAGAGCTATCCAATTTTGTTACCTTTCTAGTTGGTTGACTACTTTCAGAAATTGGTGTAGGAATATCTAATTCCTCTTCAATAGGCTGACTTTGTTTCTTGATTGGACAACCCCTTGCATTATGATTAGGTCTGTGGCAACTTGAGCACTTTATTACAACTTTCCCAGCTTTCCTGAATTAGTCTTAGTCTTACTTGAAGTAGTTTTTTTTTTCTCATCAGGTTCTCTTCTTCTGTCATTCAACTTTGGCCTCCCAAGCAACCTTTCACTAACTGGTGGAATCAATGGTGGCATATCCACCTTAGGCCACATATCATTGCCATTAAGTGTGCCCAACAAATGGCTATATGTTTTGACAAAAGTCTCTTTTTTGTAACAGTCATCCACATAGTCTTCAAGATTATACCCCATGTAGTATAAACCACCAATGGCATGTGCACATGGGATACCACTAAGCTCCCATCTCCTACAACTGAACGTTCTCTCCCCTAAATGCACTTTAAACTTACTACCATAGTAGTTTTCAATTTCAAATTCATCTTTACCATTGGAGAAGGCAATGAACTCCATGGATTTATTCTTTAAGTCCTCTAAAAGCTTGGTAATTTTTGGACAAAAGACTCCAGAGATCTTTTCCATCTTATCCCTCCTCATATGTACCCTCTTCATCATAGTAAGCTTAATTATCTTAAGCATAGATAGGATAGGCTTGCTCCTAGCTCTCAAAATATCATCATTAAAACTTTCTAACATATTATTCAATAATATGTCACACTTAGAGTGAGTGCTGAAATGAGATCTTAACCAATGGGTTGGTGGTCTTTGCACTAATCAATCATATGCTGGTCCATCCCTATCTCTTAATTCAACCATAGCTCTATCAAAATCAACAACTCTAGATGCCCTTGCAGCTTTTTAGACAATGTTTTTCAGTGCTAATCCTTTATGTACAACTTTAAAGTTTTTACACAAATGTATCACATAGAATCTATGCTCACACCCATGTAAAAACTGATTTATAGCATTAACTAAACCTTTTTGTTTGTCTGACATTATGGTCCAATGGTAAGGATTCACTATATTCAAATCTTGGACCAGTAAGTCTATAAACCAATCCCATGACTTCTTCTTTCTCTACAATTGCATATGTAAAGGGATATATGCAATTGTTGGCATCAATCCCCACAGCAGTCAAGAGAATGCCACTAGGAAAACTTTTAAGATGACACTCATCAAGATATATGATAGGTCTACAACCCTTAAGAAATCCCTTTTTTAATGCCCCCTAACATATGTAAAACGTTTTAAACTGTGGCTGGCCCTCAACAAGTTTACATTTTATCTTAATTGTTGTCTCTGGATTAATCTTTTTTATATCCTCTGCATAAGACCAAAGCATAGCATATTGTTTAGTGTCACATCCACTACCCATTTTAAACACTTTCTTCTTTGCCCTATACATTGGACTTTTATTAAATAGAAGCATCATGTATTTTTGCATTATTGTCAACATTGAATCAATAGGCCATTTGGGATCAGATCAAATTTTATCTTTATATCTACCAGCAAGCTATCTTGCATTAGCATGAGACATTCTCTATTGCCTAGGACATTGATGCTTCCTCTTATAGGTTTTCACCTGCATGGTATCCTCACCTTGAATCCTAGAAGCATAAATAACCCATGGACAAGTCTCAAGTTTGCATTTTGCTTGGACTTTGTGCTTATCATTGATTGTGAAGGTTATATATCTCTACCATGTGTAATAAAATGTTGCCTACTTGCTTGCCTAAATGTAGCAGTGTCACTGAAGCACATTCCTAACTTAAAAGTAGGATCACATTCATTTGCCCTTGTATTAAAAATTGGACGCCCATTGTGCATATTTACCCTCTTCCATCACTAGAGTTACTATCCTCATTAGTCTCGCTATGCTCACTAGTTACTTTGGCATTTGACATATGAAACCTACCCCATTCTATGTGTGGATCAACACATGTGTCATATTATATGTCATCATCAGACACATCACAATCATTATCAATAAAATTAGCAGATAATTCACAATCTTCACTAATGGACTGCTCATAATCACTATCACTATTTTGATGGAAATCAACAACATCAAAGTTCAACCTTGGAGCATTAGTACTCAAATGAGCCTCACTAACAAACTCTGTTGCTGTATTAATATCATCTTGACCATGAGCCACACTATCTAAGTTGTTCTTAGAACTTGACAACTCCACATCTTTCTGTAAGTTAGGTTGATTCACTTCATTATTTTTAGTGTTTTGGCAACTCTTGTTCACCATCTATATTAAGCTTATTGTCTCTTTCACCAAGAAAGTCTAACCTCTCATCAAACCTAGGAAAATTATTTGTATGTTCTCCCATAGACTCAGATTCACCCTCATATTGAGAAGAAGATTCATTAAATTTCTAGTGATCTACAAACACCTCAACCATCTTATGTTCATCAATGAAATTCACTAAGTTAACTGCATCATTATCTGTTGTCATTATTATCAAGCAACTTGAGTCATCTATCTCAGTTTTACTATAATGAAAAGCAACTTCACCATCTAACCCAATTTCTTTGGCCATACACATTAACTCTAGCAATGACATTTCATCAAGATCACATAAATCTATATGATTAATTGTACCCTCAACATAAGCTAAGCAGCCTAAATTTAAAAACCTCCTAGAATGATGCATTCTTATAGTAAATTTGTCATAATTAGGACTTGGTGTGTGGAAAAAAATTAATCAGTTTATGTTTAATAATCCGGTAATTATAATCCAGTACATAGATAGTCAAGTAACTATAAAAAAATTCATTTGGCAGACAATACAAAAAAAGACAAATAATTCATTTAGGGATAAAAAAAATAAATGCCAAAAGTATAGACAAAGTAAGACTCTACTTGTGTCCCCACACCACATTTAACAACAAAGTCGACTTAGCATGCAGTCCATCCAACAAGAAATAAAAAATAAAAAGCAACAACAGAGAATGCATAATTCCAGAAAGATGTCCCATAAAAAAAAAAGTACAACATTCAGCAAGAAAAATAAATTTAGCAATTAATTACAAAAAAAGCAGGGATGGAATCAGTATGACAATTTTCTAAATGTCCCATATCAAACCAAACAAATCAGACCATAACTTGTGTAAAAATTAAGAAATTACACTCATATGTATCATAAAAACTTAAATTTAACTAATACTTAACACATTCAACTAACATTAAAACTTAAATTTTCATATCGTAATCTGGAGCAATTCTTCCACTTCGCCTCATTGCAAATTTCTCAAACCATTGAAGCATTCACAGTAATAGAAGAAGATTTATCAGTATTAGATTTCAATTTAAAATCTAAATAAGCCCTAATTTGAAGTGAAGTGAGAACGTGAAGCCAAAATCAATTCTGTGAGAATGACCCCATATATGATTCTGTGGGGTTTTGTTGTTGTTGTTTTGATTAATTTAACAAATCAAATTGTGTTGATCAAATTTCCCTTAAAAACAGCCCCATGCATGCATGTGATGGAATCCCGGTGGAATATTCCACCAGAAATGCCAATATATGCCATCGTGTAAAAAAAACAAAGTTCAGATAGTCAAGTGTAAAGAAAAAAAATTTAAGAGGCAAAGTGTAACAAAGCAAATAATTCAGATGGTAAAGTGAGATTAACCGTAATTTGTATACTCTTGTTATATATGGCGACTGTTATCATCATCATAATTTTTATATTTTTCTATTGAATACATCTTGGATTATATACGACACTGTCCTATTACTTATGGAGATCATGATGTGATATCTAAAATATATTGTTGGAGCATTTTTGCATTGTATCATTATTATACTGTTATAATACCCTTGTAGATGGCTCTTGGGATTGGTTTGCAAGATGGATGGCAATGTTGGACCAACAATGTTTAATCTTCTAATTGGTACCCTAATGGAATCTTGCATAATAGCCAGTTGAGGGTTAGTTGTCTATGAGTAAGATTAGTATTTGGTCTGAGCTGATCATTTGGAATTTAAAGGGATAGGGTTTTTGTTTTATTCTAATTTTGGGGGTTATAAGGTTGGAAACCTACCAATAACTTAATTTTAAAAGTTACTAATGAATTTTACTCTATTGATTTAATTTTTTGATATTTTAGATAATTAAAATATAATATAAATGACAAATGAGATTATTTCTTACAATTTCTTGCGTTTAGAGCATTTCTTTGTGTTTTGTATATAAAATATTTAATGGGTATCATTGACTACATCTTATTATGATAGATCACTAAGTATTAGAACTTACGTCTCTCGTATTGTCTCTTTATGTTCTTTGTCCCAAATAGGAACAAGTGCCGATAAGCTCAAATCACAAGTTACATAATGTAAATAATTTTATTGATGTGTTTAAATAGCACACAATATAATGTCAAGTTTACGATATAAATAAATTTGTTATGTTTTGGTAATACAAAGCATAACGGCTTGATATTCTGTAGTAAGTTCAAATTGCTAAAAATTGTTGTTTGAGGAATTTTATTTATGAATTTGGGTAAATCTAATTCAATTACATAGTTTTTGGTTTTAATTTGAGTAGCCACCTTTCGTTGGAGACTCTACAACCAACATAGTTTGTGTATTATCGACTCACGATTCTATTTCTTTTCATGCATAAAATCACTTAACTAAGATTTATGTATCAACATATTTGATGGTATTTTGAATTTGATGCATTAAAAATGTAGATATTTGAAATCTTCTAATACTTTTGATAGATCTAATTATATATATGTATGTGTAACCTCTTTTTTCCTTTTTCTTTTCTAAAAGGAATAGATATATTTATATATATATATATATATCAGATAACATCTTAAACATCTCTGTTAAATGTATATTGATATACTTTTGCCACTTGTACAGGACTAATATTTTGTGCTAGCTAATGGTATGAGCAGAGAATGAAGAGCAACGTTTTACAAAGGCAGTAATTAACAATAATTAGAGCTTTTAATTAGTCAAAGTCACAGATAGCGTCTAGAAATTATCCAGTCATGCGAAAAAGTTTTTGAGATTGGATAAATCAACTTTTAATGACGACTGTGAGCATTTAAATTAACAGAATGAAAGATTTCAGAAAGCTAAAAGAGCATTAATGTCAATAAGTGTGATTACTGACTTATAATTAGGTGGGGCACACACACACACACATATTTATGTATGTATACATATAAAATAAAAATAAAAAAGAAAAGAAAAGAAAAGAAAGGAGGAAATTTAAGCAAAGGCTCCACATGATAGATACATAGATTCAAATCATTGGAACATTATCCTTGATCAGTTCTTAAAGTTCAAAAGATAAAGAGATGGATGAATTTTTGTTTGCTCTTCTTACAAGAAAAGTATCCTTCAATTCATGGAATATTTGATTGAGGCCATAATTATTAATGTTGTGGGTTTGAAAGTGCAATCAATTTGGGCGTCAAATGATTTGGATTGCATCTTCCTCGACAAATATTCCACAAAGTATCACTGTAAAAATCATAAGCTGTCAAAAATGAGACATTTTGGCCCACCCCCCAACAAAAGTAACATTAACCCACAACCCAGCTTTCCTCAACGAAGCAGTACTAAGCTAGTCCTATATTTCTTTCAAAAATGCTTGCGAGAAATAAAGACTGAGGGGAGCTTCTATTTATTTTAATAATTATTTCTTTTTTTGTATTTTTTTTAAATATATTAATCCTTACCATCCACTTCCTAGTGGCGATATAGGATTTTTTTCTTTAATTAAGAGTGATGCTGTTTTGAGTTGGATGGTCAAGTATTCCGATTGATTTGAGTGATTTTGGACTTGAGATCTGCAACCACGAACATACGTCAACTAGCCGAGAGACCCCCGACTAAGGCGCTCCAATGCTCAAGTTAGTTCAGGTAGAGCAGAATATAGAGAGAGTATGTAGTGAATATTGTAAATGATATTACTTTGAGTGTGGTTGGGCCTGCAATATTTATAGCTTTATGCGGGTGTGATTTTACCCAAGTACCCTTATCAGGTGTACTGGCTTTGTCCCATGCCAGGGGGTTGAAAGTCATTCCAGATTCTGGTGCTATGCCAGGTGGCTAAATTTCCTATTTTCTCAGATAACCGTGCCAGCAGGGGCACGTGACTGCCAAAGTTGTTGGCAGGATTATCAGAGTTGTTAGCAGCAGTTGCACCGGCTGCCACGTGTTATCGGAGTGTGCTCAACACGTCAGATCAACATGCTTGGCGGGGATCCGTGTGAACGCCAAAGGTTGATTCATGTTGACCAGACTCGAATGCTCGAAGTCCTGGGGTGGTCCTTAGGTCGATACAGGTCGACCACAGGCCTTACCCAATGAGGTTGATACTGGTCGACTAAATAGATATACACTTGGGTCTCGTGGGCTGTCTTGTTTGATGTTGGGCTTATTGGGCTATCCCATATCATGAGTCCCCTCAACTCCCGGTTTTGATCGAGCCTGTCGATGAGAAGGGGCAGGGAGTTTATATTGAAGCATAGCAAGTAATACACTCAACTACGATTTCTGATCTTTCGACCTGAGTTTTTGAAATTCCGACCCAAGTTTTTGAAATATCGACCAGGGTCTAAGGCGATTTCTTTGTATTTAATGCGGCTATCAGTGCGCAGGATACGAAGCGTACGAGACAGGCTGCATGATGGCAGTTACACGATTTCCCATGCACGATTGCCTATAAATAGGGGGAAAGTCCCTCCATTCATACTTTTGCGATTTGAATATCAGATAATCTCCATTGTTGAAGAGTGTCTTGCTCCGCACCTTTCGCTTGAGAAACTAACACTATAAGTGTTCCTATTATACCTGCGTTTTTTCTGTCTTTACATTGTAGTACCATGTCTGCTAGTGTTGATTCTGGTAGC
>JACGDI010005645.1:57734-84631 GCA_014898725.1 Jacaranda copaia | reverse complement strand
TTCACCGCAAAAAATTAGAACATCACTTATGGTTAATCTCTAGCTGATGATAATTAAAATTCATAACTTTGTTTTCAAAATTGTTCTAATCGAGATCGAAGTTGATGCTCTCGTAGCTAACTCTTGTTAAGATAATTCTGTAACTCATTTTATATTAAATTTTTATACGAATAATACATAACTAATCTGTTAAGTTTCGAAAGTATAGTGTTACAAATTGATAAAATTAATATCTTTTATTGATTATAATTAAAAAAAACTATATTTACTACGAAAATTTGTAGTTATAGCTACAAAATTAATCTAGTAACAATTTTTCATAATAGATACTTAATTTTTTGATAAAAAAAATTATTTATAAATTATTTCAAACTCCGGACTCCTTCAATGTGAAACACGACCATTCATTATCAACTTCGATATTCGCCTGCTCATACTTATGCACAAAATTGTTTTTAATAAGATTTAACAATTTGAAATAATAGGTGGAGGCATGGACAGTAGGGGAAGTAACCAAATATAAATAATTAATTAAAATTTAAATTGAGAGAGAGAGAGAGAGAGAGAGATGTAGGGAAGCTTTTTCTGCTGCTGAAATCTAAGGGGTTTATCGCCATTAAAGGTGTGGTCTGCGTTAAGCATATAAAGCGAAAGACAATCAGAAAAAGGAAAAACAAAGTATGTTGTTTCCTCGCTTCTTTTCCTCGCTATCTTTCGTCCAAATTTCTTGATTTTGCATGCAAAACCATGGCAACTCTTACGCCCTCATCATTGCTGCCACCTCTCTTTCTGCTCCAATTCTTGTAAAGACTACATCATTAGATGCTATATATTAGCAGCATTAATAATTAAAATAAAATTTTAGATACTATATATATAAATATATATATTATTGATGGTATTAAGTTTTGTCCAATATAAAAGGAGTTGATGGTTTTAAGAAGGTTTGTAAGTCCATTATCTTCTCTTATTTGTTGAAACGTACGTGTTTCTGTATTGACCAAAACTGCACCAAACATATATAGGCGTAGCAACATTTTATAGAATTATATATATATATATATATATATATCTTCTAATTCTGGCGAGGTTAAATTTGAACATCATGAATTATGCGTGCGGCCATCCGCAGATTTTATAATTGATGCGGTATCAATCTTGGCAGGAGGGTGGGTTGCAACAGGATTTCGTAATGGAGGAGTAAGATAGTGCATTTTTATCCTGGGAACACGTCTGCTTACAAAAATTATTTGAGTGAAGAAGTAAGTAGATGTTCCATTTTCCCACCTATGGGATATCATAAGATTGGGATTTTCGGTGCAAACTCATCTTCACATCATATATAGGTGTTAGGCATGGAAATAGGCTATAGGTGTTAAGCATGGAAATAGGCTAGCCTTTGACTTAAATCGGTCAAACTTGTTAAGGAAACGACAATGCCTAGTCTTTTTAATAAATTCTAAAGATTCAACTTGACTTTAAAGCTTATTTTCTACTAAGGCTTTAATTAAATTTAAACATCATATAGATCTAAATTTTTAATATGCTCAAACTTGTAATAGAGCCTGATAAGCAATAATCAAAATGATAAATAATAAATATATAATTATGAAAGTTCAAATCTAAGTATAAGATAGTATCATTTCATCAAAAAACAATACTAAACAATATAACGGATTCTATAACAGAATAATTAAAGAAAGATAAATGGTCCAACTTATGAGACTTTGTAAGCTTTTAAAAAAGTATAAGTCTAACTTATTTAGTTAAAAAAGTTACTTTTTAAACCTAAACATAATCTTTTTATTAAATAAGCTGGCCTAATTAGGTTATATATAAGTAGATTAGGCCATAAGCTCTCTTGACAAGTAATCTGACCTATTCGCATCTCTAATTGGTGTTACTCTCATATATGAGAATTCATCGTAACAGGATGAGTGCCATTACACATTAATAGCAAAATACCAATAGATACCCTCAGTCAATTTTTATAACATCACTAATATTATCATATTTTTATATCATAACTTAATTATAATATTATATGTCACTTGAATAATACTTGAAGCTTATAAACGACTTACTGATCTGGTCAAGATTGTTAAATATGTAATTAATAAGCAAAACTTGGCTACATTTTCTTATTAATTATGGCAATCAGGGAAAGAAAAAAAAGTTCTAACTTTATAGTTCTTAAACTAGTTTATTTTTTCAGAAAAAATAAAATAAAAAGATTTTTAAAATGGATATGCTAATATAATATCCAACTGGACAGAAATTAAATTGAGTATCGCGAAAAGAAGGGTCGGTTTTGACGTGGCATAAAGGCTGAACTTATATTATTTTAATTTATCAAAATATCCAAATAAATAAAAATTTTACCTACGTTGTTATTTGTCACCGTATTTGGTTTAAATTGTTAATATAATAGAATAGCTTCAGCTGGAAATTTCTATTTAAACAATTTTCTCAAAAACTCGATCGGCATAATTATGGATTAATGTGAAAAGGAATGACTAGAAATTGATTCTGTACCTTTATTCCCGCACACAAAGTGCTCGCCCACAAACATGCAAGGCAAAAAATTAAAAACAAATAAAAGGAAAACAAAAAAAAATTACTAATACGTCATAAATTTGAACAATATGCTTGACAGAGATTTTTTATGCAAAAATTGGTAATTATATAATCATGATCTCATTTAAAAATTTAAATAAATTTTTTTAAAGAGAACATTAGTTAACCAATTATTAGCTTCAACACACACACACACACACACACACACATATTCCTTCACGTGTAAACTTCTAATAAATATCAATCATATATACAATATTCTGATTCAAAATTTTAAATTATTAAAAGTGATGAAAAATATTTAATATGTAATATATATTTAAACAAATGCCATTTCTAAAAAAAATAAAAATAAAAAACACAGAATAAATACTTCTTTAACTTCATTTATTGCAAATCATTAAGTGCAGACTAATCTTTGTGACAGCAGCACTCCAATTACAAAGGGGTTAATGTCACGTTTTCAGTAGTACTACTACTATTGATGCAGCGCAGAAGTCCGATCTCGATCTGATTGATACCCCCTAATTTATGGACAAAAAAGCTTCCCAAAAAACTCCACCAATAATTGATGGCCTAAAAAGTTTGCCTCTCCAAAATTTTCACTTCACTATGTATTCCCTCAATAATATTATTCTCATATAGAAATAATCACTATTGTACCATTCTACTGCTCTCTGTCTCCGCACACACAAACTCCTCTCTCTCACTCTCTCTCTCTGTATACATATATATACGTACATGTACATATACATACACATATATACGTAGACAGATACAGATGCGTATAAAAAGTAAGTGTGTGTGTGTGTGTGTGTGTGTGTATACACGTGTCTCTCCTGAGAAGGCAACACAATACAAAGGGGTGTTTGGACTGGAATAGACCCCTCAATACATGCATACGTACATACAAGAAATTAATTATGTATTGCAGAAAGAAAAAAACAGAAAATATGGACAAAAAACCATATTGGGGTTGGCTTTTGTACTCCAGCAACTATTATTATGTCTCTGACTTATAAGGTCTAATTTGCTGACACACAACAATGTGGACAATTTTTACTGCCAAAATTGATGTTCTCAAAAACAAAAACAAAAGAAAAAGAATGCATGCAAATTAGTACTTTTACTACAGGCCAATGCATATGGATTGAGTATAATTTGTTAGTACAAATATATATATATATATATATATAATGAACGATGTCAGTTGTATCATTGTATGTGGGACATTTTGTCTAATTTCAAATCGAGTTAAATTGATCTTAGATTAAGTTGAATTGAGTTTATATCATAAAATTCATAAAAAAGTAGTTGGAAATATTGAAAATTTAAAAAATTTGAAAAAAAAACAATCATTAGCTTATTAAGTTATAGATCGAGTCATAAAAAAAATCAAAATTAAAAAAATAAATAAATAAATTCACTGTCTTTTTTACGTCAAGCAATACAGAAAACTTAAAAATAGCAGCTTCAATAATATACATATATAAAATATCTATAAATAAGTATCATTTAATAAGTAATCATCATCAATGAGCAATTTAATCTAAACCCTCCAGCTCTAATCAATACTGATGCAGATTGCAGAATGCGAATATGATCGGATCGGCCTAATCCGACCCGCTTGCGGATAGATCTCTAAAATATTTTTTAAGTACACATTTTATCAAGACCAGGTCTAAAATTACCTATATCACTGTACGTATGTAACAGCGAGCGTGGTTAGTTAAGTAAATTTTAGTTGTTGTAGGAGCGTGATTTTTGTAATAACTTAATTAATAACTAGAAATTAAACATATATATATATACATATTAATATTGCATGGGTAAATGTGAGTAAATAAGGGTTTATAGGAGCAACATTTGAGGGTTGATGGCAGTAACTTTGATGCAATGCAAGAAAAGCTTTTCGAATTAGGCAGAATCCATTTAGGGGTGAAACAAGGACCGGAGTTACTACTGTTGCAGTCAAAAAGTTATCATCAACTTTACATCTTTGTTGGATCTTTTTTCAGAATATGTATATATATGTGTGTGTGTGTGTGTGTGCACCTTTACAAAATACTACAGTACTAGTCATGAAATAAATATCATTGGGTTTTGAGGTTCGAAGAATCAATAAAAGCTTTTGCCCTTATCTAGACAATTTTTATGGTGGATACTCCATTCCTCCCGTAATAACATTACCACCATTAATTTGTTTCTCTCTCTCTCTTCTCTTTCAGAGACAAGTGAAAGAAAGGAGGGGTGGGTTCTATTTTAAATTTATTTTTATTTTGTTTTCTTGATTAGAGTGTTGGTATATATATATATATATATATGTTCTCCCAAATTCAAAAAAACTGCAACATACATGGAACCCAACAGCTTTTTGTTTAAATTATTAAATGGAAGATATGAGAATAGAGAATAGAATAGAATGTCGAAAAATGCCAAAAGAAACAATCCAATTACCTAAAATTCTTTGGTTTCATGTCTGAATATCTGATGCAAGGAATACGGTATCTAACAATGAAGAAAAACGCATGCCTATCAATCCTGCTGCTGACATATATATATATATATATATATTTTCTTTTTTCTTTTTTCCGGCCCCTTATAAATTAATTATACTGGGGCCTACCTTTTCAGCAAGCATGGATTGATTCTCTTTGCTGTTAATTATCCATCGCTTTTCTCAAGAGATAGTACTAGATTCTGCATCAACCTTTTCACTTCAGAGAGAGAGAGAGAGAGAGAGAGAGGGCATCACGACACTTGAGCAGGCTGAAAGAAATTAAAGTAAAAGAATTTATATTTATAGGCATTATTAGACTGTGTAGAGTACTGCTATGTAGCTAGGTGTTGCCTATTAGTTCATCTGAATATGTGCAAAAATTTATGCTCCCAGCTCTTAATTGCTTGTGCTGTACTATTTTGCATGGGAATAATATAATATATGTTCATGATCTTTACAAGGTATTGGAGAGAGTTATTATTATTTATTAAAGTTGAATGTGAAGGCCCACTTATAAGTCAGTCATAGCCAGTCACGAAACACTTTAATTCCCATCATTGCAGCTGAGGTGGGATGGGCCGATGAGGGAATATTTGTTAGCTTTTTAGCTTCTTAATTTGGTACTTTTTTGGGTTGGGATGAAAGAATGTTTCTTTGCTTCAGATCGTGAACTTGTTTTTCTTCCTTTTCTAATCTTTTTGTCGCTCCACTTGCTTTTCGGGACTGGATTTTGCCTTTTGGGCTAAAATATTTACAAAGATTACCTCCAAAAACCACTTCTTCTTGGGTTAAATATTTATTAGTTTAGGGATGAAAATGCGGTGAGCGAAAAAAAAAAAATCTAATTCAAATCAATATGTTTTGAATGGTGTGGATTCTGGGTTGCTTAATGGGTACAATTTTGTTTGTTATTTATATACACGAATATTAAAAGTTCGTTAGAATAATATACATATATATATATATTCAACTTTCAAATTCCTTCCCATTACACTTTTAAGAATTAATAAATAAATCATTGGTATATTTCTGGCATGTTTAATCTAAAATTAGAATAAAAATAATTGATATATTATGATATGCATATATTACTAATTTATTATTAAATTTGATTTTTACATTAATAATGCATTCTAATTTTTTTTAATGTGTATTCTTTTGTTGTTTGGATTGACAATTAAGTATTCTGCATCTCAACTGGGCGAGACGTGATCAAACAAGATGGAATTTTCCTGGAATAAGGAATAAGGTGGAATGCAGGAAAGAGTGGGATCTTATGGGTGACTTGAGATTAAGCCTCACTTGTCCCATTGGGCATCTCTAATTTAATTATTTCAATAGTTTAGTAGTTTGTAGGTCAGTGGTATCAAATATCCCATATTATATGGGAGATTCGTGTTGCACTTAATGGACGTCTTTGTATGTACTTCATGTGTGTTTTTTTATTATAGTTTTGTAGAGTTTGTACTTTCATATTTTTTGATTTGATATTCACATTCTATTGATTTGTTGCAAGACCGATCTTCTTGATTTAATAATTAAATTTATAAATTTGTTGTAAAGTACACTCTCTCAATTTGTTTTTTAGTTATCTCAACACACATATATTTATTAGCATTATGTGGTGTATTTCATTGAAAAATTTTAGTTTCAAAATATAAATTAATTTCTAAGTTTGATATTGAACTTTTAAAGAGAATTAATTAATTTTGCTATCATATATTATCTAATCATTGCAACTTAAATTCTTCAACTAAATTATGGCACCAAACTTATAAAATACCTAAAAGAGTTGTGACAAAATTTTGGTATCCACTTAGTTGTCATTTTAGATGTGTTACTTGTGATAATTTAAGCACAATTTTAATTTATCACTATTCAATTTGTGCAAATCATGATTGTAATTAAAATAAATATTTTTTTATCACTTAATATATATGGGTAATGACACTTTCCATTATCAGCTTAATCTATTGTCATTGACTTTCTTTTTCCTTATAGTGCAAATAGATTTCAATCTGTATTTTTTTTATACAAAGCAAAGAAGAAGAACAAGATTAGCATGATAATTAATTAAAAGAGTAAAACACCTTCAGAGCATCAATATAAGTCATTCAATTCCTACTTTCTATTGGGCCTGCGGAGTCCTTCAAATAGGGCTGAATATTGACTATGGAAAAGGCCCATTTTTATTGTAACCACTTCTAGACTAGAGTTTTTCTAATACGGAAGATCCAATTTCAAGGAAAGACATTGAGAATAAGGAAGAAAGATTTTTAAAAATAAAAGTGTTGTAAGAAGAAATCCACGCAATTTTATTAATCTAGGCTTTGCTTTAACTCACTCTGCCTTCTAATTACACAGATCATCCCGTTATTTAGAGGGAAGACACCATTGTAGAAGTACAATTATTAAAAGTCCTGGACCATTCAAGGACAAGATGACTCACTCATGGTACCTACTAAGGACAATAATTTAATATTTTGTCCATCATTTAGTATAATAATTTCAAATTGCTAAATCACAATAGTATAATAATTTAAGTAACTTGGACCTATAAAGGTCAATAATTTAATATTATGTCCAACACTTAGTACAATTATGATAAAAAAAGCTTGGTATGAAAGGCCCAATGCAATTCTTAGAATTTGACTACTCTATTGCTTGTGCCAATGAATTTTTTGGCTCAGCAGATAGACCAGCAACTTGTGACCATTGACTGTCAGGTTCATAGGGATCTTGAGAGTCTATTATCATATCTTCTTTTTCTTTTCCTCTGTCTGATGAAGAATCTGCAATTAAAACTGAAGAAGTAGTCTGGACCATTTCACTCTGAGAAGACATGTTTTGAGACAGTTGATTCCAATTTCTGCGAAATATTTCTTTGGAATCTCCCCACATGGAATTTGGTGTTGCTTTTCAGAAGGAAGTTGTTTCCATGGCGCATCATCTTCAAATCTTGGCCAAATTTAAGGGGGAATGGTTGAATTATGTTCTGCCATAACTTTCTGATAGTCATGAATATCTTTTCCATGTTCAAACCATCTTCTATTAAGGAAATAAGGAAAAGTTCCATGTTCTCTAACTATACAAAAGAATGGATGATTCTGAACCTGGGGAGAACTCTTTTTGGTAAACAGATATATGACAGAAATCCCAATATTGGATTCAGGAGGGAACCAAAATTTTTATTCAAGAAAACTGGGAAAGCAAAATTTGTGCACCTTTGAAGCCAGGGACAAGAACCTTTCCCTAGCAATTACCCCTCCTAAATCAAAATTATGTATATAAATTGTATTTTAATTATAATTAATCTAATCCGTAAACAGGAGATGCATAGAAGTACTAATATAATAACGAATATACAAAAACTCGATATAGCACCATTAAGCAATCAAAAACTTACATGAAAACATATCAACAGTAGAAAATGTCTCTATAGAAAACGTCAACATATTTTAACTATTTGTACATTCTCCAATCCATTTCCACAAAATACATTTCTTCAAAAAATTCTGCTAAAACACTTCAACATAAAAATAACCCTATATTTTGGCTCGGCTCGGCTCGGCTCATGATAGAGATTGAGAAGTTTGAGCTTGAGGCTCACCAAACTCGTGATCTGACTAGGCTCACCTCATTAGGTCAAAGCACAAATAAGGACAGGAAATTCGTAGACGTGGTAAGTTGAGTTACAATACATGTTCTGCGAGAATCTCACCCCCTGACTGCCTCTCCCAAAGGATCTGCTCATCAATCTTGCTCATCATCTCATCATCAAGCCGTTTCCATGTCTTGATCCTTTTGATGCCAGCCCAGGATTGTTCCCCCTTCTCAAGTTCTGTCAAAATGACTCTGGCTCTTCTCGACCACCCGGCAATACCATAGCCATGATACCCAAAACCACCACCATAACAAAACCACAAGCCTCCTAGATTACCACAGAAGTCATTTGTGTGATCATGGCCTATAAAGACAGCCTTCACATCTCCCATAGAGACAAGTGTTTTGAGAACTCCAGAGTTTACAATGGAACATGCAACATGCTCTCGATACTGACCAACAACATTGTAGATGGGACCTTGTCTGATTTCAGGAATGGGGATGTGGAAGAATGCCAATGAAGGGCTCGTAGTTGAATATATATCCAGCCTTTGTTCCTGTTAGTGTGTGGCCTGCAACATGTTAATAATTCTAAATCTGCGATATGGGTCGATGAGAATTAACATAGATTCAAGAAGACTATAGAGTAACATATATAGAAAAAGGATATAGAGAAAGGATCGATTAGACAATCTCATATTTGTTTTCAGACAATCTTGTTTGGGAATCAGTAGATAATTTACCTGAATTTTCTCAGAAGTACGAAGGAGCCAATTAAGTTGGGATTCTTTAATCCAATCATAAGTTCGAATCCCATCAATTACGGCTCTGTCACCACTGTCAAGAAAATAAAGATTGAGGACACTGCTATTGGCAAAATGGGAACCTGAGGGACCCCATACTCTCAGATTGTAGTTTCCAAAGCCATCAATTTTGGGCACTGACTTCTGTTTGTTAGAATGAGGGGTATCTTCAACAGAAGGAAAGGTCTGCGATACAGAAAAATCCATGAGGGAGATGAAAGACATCAGCTCTTCACGAGTCATAGTGGATTCTTGATCGTGATTCCCTAAAACAGCTGCCCATGGAATTCCAGATTTTATAACCGGGTCAAAAGCTTGGAATAGTGATTCTGCAGCATCAGTGGCACTCGACCCAAATATGTTATCGCCTGGATTCCAAAACTCAGATAGATGAGAAAGGAATACTTGACAGAGCAACAAATAAGAAGATGCGAAATATAACTTTCTGTTTTATACTCTTGTACACAGCAATGCATGCTGATCAAACAGCAGTTATACAGTTGAAGGCCTAAAAATAGGTAGCTAAAATCCTCAATCATCTGCAACAAGTGGTCCAGGGTCCAACCGTGAGTTGCACAAAAAATGGCATCTGTGCAAGGCCTTACTGTCTATTGAGTAAATTTGTTACCAGAAACAGATTCTTCAAAAGAAACATTTGGTCAAGGAACAAGCAATTCCACAAGCAAGACAAATTTACAGAAATCCCAATAACAAAGAACTCAGTGTTTCTAATGCATAAACAAAAGCACAAATTTAAGAATTTTTCAGTTGAAATAAGCTATTTGTCCAGGTAAATGTGATCAGCCAACAATGTGACTGGCATAAATAGTCATTCAGTGAGAGTTTTTCCATGCTCTCAAAGCTTTTACACATCTCTAATATTATTGACCAGAGCATTCTTTAGCATTTCTTGTTGGAAAAATCGTTAAAAACATAAGCAAACGTAATACTTGATGACTAATGTTTTCTAGGATTAGATTTCTACTCTAAGACAGATCCACCCTCAGCAAATGTACTCTTCTGTGTACTTTTTACTAGTTTATGTGCGCATATACACTTGAAAAAGAGGGTAATCATACAAGAAAATGCTAACAGTGAAGATTGTCTTTGTTGCAAATACATTTTGCCCATAAATATATTCTTTTCTTTCCTTCCTTTTGGGCGGTTTGAATTTAGCACTCTTTTAATCTATCACCATGTAACCCTAATCACACATCTTATCATGAATGGGAAAAAAAGAATTCAAACGAGGATCGAATGGGGTTTTTTGTTTTTGTTTTTGTTTTTTTTCTCTTTGTTTTGGTTGGGGGGCGGGAGGGCTGCAATCCTAAATCATCAAAAAACCATTGCAGTAACATGCCATCGCCCCTAAGCATGATTCTCCAAAACCAAATGCTACATTAAACTATTACCACTACTTTTTCCTCAACACAAATTCAGTGTAACCATGAGTTTCAGCCTGATACTAATATATATGAGCATTAACTCAGTACCAGTAAAAGCAACAAAATCAGGCTTTTCGAGCTGAATCATCTTCTCAAGAAACCGTGTTGTATTCAAATCAGAACAGTACTCAAATTCACTCTCCAGCACGTCCCGGCAGCGAGTTAACTTCCCATTCCCGAAATGCATATCAGCCACCTACATCGATCGAAACCCGTAATCACAATAATAATCAAATAACTACGAAAATTAGAAACAGACCCACAATTCTTCAGCCTTTGCAGTGATAGCTGACAATTACCTGGAGGATTTTGAAAGTCCCGTCAGAACGGAAGCGCAGAGGGTTAGGCGCTGCTTTCTTGACTCTGGCATTTTGATGGTTGACGGTGAGTGCGGGGGAGATCAACAACCTGTGAAGAAGGTGTAGAGAAGCAGACACGAGGAAGAGGTAAAGGAAAGAGTGGATCCATGTAATGTTATTACCCGAATCCATTGTCCGAAGACATGTTTTGCAAAGAAGACTCCATTTTTATCCATTTCTTGCCATTTCTTTATCTGTTTTCTATTTTTCCCCTTTTCTGTTCGTTCTGTCTCAACTGTTCTTTAATCAACGGACAATTGTAGAGTTTTGAGAAAGTTGGGCTACATTTGTGGACTTCATCTGGGCCATTAGGAGTTCTGTCTTTCACATTTAGAAGTCTCATTTTTGGACTTTGCAAGAATTTGAATACTGTAAGAAATACTCCCACATAACAAAGGGTTAATGGTACTCATACGCCCCTCCCATATAATCAAATTCTCAACTCCCCTTTTCTAATTTTTATAATTATTAAAACTTCCCATTTAAAAAATACAATATTTATAAAATTGCCCTTCATCATTACAATTTTGAACAAATGATGATGGCGTTAGAAAAATATTTATGTAAATTCACTCTTTTTTTCCTTAACCGAACGATCGTCGTAATATATAAACTAAATATCTTTGATAAGATTTTAAGTTTGAAAGGATGTAAATATAATGTATTTAAAATTAAAAGAAAAAGATATAGTAAAATATTGTTCTGTGATTACAACCGTTGGAAGAAAAAAGTCATTGAAGCAAAAATACCTATTTGTGTAAGTCTTTCATCATCTATATAAAGAAACCAACAAACTACATACATGACGTGGGTTTGTTATATGAAACTAGAGAATTCCTTGCTGAATACTTTGATATGAAGGATATGGGTAAAATCTCATATACAATTAGCAACGAGATTCATCGAGATAGAAATAAGAGAAACTTAGAACTATCTCAAAAGGCTTATATTAAAAATATTTTGGCAAAAATTCAAAATGTGTGCTTGTTCATCTATTCTTGCACCCACATTCGACGGAGACAAATTTAGCAATTTTCGATTACCATAAAGTACCTTGGAGGAGAAACGGATGAAAAACATTCCATATGCTTTAATTATTGGAAGTTTGATGTATGTTCAACTCTGTACTAAACTTGATACTGCATTTGCGGTGGGAATGTTAGGGGATATCAAAGTAACCCAGGTATTAAGCATTGGAAAGCTATTAAGAAAGTTATGTGGTACTAACAAGAAACTAAAGACTTTCGACTTAAAAGTATACAAAAAATCTTGAAGTAGTTGTGTATATAGATTTTAATATTGTTGGATGCTTAGACACTCATAAAATCTACTTCAGGATGCATTTTCATATTTGTTGATGGAGCTATTTCTTGTAGAAATACTAAGCAAAGTATTATTGCTTCGTCTACTATGAAAGCAGAATTTGTACCATGCTACGATGCTACTTCACAGGCAAAACGCTAATGCTAATTCAATTATTGTATTCTTTATAAAGAAAAATAAAAGTAAAAGTCATAATAAACATATCATCATCAAGTACCTTATTGTGAAGGAGAAAGTGACCACAAGAAAATTATCATTCAACAAATCAGTATGGAGCAAATGGTAGTTGACAAAGGACTAAAGCATTGCCAGCAAACTCATATAAAAGTCATGTGGATTGCATTGGTCTTGTTAATCCTTCTACATAATGTACTTTTTAAAATAATGCAACAAATTGACACAAATTTATCGAGGCTATAAAATTAAGTAAATTGTGTCGTCTGAGTTGTCAATTGGGATAAATAAAGTTGTGCCTTGCAGTTGTTGTTTGTATGGTACTTGATAAGAATTGTTGTTCAACTTAATGGACTAGTTGCCGTGATTCATAAACCAACAATTCTTATCAAAGTAATTTTTCACACTATTAGGTTTTATATATGGCCACATCCGAATAAATTCCTACCACAAAATATTTGGGAGTCAAGTGGGGAACTTTTTGTCTCTTCAATTGCTTGAGACTTTTGAAGTGACCCTTAAGCGTACATGTAAGAATTGCATTCAGTGTGAAAAATGTAACAACTTTGTTATAAATATAGTAGAGATCGATTAATCTATCACTTAGTGGGGCGGTTAAAAGGTTTTCTTGATGGGAGAACACATTAAGTAACTAATATGAGAGCTTCCCTGGCCTAGAGATGTATAAATAGGCCTATGAAGACATAACCATCGTATAGAAAAAGGTCATAAGAATCTCTTAGGCTAGAAATTACTCTCAAATATAAATATATATGTATATATATATATATATATATATGATAAGCAAGGCTGGAGGTATTTTTCTGGTTAATTTTTTACATTTACAAAAAAACATATAGAAATAAAATGAAATTTTAATTCAACTATATCATTGATTCTAATGTAGAAAAATCAAATGAACTTTTTTGGCAGAATAACAAATTAAAAACAGAGAAGCTCAAAATCCAAAGATGAATGGAAAGAAAATAATTAGCTGATGATAATATATTTATGTAATTAAAAGTTTAAAATTGACTTAGGTTATGGTCTGTTAATTACCACTCTCCTATGAATGATAGGAATATAGATTCGCATTGCATTTTTGTCCAATTCTTACGGGTTATTATCTTCGAAAGACGTATATTGTTATGTAAAATTTATTTGATTGATTTTACACTACAAAAAAATTGGCAATTCTGATCGCCAAATAAATCACAAATTCAATAAAAATGGGTCACTGACAGTGCAGCGACCGCATTTGTGATTGCTCATAGCGGTCACCAAAACCCTCGTCACAAATTGAAATTTGTGACCATTGGAGCATACGGTCACAAATTAGTGGCCGCTAGTGCGGTTACTAATTTTTTGAATTTTGTCACAAAATAATTTACAAAAAAGTGAACAAGCGGTCAATAATCAACGACTACTTAGTGACTGATCTTGGGGGGTCATTGATAGGCGATTACTAATTAGTGACTAATTTGATGGGGTCACTGATAGGCAGTCACTAATCAGTGACTGCTTAGTTACCGATTTTGGGGGTCACTAATAGGCGGTCATTGATCTATAACCGTTTATTGACCAATTTGGTGGGGTCACTGATAGTCGGTCACTAGTAATTGGCTATGTGACCAACTACTCCATTTGTTACCAATTAGTGACCGCCTTAAGGTCACTAATGGGTCACGGCTTTGTGATCACCTTTGAGGCTACTAATCGGTTACAGATTTATTAATTTTTTTTTGTAATGCTTAATTTAATATATTTAACCAACCTATTTTTTGTTCTCATTAATAACAATTTAAAATCACATCATTTAAAACATAAATCACATTCCAAATAACACAAAATAATAACAAAAATTCAATAATATTGTATCCAAATCCATAAACAAAACAAATCTTGTTATACATGAGCAAGTTCATGAAATCCAAATATGCCAAGTTTAATTTAAAGAAAGTTATTTATCTTTCCCACCATTACTCTCTTCCCAATGAGAGGAAGAAGTACCTTCAATTGAATTTAATTTTTCCGTAATCACTCTTAATGTCATCATCAAAGCCTCTTCTCTCGCCTTTGATTCTTCAATTAGCCTCAATGCCTCCTCTCTCACCCTCATAGTTTGCTCCATAATGCTTTCTTCTGTGGCTGCTGCTTCTTCTCTTTACTTAGCCAATTCTTAATCAATTATTTTTGCAATTGTTTTTTGTAGTTGCTCCTGACTCACAAAGGTGGGTGAAGATGTTGTAAATGGTGAATCTGAGAAAGTCCCAGTAGCAATAAGCTCACGGCAGTGGTAAGTGTTCTCAAAGCCATACACTCTACCTTTACTTGGACCACCACTGATCTCAAGCCATATTTGAGCATCAAACGAGCCTTCAGGAATAGGATTGCTACCATGTTGACTAATGTATTCTTGAAAATATTCATTCTATTTGAACATCGAAATATTAAAAACACAATTACTAAATATCAAATATAGTTTAAATAATATGCTTAAATATAAACGAAACTTTATTGCACTAATTAAGTAACTCGTACTAATTATGTTTCTATGTGACAAAAGTTGGATTTCAGGGGAATATGTTTGGTTTTGATGTTCAAACACTTAGCTTATTATTCATGTAATGACTTATTAACCACTAGACCAAAATGTTCATATGTTTAGTTCAAAAATATAATATAATATAATATATATCACACATATCACAACAATCCTAACTTGATGCTATTCATGACAAATAAATCTACAAACAAATGTAATGCTACAACTACAAATTCCATAAAATATTTCATGCTACTTACTTTGAAATTGTTAACTTGAATGCAAGGATAATATTCTTGTACTTACTTGAACCCTCTTAGATTTGTTGTCAACATATTCACCTTTTCCTTGTACTTTTCTATGAGTCCTTTCATGAAGCTCAATTTGGCTAATCGGCCTGCCATGTTGTGTCTACATTAAACTAGTTAATATTAAAAGTTGTAGTAGATAAATAAAAAATAACAATAAATTAATTAAAGAAATTAACCTCCATTCTCCTTGCATGGTCGGCAAAAGAAATAGAGCCGTTAGTGTACTTGGTTATTGACCTATCTTTTTCTGTCAATCTATTTAGCCTTGTTTTTTTACACCTTTCTTGATAATTTGGTGAACTCATATGCAAGGTGCAAATTGCTTCCCACTCACTTGTTTGCATGTTTTTTGGTACAACCTTTTGAATATCTCTTGGGTTATTGACTCCAACTTCAACTATTGCTTTCTTCTTATATCGATATATGATATTCTTGAAATTTCTCTTGTGGTTTTGTTCCCATGAGTGCCTAATACTGGCTTTATGTTCAGGAAGCCACATGAAGTGTTCCTACACCAAATACACAAGGAAAAGACAAAATCAATATTAGAAAGTTTAATTAAATAATTTAATATTGTTATTGTACAAAACATTATATAATAAAAAAATAATTTACTCTAAATTTTTCGTAAAGAAATTCCTTCCTATCTTGAGGAACTTGCTCCCAAGTTGGCCATGGACCCATGTATTTTCTCAAGATATCTATGATGCTATGAGGAATAGTCCCTGGTGTAAAGCGGACAAATAATAGAAAATGGATAAAATAAATATTACTGAATAAGTACTTTTTAGATCCTTCATAAAAATAAATTATGCATCAATGTAGAAAGGTGAAGAACATACCCATCATGGTTTGGCTATATAAAAGTGTAGCTATCACGATTGTTAGGTGCATGACTTCCTTGTGTTTCACAGCTCGCCCTTCCATGATATGAATTTTGGCTTTCGCTTGATTGCCTCTCTTGCTATATCTCATTATTTGGAGACAATAAATGCTCTTCATATTCTGGAGGAGGAACACTACCCTCTGCCTCGACTGATGGAATAGGTAGCTTTGTATGAGGAACCTCATCACGTGCATCAAACTGTGCTCGGCCTCGTCTACCTCTACCTCTCCCACTGATACATTTGCCTCTAGTCGTCATCCTACACAATTAAACAATAACATTAGCCAACAAATTAAGCAATGAGAAATAGTGTAAAATAAAATGAACGGAAAAAATAATTGATTGTGATATACAATACAATCAAACAAACAAATAATATTGTATATTATTCATCAAAAGTTATAACATTCAATAATGACACCAATTTACCTCATCCCCACCACTAGCTGAATCAAAATCTTCAAATTCTACTTCCTGCTCACTATCTTCTCCTTCAATTTCCTCTAATTCTTCATCTTCTCCATCCATTATATTTCTCATTGATAGGATCGAATATCGAATTTCATCATAATTTATTTCTATTGGATTTTGCATTATTATCAACTAAGATGCTTGAATTGTCAAGATCAACATTAATCGAAACTTCAAATAAGGTACCCACTTCATCTTCTTGATATGGACCTTCAACACTAGCTTTATTTGCTTGGTTTTGCATTAAAATAGAGGGGATATTTATTCTACTTCTTGCCTTTATTTTGCACACCGCATGCCAATCACGTCTCTCTCTATTCATAGATGGAAAACTTGAATAGTACACTTGTTGTACTGGTTGAACTAATATAAAAGGATCATTTGTATTAAACTTCCTCTAATAATTGATCTCAACAAGTCCAAATTGTGGGTGCGCTTTGATCCGTCTATTAGACAAGTCATACCAATGACATTTGAACAAAACCACTTTGTTTTCTTGTCCAAAGTATTCTAGCTCCAACACTTCTTCTAACATGTCATAATATTCAACTTCATCATCGCTCCAAGAGCTCCCCCACATGCAAACACCACTATTCATGGTTGATTTATGTGGCCCATAATTGATTGTGTGGAACTTGAACCCATTTGCAAAATAACTATTATATGTTTTAACCCATCGACTAAGGTCTTGTGCTATTTGCCTAATGTTCTCTCCAACCATGTGGGATCCATCCATCACCTGCTCCAAGACTTTTACTATTATACTCTTATGTAACAAATGATATTATTTAAAAATAGGATGTTCAATATTTACATAATGTTGAAGCTATTGTGGAAATTTCGTATCCCGTAATCTCCCTAATTCCATGCACGTTATATATGGATATTGCGTAGACATCTTTTCATCAAATATGCTACAAACACCTAAGATCTATTTATAAAGTTAAAGGTTTTTAGGATTTTTATTATTTTCATGAATTTTGTAAAGAGAACTTACTTTACTAAAAGAACAACCTCTAAACAATTTTGTAGGACATATTTATGTGCTACCATATATTCATCATCATCTCTAAACAGTAGACCTTTTTTTTAACTCTCAAGGTGTTCTTGGATGACAAAAGATGGAAAGAAGCTCGATTGGATCCATCTCTCCACCATCATTATTTCTTGGTACCTGATTTAGTCTTGTTTGTACATTGGAATCAAAGTACAATGAGCAGAATGTTGCAACTTCCTCAATGATGTAAGCTTCTACAATAGAAGCTTCAACATGAGCTCAATTTTTGACATTCTACTTTAAACAACGCAAAAATCTACACCATAGTTCATTTTCAAATATTAAAGTTTAAGCATAAGATAATTTGTGTTAATTAAATGACTTTTGAAAATATATAAGGATAATACATTTCAAATGGATACATCTAACGACACTATACTAGCCCACCAACTTTAGCTTCATAGGCCAAATGGATCAGAAGATGTTCCATCACATTAAAGAATGTTGGTGGGAATATTTTTTCAAGTTTTTAAAGAATCTCAACAATATTTTTCTCGAGTTGTTCCATACATTGCACATGTAAAATAGTTGAGCATATGTCCCTAAAGAAAATAGCCAACTCTGATATTGCTTCCCACACAAGTTTGGGCAAAAGGTCACGAAAAGCAATTGGAATCAACCTCTGCATAAAAACGTGGCAATCATGACTTTTCAATGCATAAAACTTTGACTCATTTTCATCTACACAACGGGCTATATTTGAAGCATAGTCATCAGGAAGTTTCAAGCCCTTGGCCTGTTTGCAAACTTCTTTTACTTGTTCAGCACTTAATGTATAAGTTGCTTTAAGCTTCCAAAGTTTTCCTCTATTATCATAAAACATATAGAGCTCAGGCCGATTACAATAAAGTTCTATATCCCTCCGTGCATTTGCATTATTCTTTGACTTCCCTTTCACATCAAAATTTGTGTTGAAGACATTTTCAAACACGTTTTTCTCTATATGTATGACATCCAAATTATGGTGAATAAGATTCATGCACCAATAAGGTAACTCCCAGAATATGCTTTTTTTAACCTAATTATGTGAAACACCAAATTCAGGCAAAGGATTAAGGTTATCATCCTTATCATATGTTTGCAAGGAAATTGAGATACACATCTCATGATCTCTTCACCTGATAAACGCAGAGGGAGAGGATCTTTTTTATATCTACCTCTCATAAATATATTAATTTGTCCTTGATATGTGTGACGAAGAGACCAAAATTGTCTATGACAATCAAACCATGACTATTTCCACCCATTCTATAGTCGAAAAGAATTTACATGCTCTATGCAATATGTGTGACAACTTTCCATGAGTACTCCAACAAGAAACTATACCACAAGCAGGAAAACCATTGATTGTCCATAATAGAGCTACTTTCATCATAAAATTTTGTTGTATAAATGCATCATAAGTTTCAATTCCTTCATTCTATAAGTGTTTCAATTCATCAAATAGAGGGCACAAAAATACATCTAGCTTTTTTTTGGGAGATTTAGGGCCTGGAATAACTATATTCAAGAATAAATATAGTTCATCCATGTACATTCTTGGAGGAAGATTGTACACAATTAGCATAACTGGCCAATAAGAATAAGAAGCACTATTATTATTGAAGGGGGTGAAACCATCTATGCATAATCATAGACGAACATTGCGCGATTCTGATGAAAATGAAGGATGAGCACAATCAAAATATTTCCATGCTTCACCATGTGTAGGGTTTGCTATGCTACCGTTTTCACACTGATTTGTCCAGTGCCATATCATTTCCTTAGATGTTTTTCTTGGCATATATTGCCATTTAAGTCTAGGAATTATAGGTAAGTAATGCAACACTTTGTAAGACACATTTTTTTTAGGCTAAGGTACTGGGCTTGTATCTAGCATGACCACAAATCAAACATCTCGTTTTTTTCATGTTCTCATTGTAATATATCATGCAGCTGTTAACACAAACATCAATTTTGTCATAACCTAAACCAAGCCTTGCCACCATCTTCTTTGCATCATACAAGTTACTTAGGAAAGTCTAATCTTTTGGCATTATACTTTTCATTATCGATATGATGCGATCAACACATGATTGTGGTAAGTTAAAATCAAATTTAATGTTTAACAATTGAGAAACTGCTGAGAGTTTAGTATGCTTCCTACAACCATGTCATAGAGGTTCTTCAGCATCTTTGAATAGATCAAAAAAAAATTGGGCATTTGAATTTGGCGGTTATTCAATATTCATTGGGTATTCATCCCTATCAAATTCCCAATTAAAGTTATATACTGCAGCATCTATAACTATATTTTTCATCCCAATATTTTCATTATTTCTAGATCCAAAGTGTTCCCCAACAGAACTTTAGATCCAAGGTTCTCGGTGTGCAACCTATATAGTATAACCACGCTCAAATCCATACTTTTTAAGGTGATAATATATAGTATCACGATTTTCAAATATCATATTACGGCACTTTGAGTAAGGACATCTTATACAACCACAATTAACAACCTCAGGATAAGAATAAGCAAAGTCTAAAACTTCATTAACCCCTCTATCAAATTCATCAGATAGAAAACCATTTGCATCAAGTCGTTGCCACATCTAACTTTGATTATTAAACATATTTTCTACAATATTATTGAGACCATCATATAATTATAGAAATTATAGTCATCAATAATTAAATATCATTCATAAACATAATTAATAATAAATATATTGACTATATAATTTATAAACACAATTCATATAATTAGTGTGTAACTTATTGTCTGTGTATAAAGAAACATAATAAACAAAATATTGATTACATAATTCATATGAATATATCTTAACACTAAAATAATTTTGCATTCTCATTGTTGTTGACTGTTTACAATGCTCCAAAATGCAAAATTAGAACTACAGTTCATAATAAATATATTGATTACTTAATTCACAAACACAATTCATATAATTTATGTGTAACTTATTGTAAATGTATAAGGAAACATAAGAAACAAAATATTGATTACATAATTCATAAATACAATTCAAACAATTATAACTTAACACTAAAATAAATTACTTCTTTATAATGCCCCCAAATGCAAAATTTTGAACTTGCAAAATTAAACAAAAAATAATTTTAATTATAAAAAACAAAATTAATTATAAAAAATTCAAAAAAAAAAAAAAGGAGAGTAGATACCAGACCTAGCAATAGCTGGAATGGTTCCAGGGGTTCTTCGTCCTAGTGAGGAGTCAAAAAAAAAAGGAAAAAACAGAAAGAAGGAAAAAGGAAGGAAAAGGGAGAAAAGTACCTTACAATTGCTACTAAGAATAGAGGGAAGAGTAGGGATTAAAATGTAAAATGGGTTAGGGTTTAGTCACTTGGTCACTTGGTCATTTGTGATTTTTGTATTTTTTATTGTTTTACATTTTATTTTGATATTTTTTATTAAATTATAGTAATTAATTTTTTAATTTTTAAATTTAAAATTTAATTTTTCATAAGTTAGTTATATATGACTTGATTCATGTCTTGGTACTTAATATTTTACATATTATATTTTAATATAATTTTAAAAAATTAGTTTTTTTGATAATTATTGAACATTGATTTAGATAATTAAATACATTAATTTTTATTAATATAATAAGTTATCTGAATAACTTAAATCATTAAAGAATTAATATATTATTTGCTAGATGAATTATTTATCAATAAATAAAATAATTATTTAAAACTAATTTATTAAATTAATAGATTATTACGTTAATATTATATTATAATTAAATTTATATAATTTTAAGAAATGGTATGATTAATAATTAATTAGTATTACTATTTTCATATTATAACTTCATATTATATGTTAGTACTCTAACATGTGACATTATTTATTAAATTAAAAATTTATTATTTACTTGTACCTAAAATTTATTTGACTATACAAACAATAACTTATCTAAATATATTATCTATTTAAATTATAATTTATAAAAATATAATATAATTAGACAAATTAATTTTATGAATTATAAAAATATAATAATTTATTCAGTTAATTAGATATTATTTTTGACAAAAAAAAATCAGTCACTAATTCGCGATTATTTTTTTTAAAAATTTTAAATAAAATCTATCACAAAATCAATTTTTTTGGTAGTGTTAATATATACGTAATCACATCACAGCAAGGCCCTCATTAGTCATTAAGTTAGTGTTGTTTCACTAATTAGGGAAATTAAGGAATAGACAACAAAATTATTGCAATTATGCTACGATAGTTTAAGCATCTAATTTTGTCTTATCATCAGATACTTAATCATTGTGTCATATTTTGTCCCTAATGCTTGATGCAATGATGCATATGAATTATTGAAATTGAGGCCAATGCTTGATGGATGTTTACTATTCAATACAAAGATAAGGATAATCATTGGCAATGTATGTCCAATCAATCAATAATTGTTTATCACGTGGAAATTGAGAGTAGGTCTGCCCCGCGTGGATATAGATCACAATTTAGATTTTAGAGTTTTAATTATCACTTAAATTGTGATAAGCAATTGCGTCTGGATTGGGGCAATGAGATCTTTCTTATTCAACTAATAAGATTGTAATTCAAAATTTCAAAAAATACTAAAAAATGCATTGAAGTTTCATTAAGGAAGGTATTAATTAGTGTAGATACATAATATACACATTCGCACTAAGAATTTGTTAATTATTTGAACTTCAAATCTTACACATATAAGAGTGAAGACGATATCGTTGAGCTAATTAACCATTCGAGTATGAATCTACATGTATAAGTAGTATTTTTTTTTCTCATTAATATTAAATATAGTAGTGCAATTGTTTGCATATTATTAGTTTAAAGTTGTAATCTTGCATTGTTTCTTATTTGAATTCCAAATCTACCTTTTTAGTAGAATTAAATTTCTTGAAACTTTTCATTTTAAATTCCATCGTATGAAATCCACATAACTTTTAAAATTCTTATTGGGAGTACATCAATTATACATTCTTTGATTGAATTATAACAACTTAATTTAATTTTAGCTTTATTTTCTAACAATATCTGTATAAAATTATATCGAATTTTTTTTAAAAGTAATTCAAAAATAAATTATCATCTAATCGATCCCCAAAAAAGATCATTGAAAGCGGTTCTATGACTAAATCTTCATAAACTCATATTTATTATTTTATCCCAAGTAAAGCCGTATTGAAGGAGAAAAAAATGTTCCAGGGATCCTAAAATATGTTCCAATATTTTTTGTTGTAGGGTAAAGCGAAGTATATTAGACGAAGCAAAAAATTATCAAAACCGAATCTTTTGATGCAACAAATAAATTGTTGATTAATAGAATGTGTTGGTGAAGGAGATGGAATCGTGGTAGTTGCCTCTTGCCTTTGAGCTATGCTTGTGCGAATCTTTTATGCCACCCCAAAAGCGTTATTCTAAAGAAAAAGTGGGAAAATCCCTTTCGTAAATAAATAAATAAAAGGAAAGAAAATGGAAAAGAAGAAAGAAGAAAGAAACCAAAACGAGACAGCTACCTTGGCAAAGTTCATTTGATAGAGAAATCTCAAACATTAAATTCAACATAAATATTAAATTGACATTAAATTATAAACCTTGATATTTTGGACTTGCCATTTCTTTATCAAGAAAAAAAGAGCAGATTTGGAAGCAGCTCCTGGCCATTTCATTGTCATGCAATATAGATTAAATTGTTTTTATTTTTACACACGTATATCAGAAGTGAGTGAGAAATGTGTGCTGTACTGAACATTATAATTTAATTCTCGATCATTTTTCATTATTAAACAAAGAAGGGATTATCTAGGCAAATTTTAATTGTCAAAAGTTGATTTCCTTGACTGATTTTATGCAGATTTTCATCATTGAGGCGTGGGCTAGTTATTTTTAATCCAAGACAAATATCTCCCAGGGAAAAAAGAAAAAAAAAATGCTTATTTAGTGGTCACCTGAATTAACGTTGCTTAGATTTGACGTTAGCCTACCATAAAATAATTTCAAGTTGGGACCAATTCTATTTGTAGATGGACAAATAACATTGACTTTTTGATTAACTTTAATTATTAACTGGACTAAAGTTCTACCACAACAAATTTGAGTTGTAACTAATCCAATCATAATTCTATAACAAAAATAAGAAATCTTTCTCGAACAATCCCATTGCTCCTCATTCTTCGAGAATCAGAATTTAGTTATATATCAAATTAGAGAGAAAATACTTAAAGTGGGTTAGGTTATTTATCTTTATTTTTTCATTTTAATTATCAAATGAAAAAAAAACCCCACTAATGCTGCATAAAACAAAGTTCTAGGCATGTGATGAGCCATCCTTATCAAAAATGATAATTACCTTATTATAAGCATAGAGTATGAAAATTATATCTGTCGAATACTTAATTAATCACATAAAAGCTTTATTACTCTTGTGTGTAGCGAATGATCAATCACATGATAAATATGTAATTTATTTATAATATAATTAATTTTAATTCAATCAAACTCGATATGAGTAGCATTGGTTAATTAAATGAATAGCATAGCCCTCACACTTATAATTATGAAGTTTGAATGATATTAAATGCGTATGTCTGTTAATTTAAAAAATATATATGTGAGCTACAAATTTTCAATTAAGAATATTTAATTTGAAGAAATGAGATAGAGTTTAAACACAAGTTATACTATGATTCTCGCATCTACAAATAATTTACGGCAGCATTTTTAGGTACTTCAATTTCTACGTACTTGCTTCTAGAAACAAACTTTCATAATGTCTATTTATAACTATTTATTGGTACCAAAATTTTGAAGCATTTTGAAGTCAAATGATATTTTGTTTGAATAAAAATTTAAGATGGAGTTATTCTTTTAGTGAGTGAAAAGATAACTTCTATTGGTCATATGACCATAGGAATTTCTATTAACTATAAGTTTTCAATTCGTACCTCATAGTTCATGCTATAATGTTAGACGATCATTACTTTTGAAAAATATGGCCATCACAATCTTCCAAAAATGTAGACTTTCCAAGTGTAGATCAAAGTATGGTTTAAGATTTAGGATTTTTAATAATGTGTGATGGATTGTCGAGTAGTCAATTTGTTAAGTGACATTATTTTCGTATTTAAATAAATAAATTTTGAGTAGAGGCGCAAACGAGTCAAGTCAACTCGTGAACTTAATAAGATGAACATGGCAACTCTAATTTGAGTTGATATCAAACTACAAATATTTAAATTTTTTAAGTTTGCGAGTCGACATATAATTTGTATTTTTTATTTTATTAATTTATGTGTTATATTACTATATTTATTTGAGTTTGAGCTTCTTGTAATTTAAAGCTCACTCAAAAGTTCAAGTTTAATTGAGTCGAGTTTGAGATTTTTTTTTCTTTCTTTTTTTTTAATTCGGTCCATTGCACTCCAAAGTTTGAGGACTAAACCCTTTCTATGTAAATATGTAAACAAATAAATAAATTTAGAAAGAATATTTGGGATCATTTTTTTCATTTATACATACACATATCAAATATCCTTCAAGTTTGATCCTTTAATTTTATACTTTATATATGAGTCTTATATTATTGGGTGGAAGGCAGAATCTATTATGTGAGATCAATTGATATAAAGACAAAGTGCACCAATGTTGACGGCACGTGAGATTTCAACATTCTTATTCTTCAGCACGCGCCCTATCTGAAATTAAGCATGTGAAAATTGCTGTCTGCCAATGCCATATGCCCGTCGCATTGTTAGAACCTGAATGAAAAGTATTATTAACTCACATTCACCCATTTAACCAATAAATCTAGAAGATGAATTGAAAAGGAGAACACATTTAATGAACAATAATTAAAAGCATTGTATATTTTAAATTTTATGAAAAACATTTATGTTTTTTATTTGAAATTTCTAATGCATATATATTTTTTCTATTTACACACACACACACATATATATATATATACCCAGAATTCATTAGGCTTGTAGCCCACTGGCATAAGTCTCCCACATAATGTGGGAGATCAGGAGTTCGAACCCAAACGGGCTCCTGATGTGTGCGTGTGTATAAATAAAAAAAAAAATGTGAAGGTTATATTATTAGGTTAGTTGACCATCCGACTCAATGCATGTATAGCATGTATTCTATGCAACTTAATAATTATTTAATATATATTTGAAAGTTAAATATATTTGAAAATTATTTATAAATATCAATTGAATATTAAGCAAATAAAAAATGAATTAAAAGTCCTTATTATATATAAAATATTAATAATTGTTAAATATGATCTATAAGTCCTCATGCATTACTTGACTTTGGAATTATACATTCTTATGTTTCTAAGAGATGTGCCAAGCTCTTTGAACGATAACTAAATAAAAGAAAAAGGAAAAAAATAAAGAAGAAATAGCAACCAAAACAACGCAACTGCCTAAGCAAAATTCATTTGACAGAGAAACCTCAAACATTAAATTCAGCATAATGCTGCATAAAACAAAGTTCTAGGCATGTGATGAGTCCTCCTTATCAAAAATGATAATTACCTTATTATAAGCATAGAGTATGAAAATTATATCTGTCGAATACTCAATTAATAACATAAAAGTTTTATTACTTTTGTCTCTAGTGAATGACCAATCATATTACAATATGCAATTAATTTACAATATAATTAATTTTGATTCAACAAAACTCGATATAAACAACATTGGTTAATTAAGTGAATAGTATAGTCCTCACATTTATAATTATGAAGTTCGAAATTCCAATTTGAATGGTATTAAATGCTTATGTCTGGTAGTTAAAAAAAAAAAAA
>JACGDI010005645.1:36322-56241 GCA_014898725.1 Jacaranda copaia | reverse complement strand
AATATATAATAAAAAGTTATTAAAATTCAAATATGACATACATTTACTTTATAAGTACAATATTCTTTATAAAATTCAAAAGAAAATAAGAAGAAACAAAAAATAAATCCAATCAAATTTTTTAATCGAATTTCGGATATGGTATTGACTAACAAAGACCCTATGGGATTTTGGATCGAATTCAGATATAAATTTTGATATTCGAATTCGAATTTGAATATGACAAATCAAATCCAAATCCGACCCGTTGACAACCCTACTCTTGTCCATACTTTTAAAGAGAATTACTAATCACATAGGAAGTATAATTTATTTACAATGTGATAAATTTTGGTTGAACCAAATTCAATGTGAGCTAATCACTTGTTAAATGATTGAGTGGTACCACCCTCACACTTATATATATGAGGTTCGGATGAATAATCTTAAATACATGTATGCATTAACTAAAAAGATAAAATTTACGTGAGTTAGAATTTTTCACTTAGAAGTGAAATAAAATTTGAACCTAAGTGCCCGTTTAGTTTTGTTTTCAAAGCCCCTTCTCATTTTATCCTGAAAATGAAAATAAAAAGGTATCAACTTTTCTTATAGTTTCACAAATATTTTTATTTTCAACATATTTTTCCTAATACACTATGACGCTCTCTCTCCATTTTCACTCTTCATTTTCTTCTACTCATATTTACATGATTTTTAATACAAAAATACTATATTTTTCAAATACAACTCATTTTCAACTTTACATAACCATTATATTTTAAACAAAACCTCCAAATAACATTTCATTTTCAAAAACACATTTATAACGAATTTTTCACTATTTTTTTCACCAAAAAATAAAAATACCTCCAAAAAATTAATCCAAATGGCCCTTAAGTTACACTTATTTTAAAAGTGATTTTCACATCTACATATGATTTTGTAGGCAATATTTACAAAGTTTATTTCAAATTGGAACTTAATCGTGTGAAGTTTGATATTTTTTTTTCTCAAATTTGGATAGATTGGACACTTGCACGTTTAAGGGTTAGGAATGGAGTCAGAATTTTTGTTTATAGGAGTTAAACTTTTAAATTATCAAAAATATAATTTTTTTTTATTACACATATTGAACTCTATAAATTCTTATGTGTGCATATAAATAAATTAAAAAATTAAAAAAAAAATGTGACGTAGAGACAAAGTGCACCAATTTTGACGACACGTGAGATTTCAACATGCTTATTCTTCCGCACGTGGGGCATTTGAAATTGAGCATGTGAAATTGCTGTCGGCTAATGCCATCTACGCGTCCCACAGATTGGAACCGGAATCAACGTAATAATTATGGCAAGTGCCGTTAACCCACACGCAACCATTTAACCAATTAATCAAGACGAATAATTAAAAAGAATAAGACATTTAACGAGTACATAATTAAAAATATTTTCGCTTTTTATGTTTATTTTAAATTTAATGAATAACAACTATATTTTTTATTTGAAAATTTTAATACATGTAATTTTTTGACACACACATATGTACACTTGAGGTGCCAAGTAGTCATTTACAAAGTGGCATCACCCGGTATGTATGAGGTTTATGATTCTAATTTTAATAAATTTTGTGTGTGTGTGTGTGTGCACGCGCAAGCGCACTTGTGGTTTATTAAAATTTGAAGCCAGTACCTCACACTAATGATGCACAGATCAATTGACCACTTGACTTAATGTATGTATCCATACAAACTTAATAAATCTTTAATATATTTATTTAAAAATTAAAATATATTAAACTTATTTTAAAATATCAATTGGATATTGAACAATATAAAAATAATTAAAGTCCTAATAATATATAAACATTAGTTATTGTTTAATGTGATCTATATATATTTCTATATGTTGTGTCATAATTATAAATGAAATAATTTCATGATACATATAAATTAATCAATCTTTATTTCTTATTTTAATGTATAATACTATCAAAGATAAACATTTATTCCAATATCAGCCACAATAGGCATTGTAGTAGCATCCAGTAGAGAATCCACAATGGGCTAGGGTTGCGTATCTAATAATTAAGAGTTAGTGATTAGGAACCTAATGATCTCAATCAACATTTTGTACCCACTATCCTTTAATTTCATCAATTATTCATCATAAACATCATAACAAAAAACTATTTCACTTGCGCTGTAACAACTTTCAAGCAACACCAACACCAACACCAACACCAACACATGTGCTTAATTAATCTTTTTACTAAGACTAGCTAGTAATCATTAACACTTCGTGCCTCCTCACAGCAAAGCAGGTACTTCAATCGAATTCTCGGCTCAAACCCATTAACTGTAAAAGACCTAAGTTTAAGGAGACTTTGACAGCAACATAAAGGAGCCGTCTCTAGTCCAATTTCTCGAAGTCATTGCCACACATAAAACTAGGTTTACCATGACAATACAAACGTTAGTATATGGAGTTTGGTATCGCAAAAGTTTAACTTCAATTTCACGCCTAATCTTACCTAGGAAGGAAAATAACTGCACGAACCAATAATAAATTAATATACAGAGTCACAAAATACATTAAAAAAGAAGCTTCGTACATATATACTTTCCACTCAAGTAATTCATGTGTAAAAGATAAAATCGAACAATATCATTTTC
Source organism: Jacaranda copaia (assembly GCA_014898725.1). Classification (NCBI taxonomy): domain Eukaryota; kingdom Viridiplantae; phylum Streptophyta; class Magnoliopsida; order Lamiales; family Bignoniaceae; genus Jacaranda; species Jacaranda copaia. The sequence goes on along the minus strand of JACGDI010005645.1, from coordinate 53,588 downwards.
AAGTGACTACTTTTTGTAATAATCCTTTATACGAGAAGATTTTGACAATTAGAAAGCCTCTCTTTCGATTGTGGTTTTCTCCAAGTCAGCAGATTTGAATAAAGTTCCAACGGGGACGAGTTCATATGTCAAACAAGCTCAAAAATTTCTTCATCCACTCAGCTCTCATGAGGGAATTTCTTTTATGAAATCGCATGACAATTTTGGAGAAGTTTGGGATGAGGTAAGCAGCAATAAAGTCGCCTCCCTACTCTTCTTTATCGTTGGCTTATTGAGTAAGCTTGTAGTTGTATCTAATCAATATCATGAAATTTCTCTATATCACGCAAAATAAAAATCCCATCAATTAATCCTACTTGGTAGTGCACATACTCACTATAATTTGGACTTTAGAACAAAATGTTTATATAATAACACGTAGCTCTAAATTCGTTCCATGAATATCTTGTGAACCTTAGATAAACAAATCTAAACCTTGTGGTCAAGACCCAGAGTTTTGAACTAACAATGCACATACAATTCTATTGTGGGATTGAAAAAAAAAACATTTTCCCATCTTTTTTAGTAAGTATTTTGTATTTTATAAGCAAAAAAATTCTCATATAAAATATTACTATCTAAATTTTATTTTTTTCTAATTTTTTAAGATACAAAATTATTAATCATATTTTTATGACCAATTATTTTTAACGTTTTCTTTTCAACTAATAACATAACTAACCATTTCAATTTTCCTTGATACATTATTGACCTTAGGTGAAATTTTATTAGTTTTAATTTTCTTTCAATCAACGCAACAATTATTTAGTAAATTAGTATTAAAAAAATAGGAATTTGACAAGAAAAATAGAAGTACGAGTTTCAGAATAAAAAATAATAAAATCTATAATTATATACTTGTTAGTTATAATTAATTATCATAATTTTAAATAATAAAGCCTCCATATTAAAGGCACATGCTTTCTCTTACTCCTAAGTTGGAAAAACAAAAAGAACGGATATATAATGCTTTTAAATTAAAGGACTTATATATTTTTTAAAGTTAAAATGTCAAAAAAGAAAAGAAAAGAAATAGATTTTATATTCTTTTCTGAAACTTAAAATAATATACACATACTTGGGAGGCCTCTAAAATTTGAAAATTCAAGACTATTACTTTTGTTGGCCAAAAATAAAAATACCCTTATGTGAAATTACTGTGGAAACATAACTCTTATAATAAATACTATTGTACGATTTCAAATTTAAATTACGTTATTGCTAAGCAATTATAGATTGTAATATAATAGCAACGCCTCTTCCTGTATTTAGCCCCATAGCCAAGTTCATGGTATTCAATTACTGGATGTAACAATTGGCATAGAGGAGATTGTTCGCCTGTATTTAATTTCGAAGCAACACAATTACGACACCAACCATTTAATCACCAAAGCTTTGATTTTTTTATTTATTTTTTTAAATTTTCCACTTAAATTGGACATTCGTTTTCTCTATTAAGGAAGACCTGAAATGGTCTACCTCAATGACCTTCCAAGTAAAGATTTTTATTTGTTTTGGACCTAATATTTTTTAAATTTTCGACCTAACTTTTGGACCAATATAAAATTAGATTCCAGAAGGTATATATCATATACCTATCATTTAATTTTTCTAGTAATTATTCTGTCAAGTCTATACATCCATCTATATTTTAATTTTTTTCATACATTAGCTTTAACCCCAAGCACACGAGAAGTAAGCTCTTAAGTCATTTAAAATTTAAATATTTTCTTTTAACTCAATTGTCAAGTGGACGTGCTTTACCGAGCAGAAAAGAAAAATGTATTTCGTTTAAATTGCCCAATATTAAAAAAGCCTGATTGAGTCCAGCTGTGAGAATCCATTTTTTTTTAACTCATCACCTTTTGCCCCAGATTCTGGTACACGCATCGTGGAAATTATTACTTCTGCACTTTCATGCATGCATTTAAATTTTTATAGTATAAAAACATATATATTTTTATTTTTTTTTATGTAAAGCTACAATTTTTTAAAATAAATTTTATATATTTAGTAAGAATTTTATATAAATAAAAAGAAAAAAACTATAATAAAATGGTAGTTCTGGTACTAAAGCTACAGAGTGACAATAAATGTTTGTAATCGACATAAGTTACTTTATATATAAACTAACTACATTATGAGAATTAAAAGCTAATGATGAATATATGTTAGAAATATTGTTCGAAAACACACCAATTAAAAGAGAGCTGTTACTTATTAAAGAGTATAGATATCAAATTCTTCACATCTCCTATTAAATTTCGCTATTTACAATCGATACAATTTTCGCATTTCTAATAACTAAGTTTTCATAAAAATAATTAAAAATGACAAAAATTTAAGTGGGCTATGAGTATGAGCATCTTATGTGATAAAATTACGCACAACTTACTATTTTTCTGATTGATGAAATAAATCCAAATTGAAGAGGGGGGAAATTAAAGATCACGCAAGGAATAATTGCTGTGGATGTATAAGAAGTGAAAGATTGCAATATATTGCTAAAGCTATTACCTGTTGACCAAAATTCAAACCAGCGTAATGGACGGCTCGAAGAGTGAAAACCGCGACTTCATTTTGTCCCGCCGCAAAATTTGACGTAGTCTTCCAGAAGTTATATATGTGAACTTTAACAATTTTCTTTGATCATACGCACCAAATCTTTTCCCTGATTTCACCAGTTCAAAATTTTAATTTCAATAAATATATATATTTTTATTTAACATCATAAATAAAGTCAAGTAGATTAATTTTTTTATAAATAATTAATTTTAACTACAAAATTGAAACAATGTCCACAATGGTGACTTAAGTATTCTAATGATGTCTCAACTCTCGCAATTAACTCTTCTAATTGAATTATAGATATATAGATAAATAAGCTTTTGGATTTATCAAGTTGATTAATAGGTTTGTGGATGTCTAATGAAATTTTTGGTTGAAAGTTGAAGTATGAATTAAGACTAACTCAACTGCAATTCAAAGCTACGTCCTACATAGAATTGAAAGTTAAACTATGAATTAAGACTAACTTAACTACGATTCAAAGCTACATTCTACGTAGAATAATATAAATATAAATATATATATATATATATATATATTGTATGGGTCTTGCCACCCCCAAAATTAACTTCTTTAATGATTAGAATGATAATTTTAGAGCCTCATGGGGAGTATTTGGAGTAATTGCAGTTATTGCCTGGAGAGTATAGCCCATAGGTGCAAATATCATGATGCTAGTTACAATAATTAAACCCATCCATTATAAACTTTGTGGTAGCTGGCTAAGTGTATTTACAATTGAAATCATTTATTTCATTTTTTTATTTTATTTTGATAAACATATGACACGTGTATTACATATTTTTTATAAAAATAATTAATTAAAAAATAAATACATTTGACATAAATACAACAGTTGAAATAAGACAATATTATTATCCCATATAATCTAGATATAATATTTATTATAATCGTAATTTTGATATGAATACGGAAGCTAGCTAAGTGTATTTACCCATAATAATAGAAGAGGACAATATTATTATCCCTTATAATTTAGAATGTAATATTCATTTATAATCTAAAATATAAAATAAAATTCCAACCAAAATACAATTTTTATGAATGATATCGTCCCCTTTGGTATATCATGATTTGATTGAGTTAATGAAGTTAGATTTTATTGGAATGGAAATCTTGATTTTCCTATTTTTTCTTCTCTATTAAATACTAATTCAAGTTTGAACTCCCCTTTAATTGGTAGAGAAAATAATGGATGCACGCATGGTTTTCTTTCACTACCGTGCATGTTCCTTTGTCGTGCATTTAATTTCTTGTTATAACTAAAACAATACGTTAAGAATACAGTTGGAGGGCTTCGTAGAAGAAGTCTTGAAGACACAACCCGAATTACACCAACTTTCAAAACAGTCAATGGGAACACGGAGTTGAAGATCGACTGCGTATATCTCATTTGTGTTTGTCTCGCGCTTTGAAAATCATAGCTAGCTTCGATATTGTATGTTTTTTTATTCCTTTTCTCCTTAATTAGTAATATTATTTTTGATCAATCAAATTTTTTTCGTATCTTTACAAGTATATGTAGAGTTGAGTATGTGTAGAAGTACATGACAACATTTTTTTTATTTTAATATTATTACTGGAATTAAATATTGATCATTCACAATATTCATATTGATGTGGGGCCGGGATTGATTCTTGGTTTAAGGTCAAATTAGGTCACAAATCCTCTGGTAGTCTTTGACATCTAAGAGTCTGCAACAAAGACAAGATCGTTGACGATCGCTAGGAGAAGTCCCAACAAAAATCCTCTGAAACTCAAGTCAATATTTTTTGAGGATTAATACGAATTAATTATTTGTCAATACATATTTAATTAGCTTATAATAATGCAAAAACTTGGTACATCTAAATTGATTATTTATTTGTACTGATTTGATCAACTTAACTAGCAAGACCTGCTTAACCCATTGAAGCTCAATCACTTTAGATGGCCCAAATCAAGGCAACACAACCACTTACTAGCTCATGAATGGCATTACATTATAAGTCACTTACGAAATACTCATTGGCCGGTGCAAATTAATTATTGTTCCCAACTTATCATATATATAGTTTTAATATTAATCATGAGTATCGATTAATTATTAATAAAATTCTAACTTTAATTATGTGTAAATGTGATAGGTAAAATCCTGAAGAGCAATTCAACTTAGCTCTTAAGAAGTTCTTTTCGATCAATCTTGAGATATAAAGTTAGAATTTTAGGTACGCATGTTAATTTAATAAAAAATTTAAGCAATATTTTTTACATTAAAAGATCTATTTGAATGATTTCCACACGTGGCACCATATTTATGTTGACATTTGTAGCATACGTACATAAAAATTTTAAATGAAATGAGTGCAGGACTCATTCTTAAGCAATTAATCAGGAAAAGAACAAAGTAATTTTGACCATATCCGCCTCTCGTAATTCCAGGAGGAGAAGTGAATGGAATCTATTTTAGTTAACCCCAGATGAACGGAGAGGGCCGAAGCATGAAAAATATGCACCAGCCGCGTAGTTTTACTACATTAATGTCGAAAATGTACAAACGGAGTGTCCCATTCATGAATTTGTCTGTTGCAATAAATGATACATAATCGTGGGTCAGCACCCTGCTTTGTTAGTCAAGTTTGATATGATGTGTTTTTGTACTATGCATAACGTTTTTGTCTTTCTGGGGACATGCACTGCTCCATTGTGCTCCTTAGTCAAAAAGCCAAAGAGAATTCAAGACTGGGTGTGTGGACGGGTAGACCCAAAAGTGATTCACAAGTCCAGCCGCACAATGGAGGGGAGCCACGATGGGCCAAACCGATTCGGAATCCCACTCACCATTGGTTGCACCATGATATCATACTTTCCCACGAAATCAGATGATGTCATGGAATTGCTGATGACGAATGATGTCACACACATAAAAAGAAGCAAACACAACTTTATGTTAATTCACTCCAACTAATTAATCATGTTTTAAGAATGATTCAAGTTTATCTAGAGATGTTTACTATTGGACAAAGCGTTTTTTATTGTGTTAAAAGTTATAATTATTAGTAAATACATAATTTTATTTTATTTTATTTTATACCGCAAAGTATCATATAAAGATACAATTAGCTTGAATTGGTTGTGTCCTATAAGAGCTATGAGTTGAATAGTTAGTCCCCAAATTAAAAGATAATGCCGATAATAAATTTAATAATCAACCCCAGCACCAACTTCATAGACTTAAACCCATAGCCCACTAGAATCAAATGCTTATCGCTAGGTTAAAGGCTATAGTTATTACAGAATCACAATTTTACTTCCTTATACATTTGGCAGTAAAAAGCATTGCACAATGCACAATAAATTTGAGATGATTGCATCTTATAAGTTCCATTTATTGAGCAGTTAGTATTTGAGTCAAAAAATAATATTGATAGTAAATTCAACATATATAATGATTAAGTGATCAATATTATGGCATTACAGTTAATGTTTAAGTAGTTAGTTTGCAATTAGAGAAATTGTAGCCTTAGTGGCATCAGCTAGTTGATGCATGTTAATCCCTACTTTGGGATGTATGATACGTTTCTATTATTATGAATATAAAGTGCAACATTAAATTCAGGGAAACAAAAAAAAATTGAGTAATTAAAAAAGCAGGGTATAACCATGTAAGTTTCTGGTACTCAATAGTGCTGGCGGTGGGGATGGATGTTTAGGTCGGACACATTCAATCAGGTCAAGTAGAATTAAAGAAATTAAATCGTGTCAGAAATTCAATATTCAACTTCAAGAAAAATCAAAATTATGTATCGAATAGGAAATTTGAATACTCAATTTTTTAAAAAAACTAGAAATTCTTAATAGTTAGTTAACAATCTAAGCAGCTTTTATTAACAGAAAAAAAAAAATATATATATATATAATGAAATAAGTGGTATTTAAACTAGAATAATTTTAGTAATCCGTATTTGAAATACATAAATCTTTTGTATTAGCATCCTATGTTAAAAAAATAGTATTAAATATGTCACGTACCCAGTTTGAATTATTCAAATTATATTGTCCAATTGAATGATCATCTCCAGTTGGTGAATTTATTATTGGTGTCCTTCTATGTTAGCATCATGTGATTAAATCTCTCGGACTTTGGTGAGAAATGTTTGATGTACAATTCTAAATTTGCTTTTATTTTGCGTTGAATATTCAAGGAAAATGAAATGTTATAAAGATTTGAAAATTTTATAAAAATTAATTAAGAAATTATTCAGAAAATAAGTTATTTGACTTTGTACAATTGTAATATTGCTTTCAGACATAAATGTTCAGATGTCACTGTTAGCCGGCCATTTTATTTTCCTTGGGAGAACCATCAGGTCACCGACGCTAACTACAGTAACGCCCGCGTCATGACCAAAGCTTCTAGTAATAGTGACCAAGCGCCGACCAAAAAATGAAAAAAATAAAATAAAATTATTTTTAATATATTCGAACTATATTTTAGCGATATTGGCATAAAATTATGATAAAAGATAAATACAAACTATTAAAACAGACTATTAAACTTTCAAAAATGGATGCTGAAGCCAATAAATTTGGTCGCTAAAAACAAAATCAATATAAATACCAACAATCATGGTAAAAAAAAATGAAAAGTCAAATTAATTAATTAAAGTATTTTCTTAAGCCAAATGTATTCTTGTTTATTTCAATTAATTATGCTTAATAGATGTATAATCACTCATAATTTATTATTTATTTGCCTTGATATAAGACCCTTGATAAATCATTAGTCCTATATTAAGTTGAAATATATATCAAAAGGGGAGATGCTTGATATATTTTTCTTGGGTTGGATAAAATTAAAAAAATTAAATTATTCTTGATTAACTTGTAAAAATATTATTAAAATAAATAATAAAATATTATAATCATAAAATCATATATTTTATTTTAATTTACTTCTCAGTTAATTTTACCAATCAAATGTAAAATTATATTACTCTATCTTGATAGATTTAAAATATATCTATTTATTTATATATTAGTCATAATCATATCATTCGAAACAAACAAACTCTTAAAATAAAAACCTACAACTTTACTTTTTTTTAATAAAGACCCCAAGATTTAAATTTCGACAGCAGCAATTTTTTGTTTTTGTTTTTATTTACTTTTTCTTTTTTTGTTTCAAAAAACATTTTGTAATCATAGAGTTGCGGATGCTGGACATGACAACGTGACTGCTTTAAATAGGACTTCGAAAATACATAATCCATCTTCAAAGTCAAAAGTTTTCTTGAAATACGTTAATCGAATAATTAATCTAGTGGAATTTACAGGATGAGTACATCACACTAGTGATTTTACTACACTGAATGTCTATTTTAAGATATTTATAATATAAAATTAATAAAATATTTATTTATTTTTTATGTAGTACCTTTTTTTAATATTTTAATGTAACTACATGAATTTTAGAATTAGTTAAAAAAATGAAATCAGTGAAAAAATGAAAAAGAAAAAGAAAAAGAAAAAGAAATTTATATGACATTATTTTTTTAACATTATTTTACTTATTTTATATGGACTGATGATGACGCATAAAGAAAAATATAATTATTCAGAAAATGAAGATGATATCATAAAAATAAATAAATAAAAAGGAATAGGAGAAAGAGTGTGGGAGAAAGGAGAAAAAAATATAAAAAACACATTAATATCATCTATGTTGAATATGGTGAATTTTGATAATACTCTAATTAATAAACATACCCTAGAAACTATATCAAAACTGAATACATATACTAAAATTTAAAAATATAAAATTAGAAATTCTATCGTAAGTCAATAGCTTAAGATAAAATAATATTATTTTATCTGAAAGAAACAGGATTAGTTGTCTCAATGGATTAATTAAAAACTACTTGGACATTGCTGATACCAGGGGCTGACAGCCGGTATTAGCTTAGTCCAAAACCGGAATCTACTTATAGTTATTTTCTTACTTTTCGCGACAAAGCACTATCCAACTCAACAAATCAAGCAAATTTAAATTTTTCCAACCGACCGTTACGACTATAAACGAATATTCAAAAATTTATTTATTATTTATATTTATATTTATTTATATAAAATTTATTCGCATCTATTTAAAATAAATATTATCCGTATTCGATTAATAGATATCTGATTATAAATGGATACGGATATGGTAAATGCATATTTGATCGGTTTAATATCCGATTCGAATGCATATTTATTAAATAATATATTTTTATATTTTTTAATAAAAATCTCATAATTAATATATGTATATATATAAATTATAATTGAAGAATTTGGAAGAAAAAGAATAAATTTAAAAATTTATTGTAATATAGAGAAAAAAAATGAAGAATAAAGTTAATCAATGCAATTATTCTTAGTTGATTTTATAATTAATGTACTTAAATGCCATTATTATTATGAATAAGTATTAATAATTAATTACAATGTTAATTATTAATTAAAAATTATATTATTTGTCTGATTGCTTTCTTTTTAATGAAATTATATAGTTTTTTCTATTAATTAAAATATATTTTTGTTATAAGTTCATAGATTTACGAATTTGAATATTTGTAAATAGATATTTAAATAATTATTATCGAATATGGACATAAGAAAATAATATGAATACGAATAAGTTTAATAAAATATGAATAAATCTAAAAAATTATAATCGGATACGGATATATCTGAATTCGACCGATATTCAATGGATACGAATTCAGATATCATTTTTTAATATCCGTCAAATCCGTATTCGTATTCGAATATTCAAAAAGTTAAACGAATACGAATATGAAAATAGTATATCCGATCCGTTTAATATCCGTTTACACCTCTAGCAACAGTAACAATCATTGGACACAAGAAATTAACAAGAATTGTTAATTAAGTCGTTGCAATTATAGTTACTTGAATTAAAATAGATTTATATTAATCAAAACATCGGTTTGACATTAAGTGTGACTCAAGTAGCAAAGGTGAAAGCGTCAAACTCTATATTAATGAACTTTTGAGTTTAAATCTATGTTATACGAGATTCTGTTTTTATAAAAAAGATGCTTCAACACTAAAAACAAAATGAGAATTTGATATGAGATATAATTTAGTATGTCGTAAATTGCATTAATCAAGAGATCTAAAAAAGGTACATAATGATCATTCAAATGATACTAAAATAATGTGATTTTTAATTAAAAAAAGTAAAATAATAAATTTCAGTCAACATATCATGATAATGTTATTGAAAATTTCTTTTGTGAAATAAGTTCTCAAACTCAATACGAACAAACTATTGGAGGCATCTTGTGTGTTTTTAACAAAATCCCCCATCAATCAAAATGAGGTAAATGACAAGAAACTAGCATAATTAAATAAAGAAATGTTAAGACTTGAGTAAAAAGCATACAAATGTACCAAACTAATGAAAAATATGGGTGTTTAGAAGAGTGGATAGAGATCTCCATAATTACCATGGGAGTATATGTTGGCATGAGGGACTGGCTATATGCATAGTCATGAATTGCTAGTTGAGATTAAGTTCACTTTATTTAATGTGATGAAGACACAAATAGTTATTTGGAAGGATAAGAAAAGCTACGCTAGATAATTACTTATTTACCCATTCTATTTACTAAGATATTTTAAGAAAGAGAAATCTAAGGATACTTGGTAATTTAATTAGCAATTAAGGAAAATGGTCTTTCAACGAAATATAGAAATAACTCAACAATCTTGATTCTAATATCATAACTTTTTGGTTTGATTCTTCATCCAACATTTTCACTATTTCATATCAAATCATCTCCGTATCATGGGTCTTTATCATCGAAAAATAATACATAATCATCCTAAATAAAACAACATATCCAAACATATCATACAAAATAAATACGTTCTAGAAATACTATTATATATGGAGATTGAGATCCAATTAGAGTTGAACCAATTCCATTTGAATTTCCATCTATACCCTCCAAGAATGAATTATCTAGTTCCTATTCAAAGAATCCATTCACCCTCTACTCATCACATCATTCCCCCTTTCTAATGCTCTCTAAAGTTTCCAACTTTAGGGCTTCAACCTTTATAGTAGATCCTATCCTTCAAGTTTCGATTCATTTTAATATGTTCTAACACCATAAGCCCTACTTCACTTACAGATTGTCTGACTATCAAAGATGCAAATAATTTTAAAGGTCCAGTTATAGTTGTGAAGATTCTCAAGGGATACATCACTTCCATACATACCAATATACATCATACATATGTGTATATGTGTGTGTGTGTGTGTGTGTGCGTGCGTGCGTTTATGTTAGTTTCCAAGAATATACATATACAAACACACACAAAAACACATGTGAGTGTTATCATTTCTTTTTAGATTGTTGTTCATTGTATTTGATGCAGCTATTATTGAGTAGTTCATCATTTTCTTTTTAATCTATCAATCTAACAAATCTAGATAGCTCATTAGGTTTTGAATTCGAAATATCTCAACTTTGATCATTAAAATACATTGAAAGATCGAATTTTGGGTCTTGACAAACTCACATATTGCCATTTCGAGTTAAGAGGGACATTATTATAACCAAACAAGGCAATAGTGAATAGGACGAAAATAAGACATCAAATGAATTTAAGGGGGAAAATATACATTTGATCGCTTAGGATGGGGACGAGTTTGACAAAGTCCATAGCTTGCTCGATTGACTTCTCGTGATTTTGAAACTAGCCTCTTTGCAAATTTAAATTTGGCTATCTCCAAATTCAGAAGAACTTAGGTTCAATTCGGTAGATTTACTAGACCATGAAAGATACTTGATATTGTTTTGATACTTAAGAGGCCATCCAAAAGAGGTGGAACTTCAAAGGAAAAATCATAAAATTTTATATCTATGCAAGGCTATACGAGGTGAATTTTACCAAACGCATCGCTCAGCTTACACGTGAGCAATCCATGAGAAATTATCATAACCCACACAACACTATATATAATTCAAATCCATTTCAAATTAAGTAGATTCATATTCAACTCGAATTCATGATTATTTTTATGCCTATTGACTTTAAAATGTTCATTTTGATCCTTTTACTATTTAAATGGTGTATATTGCTCCCGATGCCAACTATAGTGAACTATGTAAGGTGTTGTGTCAATGATCTTAAGAAACTTTAGATCATACTGAACTTTACCTTATAAATTTAAATGTTTGTGAAGCCTAAATATTGAGGATACAATAGAAGCATTTAAATTTGAAACTTGATTTATCAACAAGAACCCAAAATTACATCAACAATTCAATGATAGAAAGAGTGACATGCGACACATATAAAATGGAACACATAGGCTGCATGATCCAACAAAATTCGAGACATCCATGAAATTTTTGTTCTTTCATTATCAGACAAATTTATCAAGTACACTCTTAAAATTTGATACTCAAGCAAAAAACAAAAAATTTAGTGTGCAATCATTTTTAAAGTTACTAAAGAACATTTCCAACTCTTTGTGTGCCCCACTTATCACTCAAAATAAGTGTATCATGGGTGGGCATCACGAGTTCACAAGTTCATCAGTATGGCGTGAGTAATTTTTTATAGAATTAAATCAATTTACTAAGATTACTTACTATATGTCCTGAACTAGAAACCTCTTAAAGAAAGAATCAAATCTCTTAAAAATTATGAACTTTAATCAAACTTAATTTTTCAAGCAATTGAATCAAATCCCAATGCTAAACAATTTAAAATAACAAACTTCATCATTGAATTCATATTTTGATAAAATAAAGTATAGTATTAATCAAAATATTGCCATACACTGCACGTTGCTCAACATTCGAGCACTTCATTCAATTCAGATGATCTTCTATTAAAAACTGTTTTATTTATTCCCGTAGAATCGCTGTTCAGGGTGAATGCAATAATTTAAATAATCTAATTAGATCGTCAAAAAAACATTTTCTGACGAGTAATGCATCCGAAGCGTCTTGCTTCTTAGTGGAATATTTATTACTCATATTCTACAAAAATATTCTTCCAGAATCGCATCAAGGTCAGTGCCGGTTGACTCAGTTGATTCATGGAATTACATAAATGTCCCTAGAATTATGTCTTGTATTCCGTCTTGATCCATAATTCAACGATTATTAATTATTTAATTCAACTTGATTCATAATTCAATGAATTATATCCAAATTAAAGAGCTCAACTTGAGTCACGTCACTTTAGAAATTTTGGCTATATGGTACCTATAAATATCTTATACCTTAAATATTTATAAGTATGGATCTATAGTTATGTATTTAAACTATCTTCTAAAGTTTTATATTTTATTTCTAAAATATTAATTTGAGCATTCGAGAATTTTCTCTCACTATGCCATTGATTCTATGGTTTCCAAGTCGAGACTTAACACCCTGTATGGATTTGTGTTCAAATATATTTTTACTTATTTTCACTATTTAAAAATATATTATCAAAAATTTCTCCCCATTTTTACCAAAATCGCAACTCATTTTATCTCAAAATACTTTTCCTAATAACCTATATATTTTCTCCCAATAAACTATATATTTTCTCTCAGTGTTCGCTATTACCATTGTTCTTCACCTACACCTAATTAAATCTTATACAATCATTACTTTTCAGACAATATATTCATGTGCAACCTCATTTTCAATCCTTTTTTTTTTCTCACTACGATCTTTTTAAATTTTAAAAATACTAAAAATAAAAAATAAAAACAAAAACATATCCAAACGGCCTCTAAACAATCCAACCATTGAGTAAGCGAATATTTCCCAAAGATACATCAGCAGGAATTTCTACTTGATAACTAATTTTCTTTCCCCAACAACCAATCCTTTACACATGCAGTTTATAAACTGAAAAAACCCCTTAAAAAGCAAATAATTATTCGTACTGAAGTACAGCATGAAAACCCTGCTAACTTTTGTAGATTCAATTATTTGTTTCGCTTTCGTATAAAGCTTAAATAACCCCAACTATTCCCCCCCCAACCAGAGCATTAAAGAGCTTCCGTCGAGTCGCCCCAACGGCGTTAACACCGACCATACCATACCTCCTCTTTTGAAAATCTTTTGGTGAATGTTCTTACCTCATAGATAGGGAACCAATTCCAAAATAACATTGTCAATATTCAATTTTCTGATGGAGCCATAAATATATATTTTCAAGAAATAAGATTTCTTAAATAAAAATTAAAAAGAAAAGTAAGACTGAAAGGATTGAAATTTAACCATTTTAAAAACAAAATAATAAATGGAACGTATTACTAACGGCCTCCAAATTTAACAGATTAAATTAATTTGAAAATCATTTAAAATACTTGGCTCAAAATTGTTTTGATGCTAGTACGATGTGAAAACATGGTACTACAACCACCTAAACAACATTTGGAAGGGTTGAGGATGTAGAGCCGCAAGGACGCGATGGCTTTCACACACAGACGCAGTATGATCAAAGGGCATCATGTGTCACAGTACTATGAATGATATCACGCGGCTTGAGTAGACCAGTGGGCCAGTAGACCAATCAAATCCTTCCTTTCCCTTGATCAAATTAAACAGGATCATTCTTAGAAGTTCCAAACAAAAATCAACCACCTATTCCACGTCTTATTATTTTTCTCCATGCTATAAATACCCCACAGAAGGGCTTACCCGAAAACATCATATTCTCTCAACACTCCCTCAAGAAAAGCATCGCCGTTCTTCCTCTCTTCCGATTAAACCACCCACCCCTTCCCCCCAACCCTAAAAACACGTACTCAAAATGGAAAATACTGACAGTTACTGGGAAGCCACTATGTTCCACCTACCTGAAGAACTCGATAGGTTGGGTTTTGGGTTCTTTTGGTTCCTTGTTTTCTTTTATATTCTGTGTATTTGTATCAAGAAATTTTGAACAAAACTAATTTTCAGATGTGATGAGTATAGTTGCTTCGATGATGCCATATCTGCATATTATGACTCGAGCTCACCGGATGGAACACAGTCATCTTTGGCCTCGAAAAACATAGTCGCGGAAAGGAATAGGAGGAAGAAACTCAATGAAAGGCTCTACGCACTAAGATCAGTGGTCCCAAACATCACAAAGGTAGTACAACTGTGGAGTCCCATTATTAAAACAATGTTTTGTGCTTAATTATTACATGAACCCACCTACCCCATCACCAATCCTTAGTGCAGATACAGGCTAGGCCCAAGGCTGATGGCCTCTTGATTAATAATAATTCATCAAATTTTAACTGCCATATGGGCATCTTTTAATTTTGAATAATTTGGGGGATATGAATGCAAATTAGATGGACAAAGCATCAATCATCAAAGATGCCATTGAGTACATCCAATCACTCCATGATGAAGAGAGGAGAATCCAAGCAGAAATATCGGAGTTGGAATCTGGAAGGCCGCCAAATATTGGGATGTTTGAGTTTGATCAAGATCAGCCCACAACATTTGGTTCCATGCCAACAAAGAGGACAAGAATGGACCACTACGGCTATGATTCTGCAGGATCAAAATTAATGCCTTCTCCCATCGAAGTTCTTGAGGTACGGTGGATTAATTAATTTCTCATTTATTAATAATTATCTGATTAATTCTTTAATAAATATTAATACAATCATAATTAATTTTTATTTTGCTTTATTTGCAGTTGAGGGTATCGAATATGGGGGAAAAGACGATAGTGGTTAGCTTGACATGTAGTAAAAGAACAGACACAATGGTAAAGTTATGTGAGATCTTTGAATCTTTGAAACTCAAAATCATTACGGCCAATATCACTGCTTTCTCTGGAACCCTTTTGAAGACTGTTTTTCTTGAGGTATTTTTCTTTCTTTCGCTCTCAAACTGTGTTAAATTATTCAACCCGGAGAAAAAAAAATTCCAAAAATATCTAATAAAACGATATATGTCATGTCAGCGTGTTTATTAGTTTTTTGGTCAAACACCTCAATGATATTGTTAAATATAGAACACTTTTTAACTTCTTACATAATTCTTTTTTTCCCCCCTTAAAGAAAAGGGGATTACCCAAAATGAGATAAATAATTTTGGAAAATTATTAGTTTTATTTTTAGGTATTTGTAATTTATATCCTCGGTCACTGACTGTCTCCACGTGTCATTACAAGCAATGGTTTGCGTGTTGGTGTTGTTCCCTAGATCCCATATTTTTTCGTTTATTATATATTTATTCGAACATAAGAAAATGACTTGAAATTTTGATGAATAACATATGTTTGATTGAACAGTTGAGATAATGGAAAACTTTGAGAAAAAACAAAAAGAAATGGGGGCCTCGAAACTGACCGCTTTAAGTAAATATTAAAAAATTGACAATAAATATATATATATATATATTAAGCCTGAAGGAAATAGAAACCTTTTTTTAATTCCACCACCAACAAAATAAAATATAGTGTTTGATAATGAAACGGCGTCGACGATCTGATTATTGCACAATAATTTTATTTTTATGATTTTTAATTAACCTGTGGATTTCATTTATCCCAACTCGAAATAATATTAAATAATAATTATATTAGGTCTGCAACTGATGATAATTATGCTCCGGCCCAAGCTTTTTTCAATTGTGGGGCCGGGGGGTCCTTTGGCTGGATTTTGATTATTCCTTTCGCTTTTTACTTTTTCTTTAATCAGCATAGGAAATAATTAAAAGTTATTAAATAATCATGCGCTTCTTTATATTACAAAAAAAAAAAAAAAAAAAAAAGCAAAATGGATTTCGATAATTTTTTTGGGACAAACATATGGTGGATAGCTCAGGGACGTGTTGGAATATTAATGAGAAGATATTGTATTTTATATAATAAAAAATAGCACAAACCATTGTGTAGTGTGGCACTCATGAAATCCATTATACAGATATCCATGGTCCACTCAAAGATGGCTCTTCGATAATTGTATTGATGATTAAAAAATTACTATATCTATATATATATATATATACATATATTTTTTTTGGGCAGGTTTAGAATATTTTAATTTCCGCAATAAAATATTAACATGTTTGTTTATTTTATTTTAGGCCGACGAGGAGGAGAAAGAAGATTTAAGGTTAAAGATAGAAGCCGCCATAGCAGCTCTGAATGATCCAGACAGCCCTATGAGCATATAAAAAAAGAATCACTTTTTCCGAAATAAATAAGCAGATTTTCCCCTGAGGTTTCACCTCTTCTGTTTTTTTAGTAATTTCTCCCCCCCTTTTTTTTATTTGTCAAGTGGTTAGGTTGTATAATGTAGATTTAGCTTGTTTGAGAAGAACTTCACAAATAAACGGAATGGTTCAGTTTAAAATTATTTCTTGTTGCTGGTTGAGATTTTCTTGTCTTTTTGTATAGATCCAATACTTGGGACTTGCTATCAAAAGGGCTCATATCACGTCATCAAATTATAAATATTAAATTATCTATAATAGTGTTAGTAGTTAATTTTATAACATCATTATATCATCATTTAATAATTTGCAATTCAATTAAATACATACTCAACTATGCAGACAATAAAAAATTTCGATAAAACACCTAGGTCTATTTGGTTTCATTCTCAGAGATCATTTT
>JACGDI010005645.1:8890-31639 GCA_014898725.1 Jacaranda copaia | reverse complement strand
CATAAGAAAGAATAAACAACAAAATGCATATTGATTTTCTAAATACTATTAATTTTAACTAAAGTAAAATGCACTTATTAATATTATAGAATCTAATTTCATATTGTATCCTAAGTTCTCAAGGAAATCTGGGATAAATTGGACAAATCTACTTTCACAAGATAATGACGCCAATGGTAACAACATAGCTTGGTTAATATGTTTAGATGACCCCAAACATTAGGAAATGTTGTTGTAATCAGAAACCTTAAGGGTCTACCAACATTTGAACCAAACCCCAGGGTAAGTTTATGTAATTATCCCAGTGAGTAATTCAATTCAAAAAAGAATTATCAAATCCCTGAAATCCTGAATCAGTAAAAAAGGGCAAAATTGAATCTTTTTAGTGAATTTTTTTTTTCCATTAACATCATTATTTTCTCTCACGGAAAGAAATGTCAGGGGTACTAGATGCATTTATCCAAAACTAAGGGGGTGTGCTTGTATTTAGAAGAGACCTTCAGTGTTATCCATTTGAAATTCACATAAAAGCATAATCTGAATGAAGGTTCAATCACACAGGGATTGATGGCAGTTTAGGGTCACAAAGGACGGATACTGGAGAGGTGAGGATGTCACCATAAAGGTGATAGTTTTGAGAAAAGGTCCTGTGAATATAAAACCCTCCTCAAATCCAATGGAATTAATGCAGTAGAAGTAACGGTAGAAATGAGGAGTTGGTTTTAGTTTGGGAGAAAAGAAGTAAGGAAGAACTGTACAAAGATAAGGTTGCCAATTAGTTAGTATAGATGGGCTAGAATGATAATGCCACATGAGTTCGGAGTTCAGTTTGAAGCAGGAAGGAGCAACGGCAGGCATCCTAGTAGAGTTCTGAATATATGATCTATTAAGGGAATCTAGTAAGCGGGATTTTGACCAAGTGCAAGTCGCAATGAAAGCCTACACATACCTCTGTCAAGTTTAAATATTTTTGAACGTGCTATGTTTTTATTTGAAATTTTCCATTTAGCCCTGAGTTTATGGGGTTAGCAGAATGGAAAGCCCTAAAGGCCCCAATGAGATTTATGAGGACTTAAGGTATTCCATTAATTGATTTGACTTGTCCAAACAGATTAAACCTGTACATCTCACCTTCTGCTCCCTCTAAGGTATGTAAAATCCCATCAGACCACTCAATTTAATAATGAAAGTTATTTCCACATGATACAGCCTAAAGAATTAAAGTTTTGGTAGACAATGCAAAATTTCAAAATGACAATGGTACAAGCAACTTCATTTTGAACAATTGCATTTCAAACAAAGCCTACAGAACCACTTGCATGAGTAGAGGAGATATCAAAGAAGATTTATTTCACACGTCTTAATATATCATGAACTGATTTTTGAAACAAATCACTGATTGTATTTTAAAGACTTAATGATTCTAAACCGGTTCTTGCAATATAATAAGGATCATGATGTTGTTTCTGTGCCCCAAAAGACATTTTTGGGCTTCTCATACTCCATGATGGTGCTTGGTATTTACTTACAGAGTAAAAAGGCAAATGAAATAATCATGCTAAATTTGTATTGCGGATCAATACATGTATTAATAGGTGAAGAATTTTATTCCCTTCTAAGATCTGTTTATTCCCTGGCCATCTTCGACAGTACGTACAACAAGATATAGCAAATATATCTGGTATTTGCCTCTCAGCATTAAGTCAGCCAAAAACTAGCCATATACAGAATGTGAGAAAAGCCACTGAGAAATACAGTTTTTAACATTTTATTTCCAGGGAGTTCATTACCAACAGTCATTTAAATCTAATCATATAATGAGATTCATGATAACATTCACAGGAGCACTTACCTGTCTCCTGTCAATGTCTCTTGAAAACCCTGGGGCTTCAAACTATAACTGTCCGCTGGCAGCTTCTGGTCCTTCTCAAAGCAGTCGTCCAACCACTGGGACTTGACAATTTGCAAATTTCTTCTGTGCAAAAGACGCTTCTCCGCCTCTGAGAAACTGTCAACAAAATAAGAGTCTTCTGATTGAAAATGACAGATGCTCAAGTATCTATTCAAGGGATAATTGATGATTTTTAACCTCAAATTTTTAACAGAGAGAACTATTACTACTTGTTTATTGAATATAGTACAGAAAATGATGGTTTAACAATCAACACAAGTGTGTTGGAGATATTGTCCACAAAATTCTATACTAATTTAGCTTTCAGTTGAAATGTGATAAAATCAAATCTTGAAAGGAATCCTCCTGCAATACTTCCTTTCAATATGAATATTTATCTGAGGAATTGCATACAAACAATAACAAGAATAGAAGAATCTTAATCATCAACTTAACAGTAATGGAAATAAAGAGAACCCATATGCCAAACACACTTTCCCCATTATCAAGTTTGAAAACCATCTCCACGCTTAAAAGATGGCCAAAATAAAGCATAAATTGCATGAAAAGAAAATTCCTAGTGAAACTTACTGCAAATGATATAAATTTAATTTCTGCAACCAGATTAAATTACCAGAAAGAGTGAAAATAAAATTTTATCACATGAGAATGTATTGCTCACCTATTCAATAGCGTATTAAAGTCCACATCAATTTGTGGCCCAGACACAATTACTAAATGAGTAGCATGAGAAAGAGTCTCAGGTACACTGCCACCACCAAAGCAGATTTCAATCTTCATCCTTCTCATTGCAAGTTCCAATGGAACTTCCCAGTTCATATTTTTTCTGAACAAAAATAAAAAGAAAATCAAAATCTCAAGTCTAGATGCCTCATATCAAACCAAGGATGGACTTGGCTCCTAATCAAATAGAGAAAACACAATCATCTTACAAAGATTGCCTTGGAAGGTGGAAGTAAATGTGACAACCATGAAAGAGAACCCATTCCTCCCTCGGACAGAATTTTTTCTTGTGGTACTCTATTGCTTTAGAATCTGCAGCCTTACCTATGTTGCTTAAGATCTGAAAAGCATAAAAAATAAAAACCAGAAAATGAAGGTAAAAATTTGCTGACCAAGGATGTTCCTTGCAAGGAATTCAATTTTATGTTTTTCCTTAGTCAGTCAGCAGCTAATCTTCTGATACAGGTTAATCTGGAATAACTATGACATGAGCTTAATCACCCTACCTGTTTGAGATCTGTCACATTAAGATCCACATAGTAGGAGTCCGAGAATTCATCAATTTCTTCTTCTAGCTTTTTCTTTGATGTGTCGGAGAGAAAAAGAAAATACCTTCAAGAAGCACAAAAGAATGTGTGGATGTAATATTTCAAGGTAACAATAAAAAGGAGACGAAAGTGCTATGCCATGACTGACTTTGGCTGTAAAGGAAGAAGCTTCTTCTGCGCACAACAGTCAAAAAGCCAAGAGCAATGAATAACATCTCCGTGGTGCTTTGCAGCCTGAAACTTGATCCCTGTTAAATAATTCCAAAATCAATCCTCAAACACGTGTTCACTAGTCGTTAAGTTGGTGCTTGAGTTTCCATATGTGTGTGTCTCTGTAGAGTGAGAGATAGAGACAGATGGAAAGACTGACTGACCTTTACTCTCAGAGGCAATACAGTGAGTAACGGAATTGTTTAGATTCATTGAGAAAGTGCCACTATTCTCAACCACCATTTTGTGCAAGGAATCAAGAGAATTTGACGAAGGTATGTTTGCAAAGTCTATATGTCAAGGAAGATCAACTAACACATGAAGTATCATCAAAACCTACATGCATCCAAAATTTGGCATGCATCTCTGTGGCACTTGAAATATGTTAATGAACAAACTCCATAGGATTCAGGCTTCCAATATATGGATCCACCAACTACCCAGAGTACTGGGTCATTTTAAGTAAGAAAGAAAATATTAATCATAGCCTCATGAATCTTGCTCCCAACAAGAACCATAGTACCAATTTAGAGTAAAAAGGAACCTGATGCATTATACTTTAAAACAACTGTAACCGGTATACAGTTATAGGATACAAAATATCATGTTTGAAAATATTGATGTTTCACCCTTAACTCGAGAAACATCTGTCTGGATAAAGTGGGAAGGAACAACAGAAACATTCTTCTTTGCTCCTCTAGACAATTTTGTACGTTTTGGCTTATTTTCCTGCACAATTGCATCATCTGTTGCTCTTTGCATGGTACCATTGCTTGAATGTACCAACTCAACAAAAGCTGCAATAGGCAAAAAGAATGTCATACATGGATACCTATTTGGCTAGTGACTATATGACACTAATCTTGCCATATACTCAACCATAAAGAAGATAAGAAAAATTAAACAAAGCTTGTCATTATCTATTGAAGATCATAAAGCACTAAAATGAAGTCATCCACTCACATTGCACATCAAGGCATTCATGCCAAGGTTTGTCATATCTCACTCGATCAATCCGTGGAAATCTCAAGCTATATGGAGCAGCAAATACCTTGACCATAAAAATTGCGGCCATGACATTTAATTAATGTTATTAGACACAGTATCAAGAATTGTGAAAGACTAGGGCACTGTTGCATAATAAAGTTGCAGAAGAGAGACAATAACAATGTACAAAAGAAGGTTGTGTTTGTTTTCATTCAGGAAGAATGTTCATTCTCCGGAAATTCTCTCAAAATTCAACTTTTTCTCCAGAATATTGTTAAGAAATTATAGTCATTTCAAATTACCACATCAATCAACACCATATACACTCATACCTTTCGATCATTATTTTAATATAAATATATGTTTTTCAATTATAACATAACTAAAAAAATAACATAAATTATATAAAAGCTAGATGTGACACCACTGACCAAACAAAAACTTATATGAAAAGGCATCTACATTAAAATTTGTTTCTTCTCCCAAAATATAACCAAACATAATTTCATTCTCAACACATCCTCCCGTCCCACTCCCAAAATATTCTTGCTAAGCACCTCAAAACAATTCCAAACATAGCCTAAGAAACTGGAGCTCCATCAAGGTTTTAGCGGTTTAGTATCAGTGGCAGTGCACATGTTTAGTACCACATGAACAGCACCCACAAAAGAAGTTCTACTTCTGAGCAATACCTCAGATCTGATTGTTCGAATATCACTGGTGATGGAAATTATAATTGATCTGCATTAAAAAGTATTAAGAGTAAGAAACACAGATAAAAGAGTTGCACTCATCACTAAAATTTTCTGCTCACTTTTCTGGGCTTTCGACCCAAACATCTGGTCTCTCCTTCGAGTTATTTGTAACTTGATAAAAGCTTGGAGGTGCTTTCTTTGGATATTCATATTTCCTGAAACACAAATTACAGAGGCTTTAATAACAGACAATGAAATACTGACAAACTAAGTGAGCAACAAATCAATGAAAAATTTAGGAGAATCTGTAACCCAGGTTTTATCCCACAAAAATACTCATAAGTTGTAACAACCTAATTCATGGATAATGAAAAAGTTAAACATGAGCTCCACATTATAATAAGATGTTCACTAATGAACTGAAATTGAGCCAAATACAAACAGTAAGGCCAAGTACTTCCCTGCAGGCATCCTAAGAATGGGCAGCAAAAAGATTTTTAACAGAAATTTCCAATTTCAAACATTGTAGCTTAAAAGCTACCTGAGATATGGCTTCAATTTAGTGACAACAGCATTAAGCTCCTCATCAGAAAGCCCTGTGCCCACTCTGCAAAATGAAACAAATCTGCAATAGAAGAAAAATCAGAATCTCGAATAAAATCAACATCTAATTGTCTGGAACATGCTTGTATGGTAGACTGGATAGGTCATTAAAATGCTAAACATTCATGAGGGAAATAAATGCATCCAAGAACCAGTGAAAAAGAAAAAAATCAACTGGTAAACCAGGCAAGGTACATCCTTTCATGCTAAAACAGCATAGAAATGAAAAAGTTACGAAGTTATAATTGGCAGAAGCTTAAATAGATGCTAGCAGTTAGAAGAGCATATCCATTCTGAGAAAATTTGCCATATCCAAAATCATATGGTCAATATTGCCCACAAGCATGCCTTGCAGGCAGCCAAAGTAGATAGTATGATACTACTAAAGATCAGTGCACTAAATGTAAGGAGAAAAATTGAAGATCAGGTGCAGGATTCGAGTCAAATCGACCTTCCCTCTCAACTGAAAGTGAGACAAGGAACATGAAACGACCTTGTTCAATCCCTCAGCTGCAATAGAAGTTGGACTAGTAGCTCCCCCTCCTTGGAATGGATTGTTGGGGAAGATCATAGCCTTACCTTGCAGTATTAAAGTGTTCCTTCATGGGACGGGTTCAAACTGGACTAAAGGGAGGAGGAATTATCCACTAATCGTCCTAGGGATTCATCAATGGCAAAGATGACAGCAAGCCACACATTGAAGAGAAGGAAGAAAGAGAGGAAACATCTAAGAGCAAAAGGGTCTCAGAAACAGCACAGCTGGAAGATACCTTTTATAAGTTCTAACATGCACATGTATGGAAAGACGATTACGTCTCCAAAATGTTGATCAAATGCACAAGCAAATGTTAACCAGGAAATCAAACTTCTCTGGAAAGAACTGAAAAAGTAGATAAAAATCAAGATGAAGAACTAACTATAAGAAAGGTATTGTATTGAACTGTAAAACATGTGCTGCCGCACATAAGAACTTCTGTTTGATACATGAATACACTTTCAAGCCAGCGATTAGAAAAAGACTAACCGCCTAGGATATGTGTTTGGGGCTGGATGTTTTGCAAGGCCAACAAGAAATTGCGCTACCTTCAAGTGTGGAACAAAATCAATAGTTTTTCAGCAATCAAGATGAAAATGCAACCACCACAAAACTGAAAAAGTATCCTCACCTCACCCCCATGACGTCCAGAACCATAGTACCCACCTGCATGAGATTGCTAAGTACAGGACTATGATGTAAGATCAATTCTTCAAAAAGGTTAAGAGTGTAATTAATCAGACCTATTATAAGAACATCTAAATCAGAGCCAGCTCGAATGTAATCAGGCTTTAACTTTAGCCACTTTCCACTTCTATCACTCGGTTCCCATTTGGAGCCAAGATCCTTCAAAACAATTCCTTCATCTCTAACATGTCAGAAAATGGTATATGCATAAGAAGCCAGATAGTTAAGAGGAAATCAAGTTCAAATAATTGTCACACAACGAATGCAAGAATGTAAACGTAAGCATCATGGACAAAATCAAATTGTACTAATTGTCATCATCTGCCTACCTTTTTCCCCATCTTTTTGTTTCTTCCCACTGTTCATGTGGAAAATAAAGTCTTACATTACCATCTGTTAAGCAATAATCTAAGGAGGGAGTTGGTTGAAATTATTTAAGGATGATTTGGTTAGATTGTTAATAAGTAGGGAACATTCTCCTCTTTTAGTCAGATTCAGCGAATGCCCCTTAGATCAAGGGATTTGGTGTGGAATGGTTTATACCCCTAATTAGTTTTCCTTTTCTTCCGCCCCTGCAATCTCCCAAAAGAAGGAAACCATGTAAGGGAATTGTATGTACGACAAAGAATGTACAGAAACATCATTTTTTCCTCCAATCTATGTTCCTAGTCATGATATGGCTTGTAAATTCTATGGATGAAGAAATTAGTTGCAACTATATATCTCATCCAATGGCTAAGGAACTCTGAGGCAATGTCAACCAGATGTACTCGGATTTGTATAATCAATCCCAAGTTTATGAATTGACTCTGAAACTTGGAGAAATTTGACAAGGAGAGGATAGTGTTACAAGGTACTTCAGCTCACTGAAAAGGGTATGGCAAGACCTTGATTTGATCAATGATTATAATAGGAAATCTATTGACAACTACAATCGCAGCAAAAAGATGGAGGACAATCACATCTTCAGGTTTCTATACAGACTTAATACTGAGTTTGATGAGGTAGGAGGATGAATAATTGGTATGTGACTTCTTCCTCTAATTGGTGAAGTATTTGCTGATGTCTAAAGGGAAGACAGCCACATGAGTGTGGTACCAGGAGAAAAGGTTGTTGGTGCATCTATTGAAAATTCAGCAGTCACTCTGTTTAATGCCAATGAGAGTAAGAACCTTCCCGACCAGCACCATGGATCAAAAGCCTAAAGTTTGGCATGAGTACTGCAATAAACCTCGACATACTTGGGAAAATTGGCTGGAAGATTCACAGCAAACCCACAAATTGGAAAGGCAAAGGGCTGGTGATAAACCCAGATGTATGTATCTCTCAGCAAATGAAGCCGACATAAGTCCCTCATCTTCTAGAATTGATAAAATCCAATCCTTCAACTGGAACTTTTAGTGTTTCTCTTGCTCAAATGGGTAGTAATCCTAATGCTCTATCTTGTTATTCAAATTATATATAATATATTCAGGAGCATCTGATCACATGACCTCCATTTCTCATTTCACACAATTAAAAAATTAGAATTGCTGAGTAGTTCCTCACCCACTGTAGAAGAAGGTCTCCTAAAAATTTCATCACAAATGCATCCTAAATTTGTTCTTTATGTTTCTAAACTTGTATGTAACCTTTTATCTATGAGTAAATTACAAAAGATCCTAATTTTTGTGTCTTTGCTTTTATTCTCATGGTGAATTTACCAAAACTCAGGAGGATGAATGACAATAGAAGATGACAGAAAGTCTTGATAACTTTTATGGCAACTCCAAAAACAAAAAGCTCAATGGTTTGGTAGTAGTCATTCAAATTCTTGTCTTAAACATTTATTCCCTGCTTTGTTTAAAAATGTAGATTGCGCATATCTTTTCAATGTAAGAAAAAAACATTATTTGTCAAGAAGCCATCGTGCTACTTATATCTCAAAGCCTTACCGTCCTTCAGAGCCATATTATTTGATCCACGGTGCTATTTAGGGCCATTCAAACATTGGTACAATCTCTGAAAAAAATTGTTTGTGACTTCCATGGATGATCGATCACACACGGTTATGTTGGGTATATTTGATGAGTGAAAAATCTAAAGTAGGAAATTTGTTCTAACACATTCAACAATATGGTTGAAAGTAATTTTCAAACAAAAATCAATACATTACCCTCTGATAATTAGGCACATTTAATGAATACTTGGGAAGTTTTCTAACGCAAAAGGGTGTCAACCATCAATCTACATGTTGAGATACCCCTAAACAACACAGAACTGCTTAAGAGGGGGAAAAAATAGAAGCAATTTTATCAACACCATATCTGATTAATAGAATGCCAATCCAAGTTTCGAATTTTATCACATCTTTAGAATGTTTCAAGAAAATTTTTCCTACGTCTAGAATACATTTTTGTTTACCTCCAAAGATTTTTGGTTGCAATATTTTGTTCATATACCTGACATACATTTAGGTCTAAGCTTGATCATAGGGCTAAAATAATGCGTTGTTATAGTTTAAGCTCCAAATAAAAAGGAATGTAAGTGCTATAACCCTCCTATCAGGAAAACCTATCTCAGCACGAATGTCTTTTTCAAGAATCTCCACTCTTTTTTGGAAAAAGTTATCTTCAAGGGGAGAAAGCGAACACTGTAAGACAGCTTTTGGAGCATTTCTACTCCTTTAACCAATCCAGTCTATAACATTTCTAAAGCACCAATAGAGGAAAAAGATGTTGAAGATACTGAAAATTTAGGAGATTTTAATCGTCCTTTGCCAAGAACAAATGTTTCATTGACAAGGAAGGAAACATTACAAAAAAGATATAGAGCTTCTATTTTATACTGGAAGGAGAACGCATAAGAATAGTAAAAATCAATTTATCAACTCATATAAATAGTAAAGATCAACCTATCAATTCAGCACAAGGCCAACCAAAGTTGCAAAAGGATGGATCTTTACAAATTTTAGGCAATCCTAGCTATTTCTTTTTCTATTCCAGTTCCTTCTTCAATACTGTCTTTTAACAATAATTTCCATATCTTAATGTTCCGATAATTATTCAACAAAAAACCTCATACATGTACAAATCACCCTATTGTCAAGTACTTATCTTACCAAAAGTTTTCTCACAATCATAGAGTATTGACAGCTAAAGTTTCTCAGTTGTTTGTTCGAAGAAACACTCAGGAAGCAATTGGTAATCCAAATTGGAAATTAATGGTGATTAAAGAGATGAATACTCTTAGAAAAAGTAGCACTTAGGAGGTTGTTAACTTGTCATGAGATAGGAAGATAGTTGGATGTAAATGAGTACTTACTGCAAAGTGTAAAGCTAATGGTGGCATAGAAAGGTATAAGGTAAGATTTGTGGCAAGAAATTTACTCAAACCTAAGGAATTGATTATCCGAAGACATTTGCTCTTGTAGCAAAATGAACACAACTCGAACTCCACTGTTCGTAGCCATGAGTTCAAGTTGGCCATTGCATTAGTTGAATGTAAAGAATGTTTTTCTAAATGGAGATTTGGAGGAGGAAATTTTTATGAGCTTAACACCGGGTTTGAGGAAAGGTTCAGTGAAGGTAAATTTTGAAAATTGAAGAAGTCTCTTTACGGACTCAAACAGCCTCCAAGAGCATGGTTTAGAGGTGTCAAAACGGGCCGGGCAGCCCAGCCCAGCCCAACCCATAGTTGTTGGGGGCGTAAAGTGCAACGACTCGCAAAGGTCCCCTGGAGCTATAGCGCATTGCGCGCTTTATCGAAATAAAGTGCACCACATATATATATATATTTCTATTATGTACCTAAATTACCAATGTATTTTACATATTGTAAAGAATGAACAATTAAATAATCACAAAAATAATGATTTAGTTGGCTTTGGTTATTCCTCCTTTAGTGATTTTAGTGCAGTAATTGCATTTAACATCATTGCTAATTTTGTTTGGATTGACCAACGTGCCGGGATTCCACCGAAGATCCTTCTTGCTCCTATTGTTTGTCTCATAACTCCCCATTTTTCTTTATTGTAGCATAAAATTCCATTATTAGACTTTTAAAAATTAATCAAATGAAAAAAATGTTGGAAAAAAGTAAATAACAATTAATGACCAACAGACAGCCAAGACTGTCTGTTGGCTTCCTTTTCTTCTACTGTCTACAGCTGTACAGCAAATTAAGAAAACAACTGGACTTATATAGGTAAATAACCAAGGAAAAAAACAAACAAAACAACAGAATAAAATATAATGAGAAAAAATGAGAAGCAAAGACCGAAAAAAGAACATCACACTGGGTGAAATCTGAAGAAGAAAAAAAAAAAATCGAAAGTTACTTGAGAGAAAGCCGCTGGGAGAAGAAGAAAACTGTTGCTGTGCAGCTAGGGAGAAAGCTTGGCTGCTGCTACTCGCTACAAGCTGCTATGGCTGTTGATCGTGAGAAAGAGTCGCTCGAAGTGGATGGCGAAGAGAAAAATCAAGCAGGAATTGAACGGGCTTGTCTAGGCATTCTTTTGGAAGGATCCAGGTTTGGGCTATTTAACCATTTAAAAAAAGAAAGCCATAAACGCATTTTTTATATTTTTTCCCCTTCTAAACCCCGATTTTAATAAGGCGCGCTTTTTTCTGCGCTGCGCAATTGTACTATTGCGCACAAAGCGCCGGGTAGCGCATGCAACAGTGAAAACTGTCGCACCGCAATGCGCTATAGTGTGCGCTACCAGCGCTTTTAACTAGCCAGCCCGGCTAGCCAAAAAAAAACAATCCTAACATGGCTCGTTTAATTTTTTAATATGGGTTGGTTTGGACCGGCTCGTTTGAAAACCCATCTCAAGCTGAAAAACGGCTACTTTAGCTACTAAATTGACTGTTAGTCAATTTAGCAAGCAAATTGACCGCTATAAATAATGGTCATTTATTATAAAAATGTTTCCTATCAAATCTCTCAATTTCTCTCAAATCTTTCAAACCTCAAATATTCTAAAATTTTACTTCTTATTTTACAATTTCTCTCTAATCTAATAATTTATGAATCAATTATATCTTTTATTTATTTTGTACACATTATTAAATTTATTTGGTACATATTATTTGGTGGAGCTTTGAATAGAGGTCTATCAATTTGCTACTTCGTGGAGCCGTGAATGGTGGTATATCAAATTACGACTTCTTAATTGTTATTACATCTTTTACGGTAGCATCTATCCTTTTTTTTACAATTTAATTTGTGTATTAATCTTTGTGAATTTTATTTGTTAATTGTTAATATTTAGTTGATTATAAGAATAAAGAAATTCTTTAATCTTGCTAATAGTTCTAAAAATAAAAAAAACTAGTAGTCGCTCTACGGCCCCTCCGAGGGTAGACCAACATTCTCCTTTAAATGACCCATAAATTCGTCCCTCCACTCAATCCACTAGGCGAAGTACTAGTCATCAATTTATAGACCCGCCCCTAAGACCTACTACTACCCCACCCTATTAGTTCTACAAGCTGATATCATATGAAATATAATTTAAACACGGAAGAATATAATTTTATTGCACAAACACCCGCATCTTTACTTAATACCTAATCACAAGAACAATATCATCCCACTACTGATAGAATAAATGAAGAAAGCCCCCTAGATGATGATGAACACAAGAACCCGATGATATTGACACACAAGCACCTGATGATATTGACACACATAATGATGCACATGGGAATAAAAAAAGAAGATTAACTAGTGATGTATGGAAATGTATAGCTATTGGCCCACCCAATTTGGTGCATTGTAAAATTTGTCATTCAGTTTATAAACATAAAAAAGGAGGTAGAACGAGTACAATTAAAAGACATTTAGAAACTCATCATCGAGGCTAGAATGAAGAGCGTGTGGGGGTAGAGGGTTAATCACAACTTTATCGAAATGAATCGGGCGAGCTACAAAGTTGGAGATATAATCAAGAAAATATGAGAATAGGCTTATCTAGATTAGTTGTACAAAATGAGTTACCTTTTACTTATATCGAAAATGAATTAGTAACTAGATATAATCAAATGTATTTACAACCAGCTTATAAACCTATTTCACGTAACACTTGCTATGATGATGGGTATAAATAATATTTAGCGAAAATTTTAAATTGAACTGAAATTTTTGATAATTTGAAATGTAGAATTTCTTTTACATCTAATATGTGGTTAGGTAGAGGCAATTTGCATTATTTATGTATTACGGTTCATTAGATTGATGATAATTGGTGCATGCAAAAAAGAATAATT
The DNA here is from genome assembly GCA_014898725.1 of Jacaranda copaia. Taxonomy (NCBI): domain Eukaryota; kingdom Viridiplantae; phylum Streptophyta; class Magnoliopsida; order Lamiales; family Bignoniaceae; genus Jacaranda; species Jacaranda copaia. The sequence goes on along the minus strand of JACGDI010005645.1, from coordinate 18,488 downwards.
GAATTTCAACAACTTGATCATCCCCATACGAGTATTCATATTTATGAAGCACTTAGAGATTGACTTAAGGGTTAGAAATTAATGGATAAAGTTATATCTATGTCTTTTGATAATACATCTAATAATACATCTACCATAAGGGAATTAGTTAAATTAATAGACCCTTTAGGAAATGGTATTTTTTTCCATGTTAGATATTTTTGTCATATTATTCATTTATGTTGTAAAGATAGTTTAGAAAAAATTAATTTTTCGGTAGATAAAATTAAAAGTACTTTAACACATATTATGACTTCGTCAGTTAGAACACCAGAATATAAAAGATTTTGTCAAGACCGTAGAACAAAATCTGTAATTCCTCACTTAGATACTCAACATACGTGGAACTCTACATATAAAATGCTTAGTGAGACAATGCCTTATCGTCATATAATTAATGAATTTTGTAATAAAAAAAATGTTTGATGAACCATTTTTGCATGATACGGATTGGGATATTGTTAAAGGTCTTGCTCCACTTCTTCAAACATTTAATGATAAAACCAAAATTATGTCCGGTCATTTTTATCCAACATCTAACTTGTTATTATATACACTATATGAAACTACTCAATTATTTGATAATCATAGATATGATGAACATTTAAGTGCAGTAATTTGTGCAATGGAAAAAAAAAATTAAGTATTATGAAAAAATAACCTACATAGCAATTATTTCAAGTTTTTTAAATCCTAGATTCAAGTTAGATATGTGTGTTGTATTAATGCAAAAATATAATGATTTTATACTTCATAAGGATTTTAACTATGAAGAAAAAAAAAACAAGAATTTTAGATATTTTGAAAAAGTTGTATAAAGTTTATAGTCAAAATTGTGGGATAGGACAAATGCATGTAGGTACACAACAGCCATCTACTAGCAAAAGAGAAATGTTTGCATTTTTAGGTAATTTGATGAATAAAAGACCATCAAGCTCAAGACCCGAAAGTAGCGCGTAGATATCGCTATATTTACAAAACGCATGTGAATAAGACTATGAAGGATTCGATGTGTTAGAATGGTGGAAAAATAATGCTAAAGTGTATCCAATTCTTTCACGCATTGCTTAAGATGTACTTGCACCTCAAATATCGACGGTGGCATCCAAGAGTGCCTTTAGTGTGGGCAAGCGCGCATTGACCAATACAAGATCGCGATTAAAACCCAATTCGATCAAGTTTTGTATTCTTTAGAAGGATTGGCTAGACCAAGAGTATAGAAACAAAAATTTAAGAAAGGTGAAGACTATATTGCCTCAATTTGAAGAAGACATTGAATAATGGCTTGAAACCGCATCCACCACCGCATCTCAATTCGAGAGTGATTTAAATCACTTGAGTGAACAACCAGTTTATCATTGAACATGGTTAAATGTTTAGATATTACAAAATTATTTATTTATTTATTTATTTATTGTTATTATTATGTACTTCCATTTAGAGGATTGATCCAATCCACCTCTATGTAATTATTTTTCTAAATTAATGACGGGTAGAGGAGTCCAGGCCAAACCCCTCACCACCTTATTTGGTGGTGTTTTTGGAATAATATAATTGATAAAAAAAATTAATATAAGTATAAATTTATAAGTTTTTATAAAAATTTAAGTATTGTAAAATATTAAACATCACATAATTATAACTTATTAAGTCTTTTAAAAAAGTATAAGTGTTAAAAAAAACATTAATAATCACATAAATATAAAAACTTCAAACTTTTAAATTCATTTTCAAATTTTATAAAAGAAAACAAAAACTCGTGGGCCAACCAGTAAGCCGGACCACCTAGCTCGGCTCATATATAAACCGGCTCACCTATAGTGGATTAGTTTTGAGCCGAACCGAACTTTTCAATTTTCAACCCATCACGGTCCGAACCATGAACGGCCCGCAAGCCAGCCAGCCCAGCTCAGCCCAAGACCACCATGAACCGTTTGTTAAACGAGCCAGGCTGGCTCAGCCCGGCCCATTTGACACCTCTAGCATGGTTTGAAAGCTTAGGAAAGGCAATGAAAGGTCATGGTTACTATCAAAGTCAGGCAATGAAAAGTAATGCTTACTATCAAAGTCAAACAAATCATACTTTGTTCTATAAACATTGATGGGAAGGAAAATTGCTATCTTAATTGTTTATGTACATGACATAATTCTGATAGGTGATGATAATGATGAATTAGAAAGACTAAAGAAGAGACTAGCTGATCACTTTGAGATCAAAGACATGGGAATCTAAAATATTTACTTAGAACGGAGTTCGACAGATCTAAGGAAGGTATGTTAATCAACATAAATATGTTCTTGATTTACTTAGTCCGACAGGTTTACATAGGGACAAAGCAGCTGAAACTCCAATTGAACCCAACTAAAAGCTTCAATTTGCCAAAATTTGAAGAGGCGACCAAATCTAAAAAGGTGGTGAAAAGAGAATAATATCAAGGACTTTTCGGAAAGGGGATATATTTATCTCATACATGTCCCAAGATAGCTTTTATAAATAAGCATGATCAGTGAGTTCATGCATTCACCAGGACCGGAACACTTTCATGTTGTGTATAGACTATAGTATTCTGAGATATTTAAAAAGAACTCCTGGAAATGGATTGTTATTCAAGAACCGTGGGCACCTACAAATTGAAGCCTACACTAATGCAAACTGGAAAGAGAATGTTCTAAAAGAAGATCTTGTTAATGATGAGAATCTTGTTACTTGGCGAAGTAAGAGACCTAACATGGTGACAAGGAGTAGTGCAGATGCAAAATTCAAGTCAGTTGCTCAAGGAATAGTGAAGTGATTTGGATTAAAAAACTTTTGAAGATCTCTAATCCCCCACCCATGAAGGTGCATTATGGAAACATATGAAAGAATGAAACAAATGAAACCACACATGAAAGCATGCTACAACCAACTACCACGGACATATAAACTTGTGCAGACATAACTATAATGTATATATAGATGTGTATAAATGTCATTCACATAACTACCAGCAAAATGACTTGAAAGTGGAAAAAAAGACTGAACCAAGATACATGGAAAAAATTGCTGACCTATTCTCAATGGTTTCCTTGAAAAATCTCTCGACAGCATCAGCATCATTAACAATTAGCGACCAACATGGTTCCCCTGCATGAAAATGCAGTTAAATAGCAATATTCAACAGCCGAAAAGAAAAACTAGCTAGCAATTTTATCTTACAGAAATATCAAAAAATGCAATGGGAAACATCTAGTTCTACACTATTGTATTAGCATTTTCATGGTAATATTATAGTAAAACATAAAAAGTTTATTTTCTTTGAGAAACCTTTGTCACTAATTACTTTAAACGAACAAACTCTCTTTACTATCAAAGAAACAGGCATAAAAGTAGTTCCTTTTACCAACAGAACGGTGTGCATTCAGACCACCATTAGGAACCAAAATCTCCAAACAACCTGCTACTGGTTTGACAACTTGCCGAAGAAGTTGATGTCTCTCCTTCAAGCTTTGGTGAATAACACTAGTATCTCCAACATAAAGAATGTCAAATGCAACATCTGGCCACAGGTCATGTTAAGAGAAACTTAAAAGAAATGGCAATTGTTGCCTGGGTACTTAGAATGTCAGTAGAACACTATTCTTGCTTGTGCATTAACATAGACCAAACTCGTGGCTTGAATGCAAGTCTGTATTGCTTAAAACCTTAAGGATACAGCACAACTGCATCGGAAGAAAGTGAAGATCAAAACTTAGAAATGGTAGTTTCCGGCTTTACAACAACTGTTTACATATGTTATACAGAAAGAGACCTGTCGATCACTATCAAGCCCCTCCTTCACAGCCTTGGCTATGACAAAGATAGGAAACATGAAAGAGTGAAAATAATTCTAGACAAACACAATAATGAGATAGTAACACAGCATGAAAGCAAACAAAGTGAATTAAACCTATTTCTTGATTTGAACCAAAATCGGAAAATCGATTTGCAGATTTGTCCCAAACCAACATTTCACCATCAAGAATGCACCTGCAAGAAAGGTGGTAACTAGTCATGGCATCTAATTTTATCCATCTGCATGCAAATGAAAGGAAGCATTTGCATAAACCAAATGGAGAACTTTTTGATAGCATCAAGACTCATACTCCAGGTTTGAGCCAAGGCTGGTGCCAGGGAATACACAGGATGCATCTCAAAAATTTTCCAAACAAAAGCACTATGGTTTTGTTAAGCTAGAGGGCAAGAGTGGAATGTGAGGGAGATCGGAGAGAAAAGAGTTGAACCATTGTACTGAAAGGAAGGAAAGAAACAAGGTTACATAGTATTCAAAAAAGATATTGTAGATTCTGTTTCAGGCACCACAATGGATCCTAAAATTCAACCAAATTTGTTCTTATAGTGAGCATACAAAATTGATCAAGCAATTCAACTTAACATATTATGCATTTTTCCATAGAATTTATCCAACTCAGAGACAATTTTTTCCCAGTTCTCAGAATACACGATAATTTTTAATAGAAAGTTTTGTGTGTGTTTTCTGAATCAAGAAGAGAAGAGATTATCGTGCAAATGCCAAGGATTTCAACAAATAAATCTTTCAATCTCACTCATCCTTTAAGCTCTACTACCAGGACAATTACAAGAAATTGGAGTAATCAAATTTCTAAGTCCAGAGACAAGCTAAAATAGTTAGTCGAGAAACAAGAGATGAAAGCCGAACAACAGCATTAAACGATAGGATTAAATCCCTAGTTCTCGAAATATCACCTGTCAACCAATACATTCTCTCTTATAATGTCCGACATGCCATGTCCATATTCTGCATGGTCCAGAAAATTCCTGTCCAAATTAAAAAACGATAATCCATTTAGGCATGCAATAGTGTTTCTAAATTTATGGAACCTGTAAATTAACAGTTCAACTATGGAGTGCATATGTTGCTGAACATCAGCTTGCAAAATTGGCCAAGAGAAACTGTTGGATTGTAATTATACCCCCATGCTGTTTTCCTGCTGAAGCCTTGTCTGATACGGTTGTACTGTTTTCGCTTGTAACTCTCAAGTTTTTACTTAATATTATTTTTCTTATTGATCAAAACAAGACTATCGAGTGGAAAAATTCACAGGCTATTTGTTCTAGGAACTTATTAGCATCAAGGGGCAAAGGAAAAATAACTAGCATCAAATATAGAAAGGCAACTGAAGTTTACCACAAAACTTGAAAAAAATTGATAACAAAGCTATTAAGAAGAGGATAAGCACATCAGCTGACTAAAAGGAGTACATAATCACATTAAAAGTATAAAGCAGATCGATACAGCCAATAAATCACAAAATACCAAAAAGGAAGAGTTAATAGGATAGCAACTACCTCGAGAAAAAATTTATCTCTGCTCCATTTTTATGGATTTGGATACGATCACCATCAAATTTGCACTCAACAACAACTTCCTTTCCATGAAGCTATTTTGTTGGAATGAAGAAATATGCATGCAACAATCAACAGACCAGGAAATTCAATGACAGAAGAAATGTAGAAAGTGAAAAGAAACAACATTATGCCACCAGAGCTAACTTTATGATAACAACAACCAATATCTTTGCTTCATTTCAAGCATTTCTCTTAAATTTAAATCACATACAGACCTTTTTCCACGCAGCTGCTGCACTGCTGACCCTCAGAGCTAGTTGGGGACGAACTGGTTTGCCAACTTCAATGTCCTGCAGAATTATAACAAATATTATTTTCTTCCACTCAAAGGTGTGCTGAAGATGAAGATGAAAGGATTAGAAGTTCAGAAGAGAAAAACACGTTGTGTACAAAACAAAAACCCTGACCAACTTGAATCATCAATTAGAATATGGATATATGCCTTAGAGATTGGTGAAAGGAATGGTGGTTGTAAAGAACAAATTAAAAATTAACTTTGGTTGACTAAGCATGATCCATCTCAACGAGAACCTAAGTAAAAGGCTCCAGCAGGCCCCCATGTTTCAAGATTGCAGAACTTTTTTCACATAATTTCGTGGTTGGAGTGATTTTATTATGTGATTAGATTAACCCAATTCACTTTCATCAAGTTCAATAATACGAAGAGAACAGATTAAAACACTTCTACATATTTAATGCACCTAAAGAGACAAGAAAAAACCATCCAAGCAGGTTCAGTATCCCACAGCTTAACAGCTCAATTCAGTTCAGTATAGCCACTGCTTAATGGTCCAATTCAAAGTCAATATCCAGCTGAAACCTTCCAGTGATGCAAATATATATCCGCACCTTACCACAGGAGTTTCAAGTTAGAAAGATGTCCAAATACTGTTTGAATGATTATCCAAACACCATGAAACACTTTAAGGTCCTATGTAAAGAGAGCTATGTTGAAATTGAATCACTTCAAAACAGTAATCAGATTTTCTGAATAAAAGATATGAGAATAAAACCAAAAATGAACAAAAGCAACTCTATGAAAGACCTTAACACCAGTGCTGAAAGTTAGAAAAGTTCTTCAGGATGCTAATGTCCAGCATACAAGTTTTGTGATACTCAATAAAGCACTCTTAAGAAACAGCCAACACAAGCAAGAAAACATTGTGAATGCTCTACAGCCTAGAGAGAACTACAAATAAACAGAAAGCTTGAATCTGGATGATGCAAATTCAAGAGGTACAAAACTGTATTTACCCCTTCATCACGATTTCGGATTTTATCATTTATTAGTAAAATAAATTTCATACAAGGAAAGGTACTTAAACCAGGGTTCTAAAGCAAACCTGGCGCTTATGCCGTTGACTACGATCTCGAAGTTTTTCACAAATTAGTTTTAGATCACAGGTGACATTGAACAAGTCCTCAGCATCAGGGTGAAATTCATGAAATATGCTCTTTTCACTTATTCCCAACTTAAGATCTGAACTATGGAGAAGTTTCAGAAAATAGAACAGATTAAAACACCAGATCAAAGGAGGAAAGTAAATAGAGATGACAAATACAAGAAATTAAATAGGTGATGAGGACACCTTTGAGCATTATCATAATAATCCACTTCATTTCTTGAGCGTTTGTTTTCCTGATCAGATCAGAAAGAATAGAAGTCTTCCCTGACCTGCAACAAGAATTCCAGACTTCAGGTATCAATTCATAATGCACATATCATGAATAAAATACTAAGAATTGCCTTGAGCCATATATCTTTTATATTCTTTCTTTTTTTACGTTAAAAGTTAGAATAGTATCCATTTAGCCGTGTTATAGAAGTTTTCAACAGTAATTTTGTGAAAGACAGAATGAAATGAGCAATGTTCATTAAGGAATGGTTCTATTCCATAAAAATGGAGCAAAACAATTTCAAGATACCAAAAAAGGACCTAGAAGAACATAAAGCAACAGGAAAGTCATAAGTATTACTTCTTCAAAAAAAAATAAGGAGGATCCATTAACAACTCTACTTCCAGAATACAAGTTCTACCTATTTTCACAAGAGGCCAATCGGTCAAGCAATTCATTTAATTCTTTTACAGTCAGACCCCCGGAAGTCATGCCCTGCCTCCATTGCAGCACCTGCTAACATACGCAAGGATTAAATCATCCCATAACCTGGTTGATAAAATCAACACCTAAATTGCCAAGGACTAGTATGTGGTGATACAGAAATTGAAATGCCAGAACAACATTCAATTACTCATGGAGATGATATGAATCATCAAAATACAGGTATCCATAATTCAAAATGACAACTGTATTACAGACATGGCCAGAAAGGAGGAAAAATGAAAATCATATGGCCAGTAAAATTTCACAAACAATGTACAATATTTTGTTGATAGTTTTCATCCTGCAAATGTTGTACTGGCCCCAAACTTATCCAGGAAATCAGTTTGTCAAAATAAAAGTTCAAATCACATTGAAAAAATTGAATTTAATAATTAAAAAAAATCCCACTAACCATCACCGTGAGCACATAATTATAGTGTAATAAGGATTAAAACACAACATTCTTATGCAAAACTTCAGCATCAAATACTGTACCCAGCCAACTTCAGCAACAATGCCACCAGGTGGGACACTGAAGACTAATACAGAAGCAACCAAATACTCAAAGAAAACAACTTGTTAAGTCAACTTGCAAACTACTGAAACGCCCACCCGAGAAAAACTCAAAACCAGAACAGACAAACAAACAAACAAAACATAACAACCATTTTAATTCGCACAAATATTAAATGCTTTACATTTAGAAGTTTAGAATCCGCGAAAAGTTGATTCAATCTCAATACAAATTTTCTCGGGACAAACAGAGAAGAAATTATAGAAAAGGGGGTGCACTGAAAAGGGACAAAATTTAAACAAACGACCTCGGCAGCGATGAGAGAGAAGTTTCCGGCAAAGGCACCGGACTTAGGGCCGCCCTTTCGCCAGTTGAGGAGGCGCTGCGCGTCGGGGGAGTCACGAGACATGCCAAGGGCGTCAATGAGGCATGTGGCTAGCACGTGCTCGCGGAGGCCGTAGGATCCACGCTCTCGGTCAAGGCTAGGCAGGATCAAGCGGATGGCGGAGAAGTAGTCATCACAATTGTTGGGGCGGCAGAAAGTGTCAAGAAACTTGCGGAATTTGGAGCGCTTAACGGACGAGGACCTGCTCTTCTGCATCCAGTTGAATAGGCTCACCATCACACTGAACTTTGTGTCCGACATTTTTCGCCTCCTAGCGGTGGTTGAAGCGAAATTGGGGAGAGGTTGAGCGGTTTTTGCTGCTTGGAAAATTTAAATGATGAGTCGCTAAATTGGCGAAGTTTTGTTGAGGACGATCGACGACTCCATCACGGATAAAATAAAAATCATTTTGCCGTGGCATGTTGTTTTATGTTTTGGTCATTTTTTTCAAAAAATAAATTTGGGTAATAAGTCTTCGGAAAAAATTTAAAGAATGTATTATATATTATTTTATTTTAGAAAAATATGAAAAATAATTTAAGAATAAATTATTTATTTCTTTATGTTTTAAAAAAAGATAAATTTTACTGTAAATATCAAAATAATTGCTTTTTTGTTGAGTTTGTAGGTTGAAATTAATTTTTTCATGTATTATATGTTTGTATTTTTATAGTTGGATGATATATGTGTATATATATTTGTAATAATTGAAATATGAGTGTAATTAATTTAATTGATTATTTATTTTAAAATTTATATTTTTATAAATTTAACTTTAATAAATAATAAATTATTTGGAATAAAATATATATTAATAAATATTAATTATTCATGAAATCATAATTATATTTTAATTATAAAAAAATCAGCTTATATCATAATTGTTAAAATTGACTTCTAAAAAAACTAATTACTATATTAATTACAAACTATAATTATTTAACTATTTATTTGTTAAGATTTATGTATAAATAAAGCTTTGTTATTTATTTAAATAAATAAATTTTTAATAATTCATATATATAAGACTTAATAACCATTCATCAAATGTTTAACTCTATTCTTAATTTTTATTATTGCATGAGTATGATCATCACTCCATAATTTAGGATTATTTTTCAACATATCATATAAAATAGCAGTATCATTA
>JACGDI010005644.1:483159-514911 GCA_014898725.1 Jacaranda copaia | reverse complement strand
TGCATTTGATGTTGTATGGTGAACAATAATTTATGTCTCCAATATTTAAATTTTTGGAGATCAGTGATAAAATTTACAACGTTTGTAGGGGTGAACCGTGGCCTCAATTCTGGTAATTACAGATTTGTTTTTTGTATGTTATTTAAACTTAACTCGAACTGCTTGATTGAAAAAGTTAATCAAGCAAATGAAAGTGCAAATAGCAACATATATGGGTGTCTTTGCATGTCAATTCTTTTATAAGTAAGTTTTGTAAATTTTCTAATAAAAAATTAAGAATATGCTTATATATAATCATATTATGCTTTAACTTGAAAAAAAAAATTCAAACAATATTTATAAAAAAATAATTTATTTATTTAATGGATTGGGCATGACACCGCGCCTTGCGCGGTGTGCTCCCCACTCGCATATATATAAGTATGAGACATTTATTGAAGCTTTAATCCTTTTGTCCTTTGGCTGAGTACTCTTGAGCCGGTGGTTATTTGAGGGAGAAATTGCGTGCGAACTTATTATAATGCTCATTACATGAAATTACCAAAAAGCCCTGTATGATTTCTTTTTTCAGCAGTGGGGAGAATTTTCACATTGAAGAGAAGGAAAGTGGGTGAGCATAAGTCGACTTGGTAAATTAATTGATTGAACTAATAGATTAATTAATTGAAATAAAAAAATTGATAATCGTTTACAATATCAAAATTTTTAGTTAATCAGTAAAATTAACTCAAAAAATTTGACTCAGTTCGGATAATTAAATCATTTCTTATTTAAATTTTTTTCTCAACATTATTGTTCAAAAAAATTACAATAGTGTAGCTCCATCCAAGCAATCTGATGATCCATATTGCATTTTCATACAATTTTCTTGCAATGATCTTCAATAATTTTTTTAATGCAAATAATGATCCATGAAAAAAATTCAAATAAATGAGAATTTATAAAGTGTAGCAAACTCTATCTGTATACAATTGATCAAAATTATCCCGTAATATCAATCATAAAATTAACGTAGATATAGATGCATGGAACGACAATAAACATTATGAAATCAAGTACAATTAGTGGTGATGCAAAGTATATAAACTTTTTATCTTGAAAAATTTTGTTAAATCGATTTTTAACTAATTTTCTGTAAAAATTAACCTAACTGGATCAAAAATTGAAAACTTATAAAAAATTAATTATTAACCAAATTAAAAATTAATTGAACAAATTGATTTAATAAATTTAATTTCGATTCGATTGATAAATTAATTTTTTTAATTAATAAATAATTTTGCCCACTTCTAAATTTTCAGTTAACAAAAGAAAAGTAAATGAAGTGTTCTGCCTTCAGGGGCAAATAACAAAGCCGGGTTACTGACCCTGTGAATGGCATCGATCGGCACATGACAACCATTGCCAATTTATTAAAAAAAATGAAAATAAAAGGCAGCCAATGAAATTCGAGAGATATCTTTTAAATATGTACTTTTTGATAAACAGGTCCATTTTCCACATATGGGCCCAAGGGCCAGAACCCTTTTTAAATTTAATTTTCTAGTATTTTATTGTATTCTGTCAAATTATGAAGAGACTGCCAAATACCTAAGGTGATTATTATTATTATTATTAAAATATAATGACTTCGACAAAACTAAAGTTCGCTCAACAATTTGAGATAAATGTTCTTTAAAGTTTAAACGAAAGAGATGCTTTGAGGCTTTAGCATTAGGAGTTCTAAAGTTTCGAAAAATTAGCTGTAAAAGCTAGAAATAATTTGTAATATGTAAATTAAAATCAATCACAAAGTTCGGACTTAATTGATCATAGGATCAATAATGTTTTTGTTTATCTAAGGAGTTGTCATTGATTATTTCTAATATATGGATTCAGCCATTCGAGAAGAGTGTTATTTTGTTGTTGAAATTATAGAAACAAATACTATTTATTATTTATTGTAATAAAATGGATTGAGGTATAAAATGAGCTGATGGTAAGATTTTTAGCAACAAATTGGTTGTAGATTCTAATTAAATATAAAATAATTGGAAATGTATGGTGACTTCTACTTAAAAAAAAGAAGAAGAAGAAGAAGAACAACAACAACAACAAAGAAAGAAAGAAAGAAAAGCATAAAGATGGATATTGTAGGAATGATAAAATTACACAACTAAGAGGGTGTTTGGCCAAGGTATTTAAAATATTTTATAAAATATTTTTAAAATTTATAATATGTTAAATTTTATTTTTTAAAATAAGTTAATGAAGTATTTGAATAAAATAAAATTTTTGAATTTATAAAATATTAATAATGATAATTTTGTAATTAAAATTATTAAAAATAAAAGAATTTGTTAAAATTTTAAAAATAAATTAGAATTTTCTTATATTTTCTAAAAGAGTTTATAATCTCCTAATATTTTATTTTAAAATTTTATAAATTTATTTTTTAAAAAATTATTAAATATTTTTTATTAACGTATATATTATTAAATATTTTAAGAAGTTTATGTATTCTAAAAGTTATCAAAAGTTCTACAGTATAAAACTATAAAACAACATAAAATATTACTAATGGCTGGAACTTTTACCGTAGTCTGTGGTCAGTAGTCAAATAATTAAAGCGTGCAGAAAAAAGAATAAATTATAAATTAACAGTTACCACCTCAGTTTCTGTGTTCCTTTTCCTTGACGAGAGAGAGAGAGAAGAAAGGCGGGGGTGGCGGCGGGGAGGGAGAGAAGGTTCTGGAGAGGGATCCCACAAAAATATCTAACCCAAAATCCAATCTTAGCCGCTCAAACTTTAACCCCACATCAGCCCACATGTTCTCTTTTTCCATTTTCTAAACAACTTTTTGAAGTATTCAATATTTCAATTCTTTCAACCTTTTACTATAAAACCCACCAGCGAACAAGCAAGCGTAAACTTGTTTCTGGAGGCTTCGGCGGAGATAGCTGTTGGTCTCTCTTTAAAATCTTTAAGTTCCGTGATGTAGCAGTCTTTTAGCCTTAGTTTCAATAGGACTTTATATATTATATTCATATAGTAATATTCTATTACTAAATTTTGTACTGTAGGCATATGTTATATGTGCTATCTTGAAAAGGTTGGTTGGTTGTTGGTTCAGAAATCATATTTCTTATAATTTGTCGACAAAATTGAATTTTGTGTTGAAATTATTGTGAGGTTGAGGAATGGCGGCTGAGGAAGAGAACACTAATGATTTCTATTCTGTTTTGGGGTTGAAGAAAGAATGCACAACAGCAGAGCTAAGGAATGCGTACAAGAAACTTGCAATGGTCAGGATTTAAAAGACCAACACCTTTTGTTAATTTTTTTTTTCCTTCGCAACCTGAGAAAGATATGATTTTTATGTGGGGGGGACAGGAAAATGTCGTGGGATTTCATAAAAGTTGTTTAGTTTTTTCTTTCTTCAGTTTGATAAAAGATTGATTGTTTTTGTGCTGTAGAAGTCTGAAGATATGTTTTCTTGAAAATAGAAGTTGCATTGTGTTTTACCTGGAAATTTTGATGTTTTATATCGGAAGATCATATGATAATATTTGAATTCGATTTCTTGTTCTTGTGGGAGTCTGGAGATTTTGAGGAGGAATAAGTTTCTGGGCATTGTTGACAATATTGGGAAAAGACTTTTCCTTTTCCTTCCACTTTGTGAATTGGGTTTTGTCAATTTCTGGTTTTTGTTATAGAAATGGCACCCGGATCGCTGCTCTGCTTCTGGGAACCCAAAGTCTGTAGAGGAGGCAAAGAAAAAATTTCAATCCATTCAACAAGCCTATTCTGGTAATTGCACCACCTGTAATATTTATATATATATATATATATATATGCTCCGTTCTCTTTTTTATCATTATAACTAAGAATTTGCTTCATGGATCCCCACAAAAAAGCTCAATTATATGGTTGAAAGTGCTTTAGCTGCAAAAAGTTCTTTCTTTTCTTTACTTGGATTGTCAGAAGATGCATTGGGTTAACTGGTGTAAAAATTTTACTCTATGATCTGCTGAGATGGTTGGTGTGGATGGGAACAATGTTCAATTAAAAGAGAAAATAATGACTCCAAATATTTTATCTGTGGTATCTTTATTCTTCGTTCTAATCGGCAGCTGGTTTCCTAACATAAAATTTTAAATTATTAGTCACTCTGCTGATGCCATTTTTAAAATAATGAAGCGGTGATTTATTCCTATTGTTTATCAATATTTTGACGTTATTGCAAGTGCATTTATTCTTGTATGATAATTGGACTCACAAGATTCTGTTTTTATTAGTGCTTTCGGATGCCAGCAAAAGGTTTCTGTACGATGTAGGAGTCTACGACTGTGATGACGATGATGACGAAAATGTGAGTTCTATTGACTATGTAAATGCAACCACACATTTGATTGGTCTTGAATTCGAGAAAGCTCTGTATCATTATGGAACCCTTTTTAGTAATTTCAGCCCAACTTAGCTGTCTTGTTTTCTGCGGTCGTGCCGCCAGTTCTTTGCTTTTATAACATCTTTGTGCCCCTCTTGGTTTGGTGTTAGGCATGGCAAGTGACTAAAAGTGGAAGCAAGTTGGCGTTTGGAGCCACGTTTAATTTTTTGTAGTTACGATCATATTTTATTTCTGCAGTTAGGGTAATATTGGAATTGAGAAATGTAAATGTAATTAAAGCGTCGTTGTAGGAAGGAAGCATATGGTGTTAGACAAGGATGGAAAGACGAGGACCATAACAGAAATTAAAACTTCAAAGATTTTCCAGCTATGCTTCATTTTTCCAACCTCTGCAAGAACAGGATTCTGTTCTCAGTTATGATCATTAACAAAAGATCCTAGTGATTGAAATAAATATTCTTGTGCTTTATTTATGTTAGTATGGGCCGTAATGATTCCGTGTCTATATATTGGTGATCGAATGCAGGGTATGGGCGAATTCTTGAATGAAATGGCTGCAATGATGAGCCAAAATAAATCAAATGTGAGTTCATTTTACTATGTTTTTATCTTTAAATCTTTTACCATTTTCAAGTGAAAATTATCAATATATGAAGAATAGAGTGAAAAACAATTTTGTGGAAATGTTACGTGTTAGCAAAGATGGTTTACTATAAATTTTTACTTGGGCTTTAGTGTTATGTGCATTCATTCTCTCATGTTGTCTGTTGAACCATTTTAATGCTATTGTAAATGATCTCTTTTTGTTGCAACACTAAGTGCAGCAATTGAAATGAGGAACTTCAAATTGATGATACATTTTCTTTTGCAGCAATTTGTTTAAAACCATCTTTATCTGCTTCGGGTCTTATAAATCGTAGTTTATGTGGTTTATGGCATGCAAAAACACAAGTCTAACGAGAGGCCCTTTCTGTCATTTTCAATGTCTGGAGTTTTTGAACATCTATATTTTGCACTTGTTTCATTCCTTTGATCCTGCATCATGTCTCTTGAAATTGGAAAGAGACTCACAACTTGGATGTCGACATTTGTTAGCTGAATTTTCCATGTCCTTTTGGGGGATATAGTTAGCATTTTGATTAGGATTTGATCCCATGTAAAAAAAATTTGCCTTAAGATGGACCCATTGCTGGGTGGTGGCATCATGTTCAAATGTAGTTCTATGATTGACAGGAAAATAGAAATGCTAGCTTTGAAGAATTGCAACAACTCTTTGAGGAGATATTCCGTAGCACAACAGAGGATTCTTCTTGTTCTGCCACTCCTCCCACACGTTTATCATCCCAAGAATCTTGCAGCAAGACCTGTAGCATCTCAAACAAGAGAAGCTCCTCCGACATGAGCTCAAGCAGTTTCAACACTGGAGCTACCCAGTTCCAAGGATTCTGCATAGGGGTATATTTTTCTCTCCCACTTCCCGTTGCCCTTCCTTTCTTACTAGTTAGTTCGCCTCTTTAAATACTTCATCCGACTAAATGTTTGTTTAATTTGTCGATTCATAATACATAAAGATGGGCGGAACATCTGGAAAACATCAAGTTGGGGAGACCAGTTGGAGAAAGAATTCTAGGAAGGGCCGGAGGTAGTAGGAGGGATGGCAGAAAGCAAAAGATTTCGTCTGGCCAAGACGTCTCATGCATCTTGCTGGTATAGTTGAAGATGCATTACCATAATCTCTGACATTTACCTAATTCAGCTTTTGGACGCTCAAAGAAGATGCAAATCTATGCTAGAGGATCAAATTCGGTCCGGTTCTTTGTAGAAAGGACCGATCAATGGGCTGTGTGCTTATTTCTTCCACGGTTGCATTTGATGCTTTGAAGGGCTTCTGCTTATCTGATTTAAGTGCCCCTTGTGACTGTTCTAGTTTAGTTTCTTTAGTTTCCAAAGTTCCTGAGCTTTTATGTTTCTAACTAGGTAAGTCACAAAAGTATAACAGTTCAACTTCACATTCAATTATATTGAAGCCAGAAGGGGAATGACAATGCCTCGGGTATTATCATTGCCTTTCTAATTTATATTTGTTGGTGAAACTAATTAAGAGTTATACTCTTTTACTTTTATGTTCAACCTCTATAATGGACGGCTATTTGATTATAATTTTACAAGTCTCAAATAAGCTACTTAGGGCAAGTTTGGCTGGTGGGATTAGATAGAATTAGGGAATGTTATGGTTGCGATTGCTTTTAAGAATGGTTTCATGTTTTTGTGTTTTAAAAATTTTGGGAATGTTTTGGTGTTTCAACGATATGGGAATGGAATATGAGGTTGCCGAGGGTTGTGAAATAAAATGTAATATTTATAGTGATGTAATTTGTTAATATAATTTGAAGTTGTGAATAATTGTGAAATTGGTTTTTAGGTATTCTTAAGAAATTTATTTAAAATAATGAAATTGTTGTATGAACTTTGTTTTTTTTTAATTTGTTTGGGATTTAAAATAAATTAATAATTTTTAATAAATTTTTAATTTTAATAAATTGATTTTTTCTTTTAACTTTTACCAAAATATTGTATATAAATAAATTTATTTTTGTTTTTTTATTTATTTTTTATAATTACGAAATTAAATGAAACACTCATATTGTCAAAATAACTTGCCAAGTATGCTATTTGTTTTATAACTCATTTTGTTAGTGTTTAAAGAATATGATCATTATTATATACGTATTTTATTTGAATATTATTTACATACCTTAATTTTTTGTTTTATTTCGTGAATTAAATTTTAACAAACCTCATTAATTGGATTGGTTAGAAATTTATTTTTTTATTTTTTTTATTCATAAAATAATTTAAAAAATATGTATAAATAAGAAATAATTTAGGTTAACACTTCTCATGATGGAACTAAAAAATTATTTTAGGAATATTCATATTTCTATTGTTAAAAATGATACGAGACGAAATTTAGAATGTAATAGTAAAAACTCTTCTATTAATAATATACATTGGTATATAATTTAATTATTAGTCTTATCTTTTTCTTTTCTAATAAAATATGTACCTTTTAGATTAAGACAAAATTAAAATATATTAATTAATTCTTAGAGTATTATTCTTATTGGTTATAAATTTAAAAATAAAATATATATAAATTACATGTGTAATATTCAAAATTTATTAAATAAAAAATACAAACTTAATATATTTTAAAATAATATAATAATATTTAAATTATCTATAATAACATAAAATAAATATCCAATTCTTGATAAATTTTATATTTTTAAAAATTTAAAATGCACATTTTGATACAATTTTAAATGGAAAAAAGGGGGAAAATATCTTTACCTAATAAATTAATATTGACAAAGCATAAAAATAAATTAAAAGAAAAAACAAACAAAAACTGAAACATACACCAAAATTTCTGTGCCTACTCTGCTCTAATTCTAGCACGGAACCCCATAATATTCCAAAATCCTATAGACCAACAAATGGTCTTTCAATGCTTTTATCCATTCACATCTTAGTCCACTTCTAGTATTTTAAAGTAAGAAAATGGGATTTTGTCCCATAGGCAAGCACAGCCCATCCTTTTCAGTCCTATGTTAGGTTTGTGGAGTTGTATATATGCAAGCCCATAATTTATAATTGAACCCTAATATGTAAATTTAATATGTGAAATTACTAAATCCATCCCCGCTCTTGGGATAATTTATCCCAACTGAATCATAACTCTTTCTTTGTAGTAAAAAGTCTTATTTGCCCTTAAGTTCTTTTTGCAAATTATTATAAAATTAATTATTTTTTATGACCAGCTTGGATAATTATAATATTATTTGAAATTTATAAAAAATAATTATGGAATATGAAAGTAAATTATAGATTAATAAAATCAATAATGGTAGAAATTTATAAAAATAAATTATAAATTAATAATTTTGGAAATTATAAGTAATAACTTGTTTATTTTAAATTAGTAATTTAAAAAAATTAACAAAATGAATTATATATTATAATTCTATGATATGAAATTAATGATTTTGAACTTATATTATAAATTAAATTTTAATAATTTTGAAAAATAATTAAAACAATTTAATTTATTTTGAATTAATAATTTCAGAAAATGGGAAACAAAAATAAGTCAAGCTATTAATATTGGAAAATTATTAAACTAATACAAATGTTACATTTACACATATCATAACTATAAAAATAATTTATTTTTATTCTAGTTTGTTAATTTTATAAATTAACATTTTTGAAAAATTATAAAAATAAATTAGAAATTATGGGTTAGATTCCTTCTATTGAGATTTTGGGAAGTGACTAAATTAATAAAAATAGGGAACGAAAACAATTTGAAAAAAGTGAATGTGTCTTCGCAACTATTCATTGCAAAAATAATTTGTGAAAAAAAAAGAGAGAAAAGAAAGAATTGCATGTCTTGTTTTTAAGTTAAAGTATAGCATGGTCATTTCATAAAACAATCAAATGACAATGATTATTATACCTCAAACCAAACAACAATCATGCAGGTATATTTACAAACAATCATGCAAACCAAACAATACTATGATAATTAATAATCAAATAACTTATCATGAGATAAATTATTAAGAGATAAATTTAAAATCCAACCAAACTTGCTGGAACAAGCCACAATTTCTTATAAAAAAACACAGTTGATTATAATTTAAATATGTATGAAAAAGTTATATTGTACGATTTAACAAATCAAGTTCAAACCACTAATTTGCAATTAAAAAAATTTCACATTATGTTGATAAAGTATTTGGCGGGTAAGCGAGGTTTTCTACCACAGTTCTAAAAAATTCAAGGGTTATGCATATTTAAAAATATTTTAGAGAAGTGTATTTGAATTTTTGCTTGTAAACATCTATGGATCTCCTTAAAATAGATCCAAATAATCTACATCATTAGTTCAATGTAGTAAAATTATAAATATGCAGTGTGACTTATTTGTAATCAAAATAAATAATCCAAATGTTACCAATAAGGCATGTGCTTTAGCTTATGAACTTTTTCCATTGTCGTTTTATTTAGTATTCAATCAATAATGTTATGAACTTGATTTTATTTAGTCTTCATTGGTAAATATGATTATACTTCATATGATATAAAGGCTGTCATCTTCTTGTACGAATCAAAAGTGTCAAAAAATGATTTAATGAAATATAAAAAGATGATAATTATATAAATAATTTAGTTAATTATCTAAATCATTTTATTTTTTTCAAAACTATTAAAAGTTATGTATGTGTAATACCAATTATATATACATACAACATATATTTTTTATTTTATAATTTAAAAATAGAGACAGCTAATTTATTTTGTTACTGTGATTCGTAGAATATAAATATCAAATCTTTTCGTTCAAAAATATATATGTATACAAATCCAACTTTTGATAAAGACAAAACCCATTCTAACAACGGGAGAATTTTGCATTTGCTCTTGGAGAATCGTCAATCTATCTATCCTGTATACAAAATTAAGCATGGAAACTTAAAAATTAAGAAAAAATTATGAAGTTTCAGATAACATTTATTAGTCATACAAAATTCACCTTAACAATTAGATAAATGTGTTAATAATTTTCACTAAAAAT
Source organism: Jacaranda copaia (assembly GCA_014898725.1). NCBI lineage: Eukaryota > Viridiplantae > Streptophyta > Magnoliopsida > Lamiales > Bignoniaceae > Jacaranda > Jacaranda copaia. The sequence goes on along the minus strand of JACGDI010005644.1, from coordinate 504,879 downwards.
GATAGAATAAGATTTTCTTTTTAGCATCCTCTTGATTTTAAATCCATTAGGATAAATCACGTTTTCCTAATGTTGTTGTTGGAGGAAAAAAATATCATTTGATCTAAAAGAAATTAAGAAAAATAGAAGGGAAAAAAAGGAAATAGAAAGACATGTATTATTAACAATGATATCAACAGTAACTAAATGAAGAATTACTTATGCACTTTATTAGTTTAATAAAAGCAAATGAATGACTATTTTCTCAAATATGGAATATGAATGAAAAGTAAATATATACCAAAATTATTTTCATTTTGTGATCAATTCCCACTTGATTTTATTTAGACTAAACTCCTTAGTTTTGTTAGAATTTTAAAGTTTACTCCCTACTCATTTAATTTGACAAAAATGCCCTTAAGTATAATATTTTTCACTCATTTTTTTTTCACTTCTTTGTCATAAACAAAAGCAACAGTAAATCCTATCAATAGTAGTATTATTCCCAGAAACAGAAAGAAAAGAAAAAACGCAACAAGCTCCACGGCAGGAATGAGAATAATAGTGGGAGCCAACAACCACCAACCCGATATCTGCATTATTTTCTTCTCTTTTCGTTTTCATCATTTTCGGGTTTCTTCTTCATTATTTTTGGGTTTCTTCTTCTTCTTCTTCTCAGTTGCCTCTGAATTTTTTGTATTTTTCCGACAATGTCAACCACTAGTGAAGTTGATATGTTCAATTAAGTGTTGGGGAGTTGCCGCTACAAAGACCAACTCTATATAATGTCAATTAAAGATACTACGACTTTAATAGACATATACATTAATCTCGCAAGAAAATTGAATAAAATCAATGCCGAGCTCTTTAGTTTGCGATACATAGCTCCATATCAAAGATTGTACATGACATTGACTAATGACGAAGATGTCCTGAATATGGTCTTACTGCATTTGACATTGAAGATAAACATTATTGACATCTTGGTAAACCGAAATGATGAATCAAGCAGCAGTGCCAAGAAGAGTTGTGATGTTTTAAAGTAATACTTCCACAAAATCTAAACTACACTACAATTTGTAAACTTTTGTACATCAAGTATTCTGAAATTGTACTCCGTTTATTTAAAAATCTTTATATACTTAGAGCGTTCTACATTATACTTCATTGCAAATAAAATTGTACCTCATTTGACAAAATTTGTACACCATTATTTAAGTTTTATATTTTAAGTGTTCAACTAAATGATTATAAAAAATTGTACTGCAGTTGCTAGGGTTTTATACTACAAATGTTTGAAAATTATACTTCGTTTTATCTAAAATTGTACTTCATTTTTTCCTGAAATTATAGTTTATTTTAGCTAAATCTGTACTCTATTCATTGAAATTCTATACTTTAAGTATTCTATTTAGTGATTATCCAAAATTGTACTACAGTTGTTAGGATTTTATATTAAACTACTTCACTTTATATAAATTTATACTCTAGTTATCTAAAATTGTACATTATTTCATATAAAATTGTACTCTATAATTTAAATTTTATACTTCAAGTGTTCTACTAATGAATTATCAAAAATTGTACTACAGTTGCTAGAGTTTTATACTTCAAATATTTGGAAATTATACTTCACTTTATTAAAATTATACTTTTTTTCCCTTAAAATTATATTTCCTTTTACCTAAACTTATATTATATGCATTGATTTTCTACACTTCGAGTATTTTATTTGTTGATTATCCAAAATTATACTTTTTTTGCTGGGATTTTATACTTCACGTGTTCTGAAATTATATTTTTCTATATGTAAAATTATACTTCTATTTTCTGAAATTATACTTACTTTATTTTACAAAGCTTGTAATATGTTCATTGAAGTACTATACTTCAAGTATTCCAAAATTGTACTGTATTTTATCTAAACCTGTACTTTAATTAACTGAATCTATTATATTTCACTTTATTTAAAATTGTGCTTTTTTTTTTCTAAAATTATACTTTATTTTACCTAAACATGTACTCTATTCATTGAAGTTTTATACTTTAAATGTTCTATTTATTGATTATCCAAACTTTATTTAAAAATTTACTTTTTTTTTTGAAATTATACTTCATTTTATACTTTATTTACCTAAAATTGTACTCTATTTATTGAAGTTTTATACTTTATATGTTCTATTTATTAATTGTCCAAAATTGTACTACAATTGCTAGGGTTTTATAAATAAACTATTCAAAATTATACTTCACTTTATACAAATTTATACTCCAGTTATTTAAAATTATACTTCATTTCACATAAAATTGTACTCTATTATTTAAGTTTAATACTTCAAATGTTCTACTAATAGATTATCAAAAATTGTACTGCGGTTACTAGGATTTTATACTTCAAATGTTTTGAAATTACACTTTAATTTATTAAAACTGTACTTCTTTTTATTATACTTCATTGGTCAATCTCAAGGGACATAGTCAAGGAGGAAATTGGTTCGATCAATGCATCACACGATGAATTGGCTTTAATTAACAACTCAATTGATGCATGGAGGAATTGCATATATAGGGAGGGTCAGACATTCAAGGATGCTCAAAAGTTCAGAATTACGCTTAAGAATTATGCGGTGTTTAATTTGCGGTCATTTAAATACAAGAAAAATGACAACAAAAAAATTATAGCTGTTTGTAGTGATGAAAATTTCAAATGGAGAATCTATGAATCAAGGCATGAGGCTGATAAATTATTTGGCATTCGAAAATAAAATATAGAGCACACATGTGGTGAGGCTAATCTTCGAACAAGAGGACATCCTAAAGCCGATTCTGCTTGGGTTGCTAATATTGTAAAAGATAAATGAGATTAGAGCCATGTTATCGAACCTCTATCATATTGAAGGATGTTCACAGAGAATACGGTATGGAACTTAGGTGCCATAAAGCATGGATGGGTAAGGAATTAGCTATGCATGACATCCATGGTGCTGAGAATGGATCTTATGATAAGTTGAGGTATTACTATAATGTTGTAAAGATGATAAAGCCTGAAAGTATTGCAGACTATGAGATTGACCCAATTAGTCAAAAATTTTATCGGTTATTTATATGTTTCAGAGCCTGCCTTATTAGTTTTCTTAGGGGATGTATGCTATTGATATTTTTAGACAGCATTCATATTAGAAATAAATACAAAGGATACTTACTCAGTGTTGTCAGTGAGGATGCTAATGATGACCTATTCACACTAGCATATACAATTGTTGACTCTAAAAATAATATTAATTGAGAGTGGTTTTGCTTCAAGCTAAGAAGTGTCTTAAATTATCAATATATGTTTGGCCTATCAAGGTTCACTTTCTTCTCCGATTGATATCCAGGTCTTCTTAAGGTCCTCCCCATGATATTTTCCAGTAGCCACCATCCATGCATATTACTTGAGACACTTAGTGGATAACTTTAAGAAACAAGTAAGTGTACTTTATCTTTGTTTGTGAAACAATTAAATGAAATAAACTCTAATTCATAACACTTAGCATATTACTATTCTATTATTTGAAATTCAAGTATTAAGGAAATACCCTCTACATAACAAGAAACATTGGTGCTCTATTTTTATGAAAACTGCATATGCGCCTACAATGCAGGAATATACACGACATATAGACAGCATCTTGGAGTTGATGTCGCTTACCAGAGACTTTATTTTGCAGTTTAACCCACCATATTGGACAAATTCCTTATTCAATGGAGATCCATTGGGAGTAATAAACAATAATCAAGCAGAATGTTAGAATAATTAGATTAAACTAACCCAATTTATGCTAGTTGCAGCCATGGTTGATCAGATAGGTACAAAAATAATGGTTATGATGCATGATCAATGAGAAGAATCTTATAAGGTGGTTAGTCAAATGTCCCAAGCAAGAAAAGAAGTTGGCAATCAATCATATGTGCTCTTGTAACTTAAAAGTTGTCATGTATAGCAGTTGGAGCTTTGAGGTGATTGAACAAGATAAATCGTATATTGTAGATTTACATGGCAGGGTTTGTTCGTGCAAAGCATGGCAGATGGATAAAATACCATGCAAACATGCTTGTGCTTGTATCAAGTCAAGGTCACTTTCATCGTATGACTTCACCAATCAATACTATCAAGTTGAGATGTATCAACAAACATACCAAGCAATGATAAACCCTATTCCTACATTTGATATAAATCTGTTCCTGCCAGATGATGATGGCCTCATTAATGCACCTAATTGCCGATCTTAGCTTGGGCATAGAAAGACACAGAGAATTTTATCACAAATTGAGAAACGTGTAGTTAAGTGTAAAAGGTGTGGTAGAATAGGGCATAATAGTTAAACCTGTAAAGAATCAATAAATTAGTTAAATTTTGTATTTCAACAAAAAATATTTTATACTTTGTTTGTTTAGGGTTTGTACTTCATTTGTTGTTGCCCTGTTTCAATGGGACTAAAGTGTTCTTCAATGAATCACATTTTATACTTTGTTTGTTTGGGTTTGTACTTTATTTCCTTTGAATTATAATCACATTCTCTGCACAATTTCAATTAAATTAAAGTGAACTTTAAAGAGATATATTTTATACTTTGTTTGTTTAGGATTTGTACTTTATTTTACTCAAATTTTAGTCAAATTGTCATTGAAATCAAAGTGTATTTTAACAAAAAATATTTTATACTTTGTTTGTTCTGAATTTATACTCTATTTTCTTTGAATTGTACTCAAATTTTCCACCTAATTTTAATTGAAGTGAAGTGAACTTTAAAGAAACACATCTTATATATATATATATATATATATATATATTTTGGTTTGTACTTCATTTTACTCAAACTTTACTCAAATTGGTTGCCGGTTTCAGTAGAACTGAAGTGTACTTCAACAAAACACATGTTATACTTTGTTTGTTCTGGGTTTGTACTTTATTTTCTTTGAATTGCACTCACATTCCTTACCCAATTTCAATTGAATTAAAATAAGCTTTAAAGAGACACATTTTATACTTTGTTTATTCAGAGTTTGTACTTCATTTTACTCAAATTGATTGCTCAGTTTCAATGAGACTGAAGTGTTCTTTAACAAAACACTTTTTATATTTTATTTGTTTGAGTTTGTATTTCATTTCCTTCGAATTGCACTTACATTTCCTACCCAGTTTCAATTAAATTAAAGTGAACTTCAAATAAACACATTTTATACTTTGTTAGTTTTTGATTTGTACTTCAATTCTCTCAAAGTTTACTCAAATTGGTTGCCAGTTTTAATGGAACTGAAGTATACTTCAACCAAACACATTTTATGCTTTGTTTGTTCTAGATTTGTATTTCATTTTCTTCGAATTGCATTCACATTCCCTGCTTAGTTTCAATTGAATTAAAGTGAACTTTAAAGAGGCACATTTTATATTTTGTTTGTTCAGGGTTTGTATTTCATTTAACTCAAATTTTACTCAAATTGACTGCCCAGTTTCAATGGGACTGAAGTGTTCTTCAACGAAACACATTTTATACTTTATTTATTTGGGTTTGTACTTCATTTTCTTCGAATTGTATTCACATTTCCTACCTAGTTTCAGTTGAATTGAAAGAAACTTCAAAGAAACATATTTTATACTTTGTTAGTTCTCAGTTTGTACTTTAATTCCCTCAAATTGTACTCTAATTGGCTGTCCAGTTTTAATGAAACTAAAATGTACTTTAACGAAACATATTTTATACTTTTCTTTTTCTAGGCTTATACATCAATGCCTCCAAATTGCACTCAAATTCGCTTCTCAATTTCAATACTTCAAGAAAATATATTTTATACTTTATTTTTTTCATGTTTGTACTTCATTTAACTCAAAATCACTGTCAAATTTCAACAAAAAATATTATAAATATTGATGAAAAATTACAATTATATAAAAAATAATATTATAAATAAATTATGCTTCAATTTATGTATGTTTTTACATAAAGTACAAATAATGTAATATTTCTTGATATTTTTTCCATATTTCGATAATTTTGAATTTAATACCTTAATATTTTTACTAATATTGTTGAATTGAAATTTGTTTAATGATTTGAATTTTAAGTCTTGGTAAATAATAACTAAATCATAAAAATGTGTGTGATATTTATCACATGAATAAAATAATATTAAAATTTTAATTGTTAACCACTAGTGTTCAACTGATGAATGTTGTCAATCGCGGTAATGAAAGAATTTTTATGCTTTCAAATATGTTAACAAATGAGAATTTAACAATAATATCCACAATATCACCGATACAAAAATGTATTTCACATGATATAATAATTTCAAAAATATTGTACATAACAATCATTTTAATTATTGGAGAATAATTTTTCAATTGCAATAAGTGTACTTGAAAAGAATCTATTTTGTACTTTGTTAATTCAATGTTTGTACTTTAGTACGACAAAATTATACTCACATTCACTACCAAGTTTCAATTGAATTGAAGTAAACTTTAAATAAACATATTTTATACTTTGTTTGTTCCGGATTTGTACTTCATTTTTCTTAAATTATACTCAAAATTCCTGCCCAATTTCAACTAAATTGAAGTGAATTTCAAAAAAACACATCTTATGCTTTATTTTTCTTGGTTTGTACTTCACTGCTCTAAAATTGTAATCAAATTGGCTACACAGTTTCATTGGAATTGAAATGCACTTCAACTTAAACTTTGTTTATTCTGGGTTTGTACTTTATTTTCTTCAAATTGTACTCAAATTTTCTATCTAGTTTCAATTGCATTGAAGTGAATTTCAAAGAAACATATCTTATACTTTGTTTTTTCTTGATTTGTACTTCATTTTAATTGAATTTTACTCAAATTGGCTGCCAGTTTCAATGGAACTGAAGTGTACTCCAATGAAACACATTTTATAATTTGTTTATTCTGGGTTTGTACTTCATTTTTTTCAAATTGCACTCACATTCCCTGCTCAATTTTAATTGAATTAAATTGAATTTCAAAGAGACACATTTTATACATAGTTTGTTCAGGGTTTGTACTTCATTTTACTCAAATTGGCTACCTTGTTTCAATGGAACTGAAGTGTACTTCAACGAAATACATTTTATACTTTGTTTGTTCTGGGTTTGTACTTCATTTTTTTTTAATTGTACTCACATTCCCTGTCCAATTTCAGTTGAATTGAACTTTAAAGAAACACATCTTATATTTTGTCTGTTCTGGCTTTGTACTTTATTTTCCTCAAATTATATTCAAATTGGCTCCCCAGTTTTAGTAGAATCAAAGTGTACTTTAACGAAAAATAATTTATACTTTGTTTGTTCTGGATTTGCACTTTATTTTCTTCAAATTGTACTTAAATTCACTGGGCATTTTCAATTGAACTGAAGTGCATTTTAGCGAAACACATTTTATACTTTGTTTATTCTGAGTTTATACTTCATTTCAGTCAAATTGTGCTCAGATTCACTCCTTTTTTTCAATGAAATTGAAGTGTACTTCAACGATACATGTTTTATACCTCTTTTTGTGTTTGTATTTTATTTCTTTCATATTGTACTCAATTTCGTTACCTAGTTTTCATGAAACTGGGCATATTATACTTCAGTGTAATGATTATACTTTATTTTTCTACTTTTATACTTTATTTTCCTCAAATTATACTCAATTCACTACCTAATTTCAATTTAAAATATTATAAATATTTGATGGAAAACTACACTTACATACAAAATAATATTATATACAAAGTATACTTCAATTTACATATGTATTTACATACAAAGTGTGATTCAAATCCTTGCATTTTCATGACTTAATATTGTATATGCCATTGTCGCACGGTATTTGTCTATGCTAATTGTTCCAACAGACCTCCAAAACTCAAGGGTGTCTTTAGCGAAACATTCTACCTAAAGGCATACATAGACACCGCAATCCAGTATATCCTTTTATTGTTTGCTTTTTTTTTTTTTGCCTCATGTATTCGTCCACATGACACCCCAATGAAAGCTTTATGTACCGAGAATAGAATGAAGACTATAAAAATATTGATCAATTGTTTACTCCCTACTTTATGAAGAAATCACAAGAAAAAGAAGCAAACTTACAATGGCAGTAGTTGTCGATTTGTATCTAGCGGCCATTATTGAATTCATATACAAGAAAAAATAAGTCGAGGTGTCGAGAACAACCAAAAACCAGTGATGGTGCCGACAAATCAATAGGATTATGTAATGATACTGGTTTACAACATCCAATGTGAGGTTTTCCAAATCTTTATGAGTGAAGGAGTTAAGTGTAGGTATCATCTCCATGAATTCTTCATCCATAATATCCTTTAAGTTGTGTCCCTTGAGTCTGTCTAATATATCAGCCTATGAAATATAAAATAAATGGCTATACTCATTGGAAATGTGAACCGAAGTAAGTTAGGAAACTGCCACATACCTGCACTACTACGGATGTAAACCACACATTATGGTGACACTTGTTGCCAAAAGATGGGCTACAAAATATCAACATGTAGCAGTCCACTATGTCACCGGTAAGTTCTCTTTCAAATAAGAGCTCACAAAAGTTTCTTCCATCTAGAAACTGTCTTGCTTCCTCCTAGACAGTTACCCTACACAATTGTTAATTGTTAATTCAGACACCAATTTATCCAAAAGAAAAATAATAAGAAAATTTTGTTATCCCAAATTATCTATTCTGACAAAGTTGTCTATGACTTTTCCCTCTTCTACTGGAATAAGTTCATGACCTCTATAATCAGTCTTTCCATTATAGGGATCAGACACTTCAATCTTTGGGCTGGCTAGTTCCTCTACCACCTAGATTGGGATGATGTCTTTGGTCTCCTGTAGTACAAAACACAGCACATTAGGTACAAAATGTCAACAATTGAAATACAAAAGACAAGCACATTAAGTACAAATAATCAAGTATTGAAGTATCTCCTATTAAAGTACAAAATATACCAACATGGAGTATAAAATCCAAGCACATTAAATATAAAGTATCAACTATTGAAGTACAAAATAAAACTAACATGGAGTACAAAACTTGGCACATTAAGTCTAAAGTATCAACTATTGAAGTATTTCTTATTGGAGTACAAAATATGCCTATATAGGGTACAAAACTCAAGCACATTAAGTATAAGAATCAACTATCAAGTATAAAAGATCAGTACATGAAATACAAATATCCCAACATGGACTATAAAAGATCAATACATGAAGTACAAATATCACCAACATGAAGTGCAAAAGAATAGCACATTAAGGATGAATATCACCAACTTGGAGTACAAAAGACATAGCACATTAAGTACAAATATCACCAACATGAAGTATAAGATATGATCACATTAAGTACAAATATCAACCAATCAAGAATAAGATATTATTACTTTTATTACAAATAGACAATTTACAAATGAAATGCAAATAGCAAAAACTTAAAATATTAAGTAGTTGACAACACCTTCTTCTCTTCTTGTTCTTTATTTATTTCTTGATTTATTTTTTGCACGAGGACAAGGACCATAGGTCTTTGTTACTTGTCTTGCTTTTTTGGCTGGTGTGGTGCTTAGAGGGCTGAAAAAATCTAGAGATTTCTATTTTAGCTTCATGTCTTCTCGATTACGCACATTTATCACAATCGAGGACATGACATTTGTTACTTTAATCTCAGATTCCTCAAACTCAACCTTTTGAATTGGTATATAAACTTCTGTCTTCAAAGGTTTGGGGGAATCTAAAGGATCATGACGATATTTTATTCGACTTTCTTCATCCACCATGTTTTCAGATTCATCCCTTTTTTTGTGTGTCATCTACTAAAATCAAGTCCCCTCTCATGTACATACTCACCAGCTTCTTGTTCAAACTCCTCCCCATCAGTCTTGTCCTCAACTAAATGCTCATCCTCACCCTGCTCCTTCATTGCCATCATATCAAATGGAGCAATTTTTTCTTTCAATAATTTAATTTCTTCAACTTTAGCTGCAATAATTGCTTCATATATTGTATGATCACAAATATGAACTTCACTAATAGCAGTATTGGCAGCCTCTGATTTCTTATCAAAATTACCAATTCTAACTTCTCTGGAGCAGGGTTGAGGGCTACAACCTATTACAATGAAAATAATTATCAAATTTAAATTCTTATACAACAATAAATTATTAGAATTATTACCATTTATGTTGCAATTTGTTTCAATTTACTCTCTGTCTCCTTTATATTATGTGGGAGTTTGCTATCCTTCCATCGATAAAAATATGGAAACTCAAACGAACTCACTGGTGAAGCCAGTGATGGGGTGCATTCATAAACTCATGCCTCTCATTCATAAATCAAAAAATTATACTCACTTGAATATAAATATAATCAATGTTATCAGAAGAATGAAGCAAACACTTACCATCAAATAAACTATGCACTCGTTAATGTATTTCTTAGTTCTTTCTCTACCTATTCCTAAATGGTTCTTCATATCTTGGACAAGAAAATTGTATGCAGCTATGCCCCATGCATACATACCAACTCTAGACAAATTGTCCAAGTATGATAGGAGAAATCATGGAGTCCAATAATTAGATATTGAAAATAGAAAATAATTAAAAATAAAAAGTATGTACAACCTACAAAAATTATTCAAGTCCTCATCACTATCCTTATATACTTACTTCTTAAACTTATTTACTATTTCAGATTTAGTTATATTTTGTAATTTTTCAGAAAAAAGGCTGTCAAAGGTTGAAGACTTTATCTTCAATGCTATATCAACAAATTGCCCCACATATGGCAATCCTAAAATCATAGAAAATTTAGTTGCAAAAAAAGGAATCTCAACCTCCTCCAAAAAATGAAATAACAGTTTTTTTAAGTCAAACCTCCTAAGTATAGCTTCAAGCCAAATGAAGTTTGAACTTAACTTAAACATATCCATGTATATATAAAAACGGGTCTTCTTCAATGCATCAAAATGTTTTGACCTCATTTTAGACTTCACAATCTCCAATTTATTCTGAAAAAATTGGGGGGAGCAACGAAAGCAAACTCCATAATGTCTTGGCTTTGTTGCAATTAAATAAAAAAAATTAGTATATAAATAGATAATAAACTAACTCTTTTAGATAATGTGTACTAAAAACTTAAATACAAATGCTTTTAAAATGTACTTTATAAACACATAATATATTATACTATACTTTTCGTTAGTGTGTATTTCAGGCTTGAATATTTTATACTATAGTTGCTTATAAAATATACTGCAAATATACAAATTATATACTAGACTTTCATTTAATGTATACTGTATACTTGAATATTTTTGTACTATAGATGCTCATAAAATGTACTGCAATTACACTAATTATATACTACACTTTTACCTAATGTGTACTCTAAACTTGAATATTTATACTACATTTATTTCTAAAATATACTGCAGCTACATAGATTATATATTATAATTTTGTCTAATGTGTACTACAAGTTTAAATGTTTTATACTATATTTGCTTCTAAAATATACTGCAGGTTATATACTAGACGTTTCCTTAATGTATACCACAAGTTTGAATGTTTTATACTACATTTGCTTCTAAAATGTACCATAGGTTATATACTAGACTTTTTTTTAATGTGTACTATAAGATTGAATGTTTTATATTATATTTACTTTTGAAATATACTGCAGCTACAAAGATTATATACTACACTTTTGCCTTGCAAGATTGAATGTTTTATATTATATTTGCTTCTAAAATGTACTGCATTTACACAAATCATATACTATACTTTTGCTTAATGTGTACTGTAAGCTTGGATGTTCTGTTCTATAGATAATACACTATCAATTTCAGATAATTTTACCGTATAATTTCACCATATAATTTTAGGTAAAAAAAAGTATAAACCCTAAAAAGATGAAGTCCAACTTTTATACCTTTCAAGTACAAATCAGAACCTTTCTATCTCACAACAAAAATCATGTGTATATCAAATGGGTTCAAGTGTTTAACAATTAAAAAATGAATAAAAACACTACACATGAGAAAATAGATAAAAAATAAGTGTAACTCTAAAAAATCACTGACATTTGAAACTGTAAATTTAGAAAACATACTTGTGTTTTTTTTTATTACTTCTTTTGTACTTGGCTTCTTTTTGCAGCTATTTTTCCTTCCATTATCGTAGAAAAATGGCAAAAATTTTGGTATTTTTTTTTTCTTTTCACTTCTTCTTCTCACGTCAATGGTAGAAGAATGATTTTACACTATTTTCTTTTGGCACCTCAAGAAGTCAATTTTAGGAAGAAAAAAAGAAGAAGAAAGAAATCGTTCTTCTTGAAGAGAGAAATACATTTCTCAAGTATTTTTGTTGTTTTTTTTTTCAAATAAAAGGGTATATAAGTCTTTCTAAAAGATATGGGGAGTGATTCCAAAATTATGTGGAAAAGTTGGGAGTTTAGTGTATGAAAATTCAAATCGAGACTGAACACTAAACTGAAAATAAGGTTAGGGATTTTTTTCTAATTAACTTATATATATTACTTTCAATTTCTTTTACCTTTTCTTTTAAATTTCCAAAAAAATAAAGGAGGAGGCTCTTGAAAAAATTATTTTGACTTCATTAATTTTAGAATTCATATTTCCAATTTTTATCTAGAAATTAAAGTTAAAGATGAAAAATTACAATATACATAGTTGTAAAATGGAACAAGTGTGTTAGATTAAAAGGATAGACAATCCCCATCACTATGACTCCATGTGGACCCAATTGATTTGAATTTTCCACACCAAAAATGTAGGTGGATTTCAGCATCAACCTTATCCAATGACGTGTTCGAATAACAATAAAGTCGAGCCAAGCTATCAAGCTACATGCTAAGTCAACCTCTCCTATTAATCATGCCATATCTCGGCTTGGTTACATTCGTGGCTTGGCTCACTGAAGTAGCCAATAAAAAAGATCTACATTAATCACATTATTAATAACTAAGACAACGATTAAGCATTACAAAATTCTTATACAGAGAAAAAAAGTTTTTGTATTTTCCAAGATTAATATCATTGTCCATTCAATTTGAAAAAATATCTATTATTTAGAATAATATTTTATCACCAACAAAAGTTATACTTCTCCTTTTCAAAACCAAGGACTTTTTTAAATTATAAGTTAAAAACTTATATATTATTTTAAAAAGATTGATTGCGAAATAATCACCTCAAAATTTTAATTTAAAATACATGTCAATAGAATAAATACTTGAATTGAGTGTTGTAATTATGAGAAAATTTTGTGTCCATGAATTCTAAATGTAGGTAGAACGATTCTTACATAATAATATCACTATTAACAATTAATATCACAAATAATAATAATAATAATAATATGGAAAAGGAAAAATTTTCAAACAATTGGGTGACTATGTTTGTATATTAATTATATTTATATCATGTTGACAATGATAATTTAGGGACAATCCTTTGAGTTATGAAATATCTCTATGGGAAACAAAATATTAACTTAACACCATGATAAGCTTTGTCACTATTCCCATGGCTTCCAACAAAGCTATCTCAGCCGGAGCCACTAATTCTCCTGAAGGCTGAAGCCATCCAAAAAGTCACCTAATTTTTCCTTTTCTCCTCTACAAAAACCCCTTATACCCCTCCCCACTCAAACCCTAAGTTACAATTTTTACCTTTGCAATCAATCTATTTCCAATATAATGGGATTTCTCCACAAGCTTTGGGATGAAACACTAGCCGGGCCACCACCGGAGTCCGGCCTCGGAAAACTACGAAAATACAACTCTTTCTCCGCCAGATCCGCCGCCGCCGCACCGCCTGCAGGTATGGTCGAAGTTGGCAGCCACCCAATCCCGATTTCTCGGAGCATCACCGCCGCAAGAAGCAATGCTCACAGGAACCTGAGTGTTTCCGTCGACTCGCCACCGGTGCCGTCGTCTCCTTCTGGATCCAGTGCTCCAAGCTCGCCGTTTTCACGTAAGAGCTTGAGCTTCTGTTGTATATGACGATTTTCTGCATGGAAATGTTTGAATTTGTGTTTGGAAATTATTTTACTTTTTTGGGGGTGCTCTTCTAATTTCGGTTTCTTTGGGGTTTTTTTTTAGCAAATACCCTTGGTGGGAATTTTAAGAAGTTGACGAGGAGAAAATCGGCATCCGTGGCATTGCCCAACTCGGATTCCAAGAGTCCCACTGGCTATGATTGGTTAGTTTTTTCCACTTTGGACCTGATCCATCATTTTATCATTTTTTGCATATTAGTCCTTCAAGAATGCCATGTTTTGAGAAGTTTGGTCGCTTATATTTGCACCCTACTTATTTACAAATGAAAAGTTAGATAATATGATTACAACATAATTATTCAAATCTATAAGTTATTCATTTTGATTCAAATCCAGATGAATTTCTTATCATTTATCAGCCAAAAAATAATGAATTGTTTTTTTTAAGGAAAAGAAAAAAACAAAAATTTCGAAGCTTGGTGAAAAATAACAACATTTAATGTTCTAACATGTGCTTATTGTAATTCTAGGATCGTGCTAAGTGCTTTGGATCGTTGAATATCTTTAAAGAGGAAGCGGCGATTCTGTTGGATCGTTAAATATCTTCAAAGAGGAAGCGGCGACACAATCAATACAATTCTATAAATATTTTTCTTAAGGGAAGTCCCCTTTTTATGTACTTATTGTCAGAATAAGGTGGTTTTCTTGCTCATTAGCTAGTAAAATGAAGGGATAAAAAAAGGCCATCTCTCTATTGCATCGAATTGAAGTTTTTGAGAGAGGAAAGTTGAAGGCTTGACTCGTAGCTAGCTTGAAGACTTTGAAGGCCTTCTTCTCCTCTTTGTGAAAGAAAGTGATAAACCCTTTATTTTTATTTTATTTTATCTTCTGTAAGATATATGTGGGCAGTTTTAGACTTGTTGGTGCATGAGGGTTTTCTTTTCTTTTTTTTCACTTTTTTCTTTTGAAATAAAATAAGGATTGTACGTATCTTTTTTATGTTGTATTTATGTTAAGTATTGTGTCTAGTGTACCATTGCAAAACTTTCACTTGGTTTTATTTAATTAGTAGTTCTTATCAGGAGCTCATTTCATTGGGGTATTTGGCAAGTTCTTATATTTTATAAGATATTTTTGGAATTTATAAGATATTAGATTATTTTTTAAAAATAAGTTCTTAAAGTGTTTGGATAAAAAAAAAATTTTGGAGCTTATAAAATGTTAGTAATGACAATTTTGTAATTATTATATTTAAAACTAAGAGAATTTATTAATATCCTAAAAATAAGTTAGAAATTCTTAACTTTTCTAAAAAAAACTTATAAGTTCCTAATAGAAGCTTGGAATCTTTCTTAAAAAAATTTACTAAACACTTTTGGATAATTTACAAACTTTCAACATCTTTTAAGCTCAACCAATCACCCTCTTAGTTTGGATGAAAAGTAGATATGTAAGAAAATCAAAAGCTAAGAGCCCATTTGGTTTTATTTTTATTTTCAATTTTTATTTCCATCATTTTCAAAAGTAGTTAGTGAAAATGGGTTGAAAATGAATTTGAATTTGAATGAATTGTTAAAAAAATAATGATTATATTGGATTTAGTAGATTATAGGTGGATAAAAATAAAAATAATGGAATAGAGAAAAGATATATATATTATTGGAGAATGTGTTTTGAAAAATGAAAATTATAATAATGTTGGTGAAAATGAGTATAAATTGATATATTTTATTTTTAGAATAATCGAAAATGTGAAAAGGGGTTTTGAAAATGAAACCAAACAGGCACTAAGTAGTGTATATAATAAACATTTACTTGTTTAATTTGAAAAAGTAACTAGAGAGAGTAAAATAAAAGATAATACAGAATTATTTGGATCAGTATAATTTTATTATTTCTTCAAAGTTATTTAAAAAAAATAGAAATATGATGCACAAAAATCCATAAAATTCTGCAGTTATTTTTTATTTATTTATTATGTTTGATTCTATCTTGCTGTACTTATCTCCTCATGATTTATTTTTGTCTTTCGCTAATATTAGTTGTATTTTCACTTATCTTTTCTTTTTTCTAAGAACGACATTTCTGGTAAAGACAAAAATAAAAATAAAAGAAAGAAATTGTGATGTTGTGAGTTGTTTATTAGTAACTAAAATTATTTAAATAGTTTATTAAGTGGCCAACGCATACAAAATTTTAAAAGAATAGTTAATTGGTAAAACTAAAAACTAAAAATAAAATAAAATAACATTCTCTTCCCACTTTATTTTTATTGTTTTTTATTATACCAAGCAAGAAAAAGTAATTGAAATTGGCTTTTCATTATATTATACCAAACAACTTGTAGAAAAAGTACTATACTTTTGTTTTATACAAGTTACATTTTACTTTCCCTTCTTATTTAACCTACTTTTTCTTTGATTGAACGAAGGAGGCCTTATTACCCTTCCTTCTAGACCACTGCAATTTGGCGAATTAATAGAATTCAAACCATAAGTTTAGGTTTTGATCGGTAATTTCATTTTTTTATTTTGTTTACATACGCACAAACACTTATAATTTCTCAAAATTTAAACCACAAAATTCATATTTATAAGTTTGAGGATAATGTCACTAGACCAATTAACCGATTCACTAATCATTTCAATTACAATTAGTTAGTTTAAATAATGCGAAAAATAATAAAAATAGATTGTCTTCAACAAAGTAATAAAACAAATTGAAGTAGCAAAACTTACATCACAATATTGAAAGACATTAGAATCGAGATTAATTTATCATACCTCAACATGATCATAATCTTCTCAATAAAAACATTAATAGTATTCATTTATTAACCAATTTTTCATGATATGAAATTGTAAAAAAGATAAAATTTTGTGGAAGGGACAACAATTTTATGCAATAATTAAAAAAGATAACACAATGACAAAAAAGAAAAAGAAAAAGAGTAGAAGGAAAACAAGCAAGATGCCAAGGCCATGTTACAAGTAGGCCGGCAAGCGATGTGACTTATAAAAAGAAAAAGAAAACAAAATCCTATTCTTGGTAGGATTTGAGATGAACGGAAAAAAATCTTTAAAACAACATATTCACACTTCAAACTCATTAAATACAAATAACACATTTCTTCCTTACATCAAAATATCATATATTAAAAAAAAATTACTCCTAATATGTCAGCAAGTCTTGAACACAAAACTTCTTGATCATCAGTTTGAGAGAATATGGTCATTTTATACTAATATCATCAAACCACAAGAAGAATACAATTTTAGGTAATATTTATTTACAATGTTTGGATTATATGTTTTGGGAGAATGAGTTTTGGAAATGGGATTGGGAAATGTGAAATTTGTATTGCAGAATGTGATATATGTTTGTTTATGATTTATAAATAGTAAGAAAATTATTTTGGAAAAATTTGGTATGTTTGTTTATATTTTAGGATGAGATAAATTCTACTATAGCAGTCAAATCAATATCTTTTTGTTGGGTTTTGAGGATGTAAATGAATTTTAATAGTATTTCTTTTATTATGATATAGTAATAAAAAATTGTGATATATAAATATATGTATATATGATTGATAATGATTATGATGTAAAAAAGGGGGATTTTTAGTCATTTGTCAGTTAAATTACAAGGACAATCTGGCCATTTTAGGAACTCATTTTGAGAAAAAAGAAAGACATATATTTGATTATATTCTTTAAGAACAAAATTGTTTTGGAAAAATGTTACCAAACATAGCCTTAGTACTTGCAATTAATTTTGAAAAATTGATAAAACTTTGTAACAATATCTCAAATTAAGCACAATCTTGACCTCTGAGCATGACAAATATTTGATGATTATTATACCAGGATTAGATGGGCCTTAAAACTATTGGTGCATCATTTTTAAGGTCCCAAAATTGAAGGCACAGACTTTTGTGCCACGAAGAAGTCAAAGGAAAAATCCATTCCAATAATTACAGGGATTAATCATCAGATAATGCTAATGGTAAATGATGATCAACCCACTATTGTACAATATTAATTAGGCACTTTGTCATTATATCTCCAGTATTCAACTTAGAGGGAGCTTATAGGATGTCAAAAAATGTTTAGTAAATTTTTTTTGAATTTTTTTTTTAAATTCCTAAAATAAGATGTTAGAAGTTTATAAGTTATTTTTTTAAAAAATAAGGAATTCTTAACTTATTTTCAAAATTTTAACAAGTTTTTTTAATTTTAATCACGTTAAATATAGAATTGACATTACTAATATCTTATAAGTTTCAAGATCTTATTTTATTCAAACATTTTAATAACTTATTTTTTTAAAAAAATCTAACATCTTATAAGTTTTAAAAATATTTTATAAAATATAAAAGTTTATAAGACCTTTTAAATAAATTTAACTAAACATCCTCTTAAGCTGCCCAGAAACACGATTACTTGATTTTCAGGTAAGCAACCTAAAAAGTTAGGAGAAGAATGGGTATGGTTGAGATTTTCTTGTGAAATTTAGTTAGACATCCTGATGAGATTGAAGAAAATGATGCAAGTTTACTATTGAAATTAAGTAAATGACAATATTTAATCAAATTAACTACAATTGAGTTCCTTGGGCTAATTGATCATGGTCTCCTAGCCCCAAATTGACTTAAAATATTAGGACTTGAATTACAAATACTCCAACTTGGGCCCGTAAAATTGAATGAGCTATTGCCTCCAAACTTAGGCCAAATAATGAATATTGAATATTATTCCCTATTTTTATTATTAACAAAAAGGAAATATTTCTCCTTTAAAATTCTCATTCAAATTTTTAATGAAGTACTTAATTTGAAGCATGAAAGCAATTTTGTTATTTAAATTATTTGAGTTTTAGGATCCTAAGTTAAAGTACCAATAAGAATATAGCTAATTATATAACTTTGTATATATATAAAAAATATTTGTATGCGTATAGTTAGAAGTTAGAACTATCGTAAATATAATTATATTCAAAATATGAATACATGATTAGCAAAAAGAAAAATTACTTATTTATTATTATTGATGATGGTGAAAATTATTTTTACTGGACTTGGCTGGTGTTCAAGTATATTGACCTATGTGGTCGAGTGATCTAACTCAGAAATAGCTTGGGTTGAGATATGTAATTATGAACAAATGTCAAGTTAGCTGAGATGCCTTTGGCTAGGGCATCCTAACGATCAAGTCAGTAGAAAATTTACTGGATAAAATGAGCAGTGGAGTGAAGCTTTACAATGAAGAATGACATACCTTGGGAGAGGCTGACAATGGAGTATTTATAGCCTTTTCCAAGTATGTGATATGTCTAAGATGCCTTTAGCACATTTGAAGGGTTCTTGTCATTGTATGGGGAACTTTTTGCTATTTTCCTTTTTTGTATTATTCCAGGTGGTTTCATCTCCAACTTTCAAAAATTGAATAGTACACTGGAGGATCTCTTCCTGTCAAAGGCAACAGTAGCTGGAGGATCTCTTCCTGTCAAAGGCAATAGTACAGTGGCATGCGCCATTAATACAAAGGCATACCGCCTGTCAGAGCATTAAATGTAGCAATAAAGAGATCTTGCAGTGAGTCTACCCTCCGGTCGATGAGAGAGTTGACCTGAGTGAATATTGGTTGCGTTAGGGAGACAAAACTCGACTTCCGCATATAAAGCTTCAACTGGGGGGGGAAAGCATTGATGCTCGACAAGAGGTTAAATATATCGACAAGACCATCAAGCCGTTGAGATGAGATGGGTCTAATCGTAATACTTCATGTGCAACTCCTTGGTCGGAGTTATTGGGTTAGGCTTGCTGGGCCAACTAATTGAAATTACTAAGCCATCCTATATCAATTATTATTTGGACTATTTGACTACACCTTTTATTATGGGTGTCTTGCAAATAGAAAATTTTAGCAACAAAAGAAGAAAAAGAAAAAACAAAAAAGAGCTTGTATGTACTTGAGGTTCCCTAAATATAAAGACATGAGTCGTGACTATATAGTATATAGTCAAATATACCCCACATTGCCCCCACCAACCATTCTTTGGTTGGCCATATTTGAATTTAAATCCAAGCATTTTTCGTTTTTCCAAATTGAGAATATTTTTTTTAAAAAAAACAAAGATTATGCATCATAATGCCATATCCAATTGGAATTGGGAATTAATATGTCTAAAAATGAATAAATGCCCACAATTTGGGCAAAAACTATTTGAAATGAAGAATCATTTTTATTGTGTCCGATTAAAATCTTAAAGTTTTACTAGCTAGTACAATGTCTTATGAATTTATTATCTTATTTTGTACTATTAATTAATGATAATTGTATCAAATTCATTTTTAATTGATATATTGATGCGTGGGTTTAATCATCATTTATTTATAAAAAAATTAAATTTTGCCAATTTTAACTAATAATTTGGAGAAGACAATAAAATTTCAATGGCTTCAATATTAAATTTGATAAAATATAGGTCCTCTTCGAGCAATATTATTTGTCCTTATTTGTCACTCCCAATTCGTTACTTTCAACCTTTCAGATGACCGTTCATTTTAGAATCCAATAATGCCAATACTTTTCTAGGAAATTAGAAAACGACACTGTCCTTTAAAGTGGTCCATTTCAATCAATATGCCAAGTTACACCCCTCCCCCACCAAAATAAAAATAAATAGATTAATTAATTAATTAAAAAAAGAACAAGGAAAAAAATATCAAAGTTGAGATGAATTGATTGTTGGAAATTGGTCTTCTTTGACCAAATTTTTAAGTGTGCTTAAAGTATTAATTTCTAAGAAATTGGTGATCATAAGCTATACCACGGGTAGATGACGATAATGTGTTTAATCAATCAAAATCAATTTCGAGTGAATGAGAAATTAATGGTTAAAATGAGTTGCTTGATTGTTGACTAAGAAGATTAAGAATGAGTTAAATGAATGAGAGGAGTGAAACTCCATCACACATTGTAAAATGAGTAAAAAGTGGACCTGAATATATATCTCAAGTGTAGAGGTAAGAGATGGGTTTCTTGGGGGGTACTGTAAGTGTTAGAGGAGATAGGACTTACATGATAATAGGTTCAATTCAACCCACACGCTGTTGCTACCCATCCGGCTGGCTTGGGCTTGGGCTTGGATAAAATTATATTGAGCCTTCAGTTCAATATTAACTTTTTGAATCAAATTTAATCTAAATTTTATTTGGCCCCACTGAAAAAACCATCAAACTTTTGCAATTTCTAGAAATTGAAAAAATGAGTGAATTAATTTCAAGTTGATTAAATCCTCCAGCACAGGATGCACTGGATTACGTCCTTCCAACTTTCTACATTGGAAAGTGACTATTGTTTAGGAAAAAATGCGGTCATTTTGACCACATTACAGCTGCTCATTTGGCTCTATATATTTGTCCCGAGTCTGCAACATTACACATAGCATTTTACAAATATTATAGTGCAGTCTAGTAACCATAATATAGAGAGTTGAGTACATTTAAAGTTCAAGAGTTTGGATAGTTTGTAGTGCTATTACTATGTGAATTAGTCGTTGTATCTTGGGGACCATAGTTGTATTTCATTAGCACTCGTATGGGATTAATTCGTTTTAAAGGTATAGAGCTTCACTCTCACCTCAACTAGTTGATCACATAATTTATACCACT
>JACGDI010005644.1:463343-483059 GCA_014898725.1 Jacaranda copaia | reverse complement strand
TTTGTAAAAGAGCCTATTGGGCCTGTTGGACTATCCCACATCAATAAGAAATTTAGGATAGATATTATATTAATGAACTTTTAAAGGTGAATAAAAACAATAATTACTGTGATAGAAAATTAATGTTTAATTTAATTGATGTCAATTAATCTATGTGCATTATCTCCACGTGTAAGAATGTAAAATTTGAGACTCAAGGGTTAACAAATTTTTGATGTAACAAATTAAATATTGATGAAAGCAAGACAAAAAATATTGAGATAATTAATCGTATATGTTTTGAAGTTGAAAATATAATCATTTTTGTTGCCTAACTCTCATTTTATGTACAATTCTCATGAGATGTGACAATAAAGTAGGAAAAATAAGAGAATCAAATTATTTAATTGAAATTATTCAATAATTTGCTTAGATTGGAGAAAATGGTATTTGCATGAACTGTTTAAATAAAAATTGTTAATATTTATGATTAAGAATTAATAAATTTCTTATGAATCGATTTGAGATGAAAAATAAAAATGGAATATTGATATGTGTCTGTTATTGAATTAAAATATCTTAATAGTGTCGGTTTTATACTATTCCTTACTAAAATCACTAAATCGGTAATGTCTAGAGAACATTTTATTATAAGATAAATATATGTACCTAGTTAATTGAAAAAATTAACAACAACATCCTTAATCATTAAATATTAATTTTTCTATTATTTCAAGACAATGAGACATACATAAAATTTAATACTAATTTTTCATTATATCATCATCTACTAACTTATTAAATAATTGTTTCTTTTTCTATCTTTTCAAGATAATGAGGTCTACAATCAATTAAACAATAATAATTAATATTATTACATTAAAATATTTAACACTATTATATTAAAATATTATTTTTAATTTACTTTTTTTCAAACTTTTCACAATTCTTATTCAATCATATTTTCATTTCCATAAGCAAAACAATGATAAAATGATGAAAACAAAAAATAAGAATAAAAACACAACCAATCCAGGCCTAAGTATTTAATTCCAATTTTCTTCAAATATAGAAATCCTAAATAAAGTAATCCAAATTTAATATATTCTTTTTCTATCCTTCTAATAAAAAATGTGCCCAACAGTTAAGGCAATATTTGGATTTGTTCTCCCAAAATGACTTCATTCTTCCAAACTATTTTTAAAATTACAAATAAGCACTTTCAAAATTTAGTCGAGTAACTTGTAGTCCACTTATATAAGTTTCTCCTATTATGTAGGAAGTTAGAAGTTCGAATTTGAATGAACTCCTTATGTGCATAAAAAATATGCAGTTTGTATTTCAAATTATTTAATTTAATTTGAATAATAGGATAATATTATTTTGTTAAAAGAATAAATTTGTTATTGTAAGTTTTCAAAAAAATTTAATTTTTCTCTCAAATTAATATTAAAATCATTATATTAGTCAATATATTGTTTATTGTTATATTACTATAAAAATAATACATAATAATATAAAAAAACATGATATAACTATTGACACAACTAGTGTAACAAAAAACTTACAAATATTTATAGTAAGATTTATCTTTCTTCAAAATACAATCAAATATAATTTTATTCTCAACAAATTTTCTCATCCCATTCCTAAAATATATTGTTTCAAAATATTCATCCAAAACGCCCGAAAACAAATCCAAACATTATCCAAATTTTTGTTGGATTGATTTACTAAAGAGGGAATGTAAATTGAATTTTTTCAAAAAAAAATAAGTGAGGTCCATGGGCATAACCGTCATTTCGGGCCTAGAGCGAATGAAGTTATTAGTTTCTAAAATCTTATCACTGAGAGAAAAAATAAAAAATGAAAAAGAAAAGAACCTCCACAGTTCCTCACAGTGACTGCCCCTTTTGTCTTTCATCCCCAGTTTTGAAAGATTGCAAGCATTATTACAACATGCAACAAAGTAAAACAAAACAATATAAAAAATAGAAAATAGAAAATAAAAAAGATAAATTCGTTTTCATATATATATATATATATATATATTTTTTTTTTGAAATCACAAACAATGACAGCATCAAATCAAACACCATTTGCATTCTTCATCTTCACTCCACCACTCTCGTACCTTCTCTCTCGCTCTCTATTCGTACAGTTCCCCCCGTCTCTATATAGGCATATTTAGTGAGAGAAATCTGAAAAAGAAAGGAGAATATACATACACTATTCATAACACACTCCATTTTTACTAAAGAAAGGAGTAAAGCGAAACCTCAAGCCCCATTTGTAGGGTTCTTTTTTGAACTTTTGTAAAGGGAAAAAAAAAAAAAGAAAACCAAACTCTTGCATTTTTGAAATTGAACATTCTGGGAGATTTTGGATATAATTGACCTTGAATCCGATGATCGGGTTCGGGTATTGAAAATCTCCGCATTGACATTGGTGAGGCTTTACTTTTGATCCATCGTCTCGCATTTAGTTGGTGTTATGTTAATTCGGATTTACTGGGGTTTTTCAGTTCACTGACTTGGTTGCTGTGATAAGGGTTCAATTTTTTTGACATTGCCTTTTTTCGATTGAGCTAATATTAAGTTGGGGGTAATTCTGAGCTAAACCGGCCTGTTAGCATTTCAGTTCTGTTTTTGTCTAGTCAGATCTGAGTGAGAATCGATTTTGTGTTCATTTTGGATTGATATTGTGGTGGTGACAAAGTTCAGTTTCAAGTACATTGTACTTTAAGATTTTTTCATGTTAATATAGTTCAATTTCAAGTTCATTTTTAAGTGATAAGATTTGAATTGAGCTATTTTTTGGGAAAAAAGAAGAAGAAGAAGATTTGAATTGAGATCTTGTGCCTGTTAGTTTTCATCTTATTGATGGTCTTATCTAATCTGAATATGTGCATACTTCTGGATGTGCATTGCTAATTATGGGCATATTTTCTATCTGAATTTATGCATACTTTTGGAAGTGCATTGCTAAATTTGAGCATAATTTTATTTGAATTTATGCATACTTTGGAGAAGCCCATTTCTCATTTTGGATATGTTTCTAGGCTAACTTTTATACTTGGACCATAGGCTGTTGCGGGCTGTGCATTGCACGCTGGTCCTAAAACTAGGTAAATTTGCTGGTGTATATTGAGATTTTAGC
This sequence comes from Jacaranda copaia, assembly GCA_014898725.1. Classification (NCBI taxonomy): domain Eukaryota; kingdom Viridiplantae; phylum Streptophyta; class Magnoliopsida; order Lamiales; family Bignoniaceae; genus Jacaranda; species Jacaranda copaia. The sequence goes on along the minus strand of JACGDI010005644.1, from coordinate 479,921 downwards.
AGATGGGAGTGCATATTTGAGGGAAGACCAAGAGTATATTGCCTTTTCCTAAGATGGCAAAGATGAAGTCAGAGACCCCTCTAGATTATGCTGTATTACAGCTGTCACCGAAACGCTCCCGGTGAGAAATATAGTATATTATGCTTGATTCCAATATCGTTTGAAGGTGGTATTAGTTATTAACTGTGAGCCCCTTTGGCCAGATGCGAATTGTTTGTATCCAGTAATGGAAGCACAGAGAAAGTAGCTTCAGGATTGCTTAAACCATTTGTTGCACATTTACGGGTTGCAGAGGAACAAATTGCTTCTGCTGCACACTTAGTTAAGCTTGAAGTTGGGCGATGTAAAAGTGCTGAAATGTGGTTCACCAAGGGAACAATTGAGAGGTAGTGCCATTTGCTACTTTCTAGGCAATTTAGTTATTAATGCAGTATTACATCTGATATGCATACTCACAGTTTTAATATTCAGGTTTGTAAGATTTGTAAGCACTCCTGAAGTTTTGGAATTGGTCAATACTTTTGATGCTGAGATGTCACAATTGGAAGCAGCTCGGAGGATATATTCTCAGGTATTCATTTTTGTATACCTGACGTTTAATTGGTAATTCTGTGAAAGATCATGACTAAGTTACTCCCCTAATAAATTTCAGGGAGCAGGGGATCGACTTTCTGGTATGGATTTGTATTACATGTTTAATAGCCCTCTAATTTCTTTGAATACTTATGAAATCTGGATATGGCAAACCCATCCAAAAATTGATGATAGCTCAAAATATATTATTTGTTCGTTATAATACACCTTCAATTATATCCTTTTCTTTTTCCTGTTTTTGATGAAATTAAAGAGAATGGAAAAGAATGCAATGAGCATCCCAGTCAAGTCAGTTGATAAATCTAGAGATGAGATGTGCTCTGTATAAACAAAGGAAACTAGATGGTTAGGTCAAAATGAATTCTTGTATTGACTAAAGCGTAATGGGATGACCTTATAACTTCAAAGCATCAGTTTGAGATCATGTCTTTGGACTATTCTGGTTTTACAATTTCATTTTGATGGTAAGATTCCATTTCACATTAAATTTTGTCAAAAGTACATCTATTCTTGCTTGCATATGACTTTAATGGCAAGAGCATGTCTTGCCTGCTAGCACTAACTTATTAGTGGCTAAGTCTAGGATAAGATTTTGTTTAACTTGTTGGTGTTCATCGTCTTTGAGTGTCTCCTACTCTCTTTAATCCTTGTCTGTTGATAAACTCTGATAAACTAAGTCTTCTGACATAATGCAAGTGTGTCCCAAACCAGTTCAGTAATTTTTGCTTCCTTGAAGGAAATTACCCTGAAAGAAAAAAGAAAAATGGATTGCTTTGGAGGTGTGCATCGTTGCCACACAAATATAAGTGCGGAAGTGTTTTTCTGTATTTAAAGTTTCAAAAACTACCACTGTGAAATGAACACTTTAATGAGTGGGATTCATGCTGTTAAAAGTTTCAGGCTGCCGTTGGCAAGACTGTTGTTTCCCTTACTATAGTGATCTATCTTTGATATAGGGAATACACTAAGGTTTTGCCTGCTCTACATCCAGCATCCTTTGTAATTGCTATACTTGTTTTGACCTTCTAGAATACTTTATTTCAATGGTCTGATAACAAATGAGCAACTATTCTGCACTCATTCTGTCTTCAGATTACCTAACATGAGCAAATGTGAATCGGATCTGGGCTTTCCTCAACAAATTCATACCAATTGACAGATTTTAAAATTCCGATCAAGATTGTAATTATATAGTTACAATTACATATCTCATAAGTTGCTTTCTATCTGGAAGATCATTAATCACAAAGGCTTTTGGAGCAGTCTGATACATTGTTGGGATATGCAACTAAAAGAATCTGATAATATATATAATTGACGAAATAAAGTAATACTGGGCAAAATTACCGAGGTTAGGACTTTAATTCCTAGAAATGTTCCTCATTTGCAATGAACTTATTGATATGAGAATACATCCCTGCAACTATCTCTTTAGCTCTGTAGAAACTGCGAGACCTTGACTTTGTGTAAGGTCCTTAATCTTTCACATAATGGATTCCCAAATCAGCGAGATAATTTGTTTTGGCGATGCCTGCATGAATATTCATTGGAGGAGGTTCCTAATTATGTTGTCATACCTGTTTGTCCATTTCTTTCCTTGTATGTATCAAGCTGCCGAGTTATCAAATTTATATGACCTATCTGCTATTGGGCGTATCTTTTGGATATTCTGTCCTAGCCCTTTTCGTTATGTGTTTTTTTTTCTAAACTTCTGGTTGCTGAATAAATTGTCATGTCTTGAAAGTTTTTGAGTTGTATCAAACAATAAGAGAGCTTGTCCAGAGATTTGATTGATTTTCTTTATAGTAGTACTCTTCTCCTTGTTGTATGTGAAATCATTTCATTCAAACTGTCACACCTTTAACTTTGGTAAACACTCAAGGCTATCATGGCCATGGCTGTCGAAATGGTACTCTGTAAATTCTCCTATAGTCTCTTTGACATTGGATCTCTTGATGACCTTTTGTTTTTGTTATGGGGCATGTGGCGCTTAAGAATAGATGCCCTGTGTGCTTACTGGATTGCTCGCTTTTCTTTCCTGGAAATATTGTTAATATTTATTATCCAAAATGTTTGATGGATCTATCAATTGCTCCAGGTGGAGGTGGATCTGGGGTGACAGCCGCAGATGATGCCACAAAGTATAACCTCCTCACTCCTCTATTATTTGTTTATTTTTCTAACTGCTTGTGTGGGCTGACGATGATGATGATTATATTTTTTGTTGCTATCTGAGATGATCTTATTCCACTTCTGCACTTGGTTCTAGATAGACCTCAGGATGATTCTAATCTTTTATTTTCTAAATCAGAACTTTGAAAGAACTGACTTGTGGATTGAATTCATAAGATCTGTGTAGTGGTTAGGGTGCCTGTTCGAATGCATTGATAAATTGATGAGGTAGGTGGTGCTATGCTTTGAAATTAATGAAAATTGATGTTAAACTGTACATATTTTAGATTTGAGCCAGAGAGAGGATAGTTGACTGAGAAAATATTGAAGTTTTAAATATTAGTTGAACTGTATATGAAGTCAGCTTATATATTTTGATGGCTGCAAAATTTGAGATATAGAAACATTATTTTTGTCATGGTACCCTGGTCAGAGATGAAAGCCATTCTTATTTCATTTGTCTTTGACATGTATCAAGGTCGCGTGTAATTTTATCCTAGCTTCTTTTTTCCTCTCCCTCCTTCTGCCTCCCCTCTGTCTTTTATTCCTGTGATAGTCATTCTTTTGGTTCTCATCGGCACAGGAAAGAGCTTCTGAGGGCTATTGATGTAAGGCTTCTTGCAGTGCAGCAGGACTTATCTACTGCCTGTGCTCGTGCTGCTGCTGCTGGCTTCAATATTGACACCGTTTCGGAACTTCAAATGTTTGCTGATAGATTTGGTGCTCATCGCCTAAAGTAAGGACTGTATCACTTCCTTTTTATTCACAAAAACAAATTCTCCTTTCCCATAGCATTTGGAAATGTACCTGCACTGTGGAAGCATGCATCAAGGGTAATTGAAAATAGGCAAAAAATCTAAACTTGAAAGTTAGTAGTGCAATTGGCCTTGTTATTTGAGACTTGAATTGCATCCTAGTCAAACTGGCAACATTGAAGTGTATAGTATCAGCAAACATGTTGCTTATCACAATATAATGGACTTGCATAGAATTTAGGGGGTTAATTTTTCAGTTGATCTGAGTTTTACTGCTGCATATTAATGGAATAGAATATTGGGTTATACCACGGCTGTGAAAAGTCTTGCTGAGAAATTGTACCCACACTAGTTGTTGACGTGAAGAAGTAGAAACAACAAATACACTCCATACTTGAAAACATGGAGAAGATTTTTTGAACAGTTTCACTTTTTATACCCGAAATTGCTATATATTCATTTTTTGATGGATTCCTAGAACATTGATATTTGGTATAAATGAGTTTTTTTCCTCCGTGCCTTTGCAGTGAAGTGTGCGGCAAGTTCATATCGCTGAGTGAGAGGCAGCCCGAACTCATCAATCCATGGAAATCTGGTCCTGAGGATTGGGCCATCCGTTCCTCGTATGGGTCGGACATGTCGATTGATGACGACCCAACTTCTCCACCAGCCCACGAAGAACCTGCCACATTTCAGCAGCCCAATTCCCCACCTGTCACCTTCCTGTCATGTCGCACTTTCAGCAGAGAATCCAGTGTTGAAAGGGATAATGGAAGGAAGCCAAATGATGCTGTCCCAGAAAAAGATAGGAAAGAGGAGAGCTCAACGCCTGATGAGACTGAGTCGAGTCAAGTTGGTCTGCCTGCAAGGCGACTTAGTGTCCAGGACAGGATAAACTTGTTTGAGAATAAACAAAAGGAGAGTTCGTGTGGAAAGCCTGTGGTCATCAAGTCTGTTGAGCTGCGGAGGATGTCCTCTGATTTGTCCTCATCAGGTGTGGCTGCTGAGAAGGCAATTTTGAGGAGGTGGAGTGGAGCTAGTGATATGAGCATTGACTTGAGTGCTGACAAGAGGGATACTGAAAGCCCTGTATGTACTCCATCCTCTGCAGTGGTTTCTCAGGGCAAAAAGATTTTGAATTCGAAAAATGAAACTGCTGATAGTTCTTCTGTTCGTAAGCCAGAGATAAAGATTACTCCTAGTTTGGGTCGGGTTAATGACAGCAGATTGAAAGGAGTTCCTTTTAATAACTCTGAACAGTTTGAGTCCAGCCAATCTGATTCTAATTTGGGTTCTGTGGAGAGTGATGGTTTGAAAGATCAAGTGCGTGGGAAGACTCCATCAAGTTCTCTTATAAGCAGGCCTGAGGATCAAGAAAGTTCAGAAGAAAATTCTAAAACTTCAACTGGTGGTAAAAGCAACGGCTTGGTTGGGTTTGGGGATCAAGGGAAGTTGAAGGGCTCTCAGAGCGGTGAAGAGCTTAGTGGGACCCAGGCACAGATTACTGGAGCCAAGAATCAGGTTTCTTCCCGGATTCAGATTAGGGCTTTTGCAAGCGAAGGTGGTGAGCAATCCGAATTTTCGAATCAAATGGACAGTTCCGATTCAAGGGATAAGCCTGTTAAGCAAATATTGCTGAAACCTACCCGGAAGACTGCAGTAGAGTTGGGGATACTTGAAGTTGGTGCTGGTTCAAAAATTCGAGAGGCTTTTGCTTCTCGTTATAAAGTGATGGAAGCAAATTCATCATCTGCTCAGCCAGAGGTAGGGTCTGTTGGGGAAACTGAAGTAGCTGAAAAGAAAGGATCCCGCATGTATGACAAAGTGTCTAGTACTTCTGGGCAAACTGGAGTTGCTGGAAAGAAAGAAACCCCCTTGTCTGAGAAGGCACCCAGTGCTTCTGTATCAAACTTTGAAGATTCTGGACCTCAGAGATTGAAGTTCAATAAACAAGGTTTGACAGCTGAACTGGGTAAGAAGGCACAGGTTCAACGAGATGAAAGCAGTTTTAGTGGGAAGAGCAGGACACAGTTTTCTGGTAAAGTAATAATAGAGGCTCAGGAAGGCTTTGATTCTTTTTCGACCCCACCTCCAGAGCAAGCTCAAAGAGTACGGCCGTCAAAGGGAAATCAAGAACTGAATGATGAGTTGAAGACGAAAGCAAGTGAGCTTGAAAAACTCTTCGCTGAGCATAAATTGCGAGTCCCTGGAGACCAATCAAATTCTGCCCGCAAAGGCAGGTCAGGAGGCACACAGTGTGAGCCATCAAATCGTTTACACTACACAAAACCAGTAGCAGATATTGCTCCTCAGTCTGACAGTTACCGGTCCACTGAACCTGCTAGGTTTTCAAAGAACTCAACCAAGTTCAATTCTGCCTCTCCCATGAAAACAATTGGTAGCCAGCACCGCAGTGATGCTATAAATAAGTTCTCTGAGCTTAGCATTTCAGAGGGTTCTCGAGGGAAATTCTATGATAGGTATATGCAAAAAAGGGATGTGAAGCTAAGGGAAGAGTGGAGTTCCAACAGAGCAGAGAAAGAAGCCAGGTTGAAGTCTATGCAAGATAGCCTTGAGAGAAGTAGATCAGAAATGAAGGCCAAAATTTCAGGATCTTCAGACAGACAGGATTCAGTATCAAATGCTCATCGACGTGCTGAGAGACTCAGATCATATAATAGCAGGTCAATTATGAAAAGGGAGCAGGTAGATCTATAATTGTTCTAGAGATGTATGTTTCTAATGAACTGAACCATCATACTTCCATTTTGTACTTCTAAGATTTACTGGAGTTAAGTCTTCTGTTGATTTTTTAACCAACCCTATAAAAGTTTCCTTTTGACAGCAACATTTAGATTTTGGTGATAGTGAGGATGATGAGGAATCATTGGATATTCCCGAGCAGAATCGTCTCCGTGAGAATAGGGCAGTAGATGACACCTCTTTTAGAGATGGTGTTTCTAGGAGTGCACAGGGCAAGCAGCATTTACCCAGTAACCGAAGTTCATCATCAGATACTCCTTGCACCTCAGCAGCTCCTGTTTCCAGGTCTGCTCCCAAAAATTCCTGCATGAATTCAGGGAAAAGAAGAATGCAACCAGAAAATCCACTTGCGCAATCTGTCCCAAACTTTTCTGACTTGAGAAAAGAAAACACCAAGCCTTCATCTGGAGCCGGTAAATCAACTCGATCACAAGTAAGAAACTATGTCCGCAGCAAAAGCATGACTGATGAAGTAGCCATTGTCAGGGAGGATAAGTTGCGGGGATCACAATCACTAAGGAAAAGCTCTGCAAACCCAAGTGACTTCCGAGAGATGTCCCCTCTGGACTCTGATGATGTTGTTCTGACACCATTAAAATTTGACGAGGAAGTACTAAAAAATGTTGGGACAAAGCCTTTTCTTAAAAAGGGTAGCCGCACAAGCTTTGTTGCTCAAACAAGTGTTTTGAGGCAGAGGGCCTCTGTGGGATCTGAGCTTATAAGCAATGAAGAAGAAAATGATGAAAAGGGATCTGCACCTGATGACTTTGAGAGTACAGTTAAAGATGAAGATGAGGAAGAATTTGTGACCTCGAACACTGAAGGTCAGAAGATTTTGTGCAATGGGGAACCAAGAGAGGGCCTGGAGGCAGAGAAATTAGTAAATTCTGGATCAGAAAATGATGATAGTATTCTAACATTTTCTCATGTGGACCAGGCTTTGGGTTCTAAATTGACCACTGTTGTTCCCCCGAGTTTCCTTCCTGTCGAATCTATGCGAGATTGGCCAGACGAAAGTCCTGTGTCATGGAATTCACATACTCAACATCCCTTTTCTTATTGCCACGAGATGTCCGATGTTGATGCTTCTGTGGACTCCCCTATTGGAAGTCCTGCTTCATGGAATTCACATTCTTTAAATCAAATAGAGAATGATGCTGCTCGAATGAGGAGGAAATGGGGAACTGCACAAAAGCCAATGTTTGTGGCCCATTCATCCAATAACTTATCCCACAAGGATATGGCTAGGGGCTTTAAACGGTTGCTGAAGTTTGGAAGGAAAAGTCGTGGCTCAGAGAATTTGGCTGATTGGATCTCTGCTACCACATCTGAAGGAGATGATGACACTGAAGATGGTCGGGATCCTTCCAACCGGTCATCTGAAGATCTCAGGAAGTCAAGAATGGGATTTTCTCATCCTCAACCTCCTGAGGATAGCTCCAATGAAAGCGAATTTTTCCATGAATCAGGTGATTTGTGATATCTGTTCATATATTAATGCATCCTTAGGTGTTTGCAAGCAAACCTGTGTTCACTTCTTTGTGGTCATTTTCCGGACTGTTCATGGGATGAGCTGTGCATGTAGCATTGGTGCATTTCTAAACTATCTTTGCTGAGACATTTTTCTCAGAACTTTTTAGTCAGTAGTGATTGATTGGTGCAAGTGTTGAAGGTCAAGCTAATATAGAGTGTGTGAAAATGCATTGGTAATGTTTGTTTACAAATTATGTGTATTGGATTATATGTTTTGGGAGTGGGGTTGGGGAATGTAAAATTTGTATTGGGGAATGTGATTTATGTTTGTTTATGATTTGGGAATAGTAAGAAAATTGTTTTGGGAAAATTTGGTATGTTTGTTTATGTTTTGGGAGGAGACAAATTCTACTGTAGCAGTCAAATCAATGCCTTTTTGTTGAGTTTTGAGGGTGTAAATTAGATTTTAGTAGTATTTTTTATTATTATATAGTAATAAAATATTGTGATATGTAAATGCATCTATATGTAATGATAATGATTGTGATATAAAAAATATAGGGTTTTTGATCATTTGTCAGTTAAATTGTAAGGACAATCTGGATATTTTAGAAATTCATTTTGGGAGAAAAAGAAGGCATGTGTTTGGTTACATTCTCCCAGAGCAAAATTGTTTTGGGAGAATGTAACCAAACATAGCCATTGTTTCCCATTTTATTCCCTGAAGATACTAGCTGGAAAACGTTTACAGCGGGAGAAGTATCAATCTTATATTCTTCTGTGGTTCCTCCCTGTATTTGCCAGAAGGCATGTTAAAAAGTTGATATTGATGAACCAGCAACATTATTTCTTCCAAGTTATGGGTATATCTATTTCAGGAAAATAGTTCTGGACTGAAATACATAATAGCCAAAATACATTCAGAATTATGCTCTCAAATGTTTCCCAGTCAATGAATTGTATTTCAGTGTGGAGGACTGGAGGTTACCATCATTCTCAATAATTTGAAAATCATTTTCTGAGATCTTTGGAAGGATATGCCCAAACTTGTCTAGTCGCAGAATATTATTTGATGCTAGGATGTTCTTTTTGGTGGTGTTTGAATGTTCATTTTTCAATCGAAACTACATTCTCCCGTTTTTCTGGCTCGCTATTGTCAACTTTTGCATGATGATCTTCCTGTGGCTCTCACAAATTCACAATTAAATTGGTTAAAATATGATTAATGTTGTTTACCTTTCTTGAGCTACGCTAAGTCAAGGAGGGTCCGTTGTTTTTCATTTTAGGGTGCCTATTTATGCAAGAATGAGTGGGTAGATTTGGTGGCTGGTTTCATGTTTTCAGTTTTGTTTTGCTTGAAACTCCTCCAGTTCTTTCAATCCTTTGATTCTTTGTTTTGTTACCTGACCACTTTTCCACTTCAATATTCATATTAGGGGTGAAGCATTTTAGGTTTGTTGACGTGTGCCTTTTTCTTCCCACAGTTCAATCTTCGCAGAATTCTATCCTGGCACCTTCAGCCAACTTTAAACTGAGGGAGGATCACATGTCTGGAAGCTCAGTTAAAGGTGGAGCTCACAGCATCATGTTCTCTTCATTTCAAAATTTATAAACATTGTGAGCTGAGGAATAGATGACTGAGCAACATTGTCTGCTTTAACATTAGCTAAAAGTGCTGTTTGATTTCGCAAACTACAACCTTGGTCATCATTAAAATTTCTTCTCTTCAGCACTTATGGACTTAAATTTGGTGTTCTAAAACCCTGTAGAAGATAGCTACAGCATATTAGCCAACACACACTTCCGATCTAGTTCAGCTCAAAAGATAAACTGAAGTCAGACCACGGCTTTTGTATTCTGATAGTTTCTCTAGAATCTTGCTCCTGAAATTTATAAAGTTTTCTTCAATATTAGTTAAGTAGCTTCTCCCTTTAACATTATATGGATATCCGGGAATAGTTTTAACTATAGCTGGGGTTAATCTTGTCTTGACCTTTGATTTTAATCTCCCTTCTGTACCTTGTTTCAAGTTCATAAACATGTTGCTTTTATATTTTTTTCTTCATTTTTTGGCTCTTTCTGAACAACTTGTGTGAACACTTTCGAATTGGCATTCATAATGCAGATCTCATGATATCTTTCAGTAGAGCCTAATTATTCCCTAGAAAATTTGGCTTGCTTACACTTTCCTCTGATTTTTCAGCTCCAAGGTCATTTTTCTCATTATCAACTTTCCGGAACAAGGGAAGTGACTCAAAGCCTAGATAACTGTTTCCTGAAGAAGGTCCACTGTACAAATGCTTGGATTTTTCCTTCTTGGACTGAGCCATAGATGATTACAATTATATGTTAGCAGAACATTGAGATTGGCAGTGCCTGTAGAGCATACATATCATGGTATGCTGCATATCTGTCTTCATGGATTTATGTGGTCTACCAGACTTAGTTAGTTCTTGCAGATTTAAAATATTATGTTGTATATTGCAATGAGTCCATAGTTCCACTTAGTGGAATAATGAGTGATTTTGGTAGCTAAAGCATTCTTTTCTTGCACTTGATGTTTGTGGTTGACTTACATGAAAATTCTTGCTAAAATCAAATGTCAACAGCTTAAATTAATGTAAAAACAGAGTGGTAACAACTTGATGAATGTGGTTATTATGATAATAGCTGCTGCTTTATGGTTATCATATTCTCTAACGACTGATTTTAGATGTGAGAATTGTGATGTTGTACCCCTGGATCTACTGTATATTGTTTCTAGATCTTAGTTTAAGGCTTAGGAATTCATCTGGTTGGTTGTTAATATCGCAGCTCTACCATTTGCAACTGGTGCCAGACCTTGGCCAACTTGATGTGTGAGCAGATTACTAAAATATATTTGGTGGCTCTTAGGTCATTTTTGCTTTGATTTGGTCACTTTAGATCTTCTATTTTAATTTTACAATTTTATCTTGATGCTGTGGATATGACGCTAAGTTGATGCTAAGTGTACGTCACAACATTTCACCTTAAAAAATAGGTTAACAAGAAAAGGTGTTTAGTCCAGTGTGGTTAACGACTTTTTCTCCTTAAAAAATAGGTTAACAAGAAAAGGTGAAAAAAAGGTGTCTGGTTCGATGTGACTTTCTCGATTTGAAGTCCTTTTTTTCTTTTCTTTTCTTTTTTCTTTTCCCTCTTCAATTAACGTAGACAAGATAGATGTGTTGAGCGTGACATTCATCTTCTACATGGTGGTTTTGGAAAAGGTATTTAAGTAATATCTTGAGTTTAAAATATTTGATGAATGACTTAATTCTCTCCTCGCCCATGCTCATGAAAAGAAGATCACAAAGGGCCTTTAGTTGCAAATAATGTCATCATTAGCCATCATATTTTCACTTACTAACAATGAATTCTTTGTGCAAAAGGATAGTGACCAGTATTGCTAAATCCAAGGGGCAAAAACTTGGTAACATAATCTAGCATATTGTCCCCATCTAATGAGATTAAGATATCATAATATCCGTACCTCTCGAAATGTAGCCATCCCCTCTTCTTAGAAATGGAAATGTCAACCCTTTGAACAAATCCTGCCAAATCGCCAAACCAACCCATGTACCATCACCAAGACTTTGTCTAATGGGGCGGCCAAAATTGTAATTCCACAATCCTCAAGAGGGACCCATCTTACTTTCAAGAAAAGGTATTCCCTTGGCTTAAAAGCCAAGAAGATGTTTTTGATGGTTACGTGCCTCCCATGTAAAGAAATGCACTTAGTTCATGCCTTCAACAATGTCTGGCTTTTTGGCCCGATTTTCGCTATCCCACTATTTGCTTTTCAAGATTTTGATTTCCCATTATTACCCTAATAACTAGTCTTGTTGGATCCGTTCATCTGCTTGCCAAATTTGAACTTCTCTTTTTGTATCATTCTTTCCCAAGAACTCTGCCTACAGAATCAAGATTTAAAAGTTTTAACAGTTTTTCCTATCCTAAAAAACAGGTAAAAATGGCTTCTCTTGTGCCTGGAGTACTAATCAAACTCCTCCAGAGTATTAATTCTAACTTAAAGGTTCGTGGGGAGCATAGGTCTGTACTACTACAGGTGATCAGCATAGTTCCAGCCATAACAGGATCAGAGTTATGGCCGGACCATGGATTTTTCATCAAGGTCTCCGATTCTTCCCACTCAACATATGTCTCCCTGTCAAAAGATGACACTGATCTCATCTTAAACAACAAGTTGCAGCTCGGCCAGTTTTTCTATGTAGAGAAAATGGAGTCTGGGACTCCAGTTCCCGTTTTGGTTGGAGTTAGGCCGGTCCCTGGCCGGCATCCTTTCGTGGGCACTCCCAAAGATTTGATGCAAATGTTGGAGACCTCTGAGGTGCCGGTGCAAGTTGATCATGAAGGTGGGTTGAATGTGAAAATGCCTGAGTTGGTGGAAGCGAAAGAGGACAGTGCAAAGAAGAAAATTGTGATCAAAGAGGAGAAGGCAGCTGTTGCTTCTAGGTATATGCAGGGGGTATTGAAGCAGAAATCAGAAGGAAGAGAAATGGATCAAAGTGTTGGTGGAAATGAGAATGAAAGTGGAGTAGCAGCCAAAAAGATTGTTCCTTTGAAAGCCAAGCAAAATGAGCTTAAAGGTCAGGTACGATGTTTTTACTTGAATTCTTTTTATTAAATTTCATGTTTTCAGAGAATGATGTTTTTATGGCTGTAAGAATGCCAAGAAGGTGACAAGTTTTTACTGCTCTATTACAGCCGCGGGCATCAAGTCCTTCCCGGGCACGCCCTGATGCATTAACACAGAAATCCGATACAGATTCGCTTAGCAGCAAATCAGATGTGCCATCGTTGAAGATTCTGTCAGTCAAATTCACAAACAAACAAGAAAACATCAACTTGAACTGTTTCACAAATAGCAGTAACAAGAAGCAATCTGTTGAGGCAATAGCATGGACCAGTCTGCCAGCCACACTTCTGAAGCCTGGAAAGGTAAATTCCTTGTCTTAATCACTCACAGGAGTACCCTATGTGTGAATGCTTCTATTCAAGCTTTCTGGTATGAGATCATTTGGAAAATACTCTCCAAGATATGTCTACTTTGAATCCTCCGGGTCAGGTGTTTTTGATAGGGTAGGATGGTGGTTCTAAATCTGAAACCAGAAACGAGGGTTTAGAGTCATTGGATGGTCTGAATGAAAACTCTGATGCTAAAGTTAGTAAAGTAGAAAGATCAAACTATAAAAGCTGATAAGTGAATAAAATGTGTACCTTTATCTCGTCTCATTATGACTAAGTTATGTATACCAGGGACTCTGACGTGGACCTGTTATGTCAATCCTGTAAAAGAATCTTGCCATAGAAGCCTGGTTGAGACTTGAAACATTAGATATATCCTTTAGAAGTTTAGAGATAATTTGCATTGAAACTGTATAGACTGAGCGGTAATTCCTTTGCTGCCATGCATACCAAGTATATCATTCCTATTTATACTTGTCATTGTATTGTTACAAGGGAATGCTTAGAAGGGGAAACTTGGCCTCTTTGGTAGCAGCAGAAGCACAAAAAGAAGCAAATGTCGCAGCAAATTTGGCCAAGTGCCTCTGGTGAGTTTGAGTATTAGAAAACTAAATTGTCATCCCATTGCACATATTATAATAGTGTTCTTAAAGACTGCTCTTTCTTTTCTCACTTCAGTATGTTTGCCGATCTTTATTCATCTGCCTCTCCAGAGAACCCCCATCTCTACCTCTCCAAGTTCTTTATCCTCCAACAACTGATTGAAAAGGCAGATGTAACAATTCCAACAAAAGATGGCTGGGATAATCTACACGTAAACTCGAACCTGCAAGAAAAGGACAAGTTCAACAAGAAATGTGGTTCGTTACAACGTAGAAGTATGAGCAGAACTTTGAAGCCCTCATTAGAACTCACCAGTGCTGATAGACTAGAATGGTCAAAAGGAGACGGTTCAAAAGATGTCATGGAACTACAAAAGATTCTTACAAATGAAACTCAATCATGGTTTCTGAATTTCCTAGAAGAAGCACTGGAAATTGGCTTCCGAGGAGGGGGCAGCCAAGAAAAGAAAGGAAAAGAGAGTGCTGCAAGAGTTCTTGAACAAAATAACCACATTGCTTCAACATTGTCACAGCTAAAACAAGCAAATGAATGGTTAGATAAGCTGAGAAACAGCTCAAGCTCAGGGAAGAGTGAACTCCTCGAGACTATTGATAGGTTGAAGCAAAAAGTTTATGCCTGTTTGCTGGTTCATGTAGATTCTGCAGCATCAGCATTGGAAAGTAGAAAGTTATTCTGATCATGGGAAATATATCCACAAGAACAAACTGACAAATGTGTAAGATCTGAATAATTTATTGTGCTTTATGTTTCAAAATCTCAAATCACCTCAAGTTATGGCCACTTCTTATTCTGTAAGTGGCCAAACCATCTATGGAACTTTTAGGGAAGAATGTGTGCCTTAAGATTGATTTCATGAGTGAAAATTCGTTTTCTACTTTCTTTAACTTTTCTCCTGGCAAGGGAATTTGATATGGAAAAAGTGCTTTAACACCCAAATAATTCAGGATCCACGTTTCTCAATCTGGTCGGTTTCGGCCGAACTTGATACCAACTCTGTCACCTAACAGAAGCAGGATACATGGATAAATCTCAATTATGCAACTAGGGTGGACTGAATACATCACATCAACAGACACATAAATAAATACCTCAATCATGTGATGACAAAAGCATGCTTATTACTCGTATTTCATATTCTATCATTCTGTCTTTCAATCTTTACTAACTTAAGTATCGAGGGACTTTCACTAGCAATATCCGGCGATCCTAACATCGTTCTTGTTTTAGGTTTGACTCTTGACTTTTGACTCTTGAGTAGTTTCAACCAAGTCTACCAAGACCATTTGACCTAACGGATTTGTAAAATAGATTGATTGAATCGACTTGTGGACGATCTCGGATCAGAATTCCATCTAAAGGGCTAAAAGTGATTACCTGCACGGCTTCATTTCATCTGACAACAGCCTCTGAGCTGGTCTAGTACTTTAGCGCAGGAGAGGGACAAAGCTGGAGAGCTACAGCACATGCCAAATTCTCATAAGAGGATTCAAGCAATTAGGCATGTGCCCTGCTTCTCCAGCTTCAGCCAACCTCACCCCTTCTTCTCTATCGTTAGATTTAATGATGAATTAATCAATCTTGTTTCTTCCCTAGAGTTCGACAGCATTACCCCAAAGCCAAAAATTGAATCCTCATACCTATTTATGCTTTTATTGAGTTAAGATAGGCTTACACATGCTTTATATAACAAAAACTTTATTGAAGTTCTTGATCAATCCTCCACAAAGAAGATTTGGAAGCTTTTTTGTTGGTTGGATTGGTAGATAAATCTTGGGTGTTTGCTTAAAAACTTGAACTTTATATTTTTATCCTGTCTTTTCATGTCTAATCCAAAGTAGTTTACACCTTTGCTCTGGTGATTGTTGGAAGTTTGGCTGCCAAAAAAGGAAATGAAATTATATAAGAGAAATCAGGTCTACTAGCTGCCAACGTAAAGCTCACAGGAGGCTGGCCGCCCACCAATATGGACAAGAAGTTTGCTTATAATATAATGTGCTGTTATAAGACCATTAAAATGCTAAGTTCTAAATTATTAAACCATGTAAATCTATTAACTAAGCACTGTACTAGGTAAACCTGCCATTTCTGGTTTTTGGACTGCATATGATAATAAGTAGCGGGCAATAGCTTGGATTTGGCAATAACTATATTAACATCCCATCGACATATATTTTCTTTGAGTCTTGATAATGAATAAATCATGCAAAAGGTTGCAAATCATGGCACACAACTTAATTTTGGAAGGTATGGCACTAAAAATCGTAGATTTTGTTCTCTTTTATATCACGCCATTGAAGCAGTTCGTTGGGCTATAATTGGATACTTCCATCATGTTTTGATCGGACAAATCCAAAGAAACGATAAAATACGAATGTCACTCCTCGTGGAGTAAATCCTATATTAAATTCAGTCTTTGACAAGAGAACGGGAGAATTTCTAATATTGTTAGCATGCCAACCCAACAGTGAGCATGGCGGAAACGGGCTTTCCAAAAAGCCGGCTTGGGCTTTAAGTCTGTATAGTAGAATGAAGGAGACGGTCCTAATGTTGTGTTAGCCAAGCCCACTTCTTGAGTTTTAGACAAGAGATACATGTCTCAAGTTGGGATGCAACATAATTGAAGAGACTCATTCCATTTATAGAGGGAGAAAATATGGGCCCAGGATTTTGCTAATAGCTTGATGTAATAGGGGAAAGATGATCAAGATATTCCTATGAAATAAACCACTAATGCTAAATCCTTATGCTTATTCAACTTCAAGTTCCTATTCTATTTTCTTCTCTTCATATTCTCATTGTCAGAACTCATAGAATCTCACAGATAATTGCTACAGAACCAGAATACTTTTCTTTAATAACGAGGAAGTTTCATTAATTTAAGATAAGCCATCTTGTGGGCAATTCATCATTTTAACACAAGGCAAATGCACACTGAACTACATTAGATGTGCTTTTGCACTATTACTAGCCAGACAGCATAGTATTGCAGATTTGCTGCATTTATAGAGAAGCCACATAGGGCAATGCCCCGGTCTCATAGGGCGCTTCTTAGGAGTATGTACAGTAGTGCACTGTGCGGCTAGTAGCTGGCTGCTCGGGAGCTACGTTCACCAAAAACTTGGTAACAAAACCAACGAGAGCCCAACTACTGTCAAGCTCAATAACCGTCTACCAACAAGAGCCCAACCAC
>JACGDI010005644.1:445040-463243 GCA_014898725.1 Jacaranda copaia | reverse complement strand
GCAATAAAAACAACAATCGAGATCCTCAGAAGACCATTTGGGATGTTAAAGTTGCAAGAAGTAGATGGTACAGCTACCTGAAGGTAGCAGCTCCCAGGATCATTCAGAACTGTATCAAGAGTAGTGAAGACAAAAAAGTAAACTCCAACTGTGTTAGTTATAGCAGATTTAACCACTTGGGCAAGTGAGCCATTCCCACAGACAAGATCAACTTTCAGTTGTGGGATCACAGGGTACGTCCCGACTGCAGACACGGATGTGTTAGTACAAGTGAGGACACCTCCAAGAATCCCACCGGTTGTTATTTGAGTAGAGGAGACTGAGAATGCGTTGGAGAGAAGAGTTATTACCAGAATTGTTGAATGAAAAAGGGCCATTTTTGTTTGAGATTGTGGGGAAGTTGATGAGTTTTTGTGGTGCAAGGGGATTGAAAAAACCATGCAAATTTATAGATGGAAGATAGAGTTTGTTGGCCTTGACAATGATCCATTTGTTTGTTGGCCTTATATGAATATTACTCCCAGAAAATCTGGTTCAGCCTTAAAATAACATATCTTCTATAACAACTTGAATTTCAGTTATCTATTTTTACATTAAAAAAATTTGAGTAACAAGGAATTTTCAGAAATATCTTAACAAAACTTCCAGGTAGCAAGTGATAGAGATAGAGAATTTCTTTTTATGTCTCATTCTTCATCATGATAAAGTTTTTACTTAGTTTAGACTTTGGAACCATATTTTCATCCATGAGAAGTGAGTAAAGAGACCTGTTTTTCACTCTTGCTCAAGATAAAAGTAGACTTTTACTGGGGTTTTGTAGAAGTGACATGGCACGGGAAGTTTTCTCTTGATTCAAATTTAATATGTCATTGGATAGGTTTACTCTTAACATTTTCAAACTCACTCCAACATTGAATTTCGGAAGATTAAACTCGATTTGGAAGCAAAATAAAACATATAACTGAATTTCAACAAAAAATACATGCATTCAAAATGTCATTAATACGGCTATCTATAAACATAGTGATAGTTGGACGAGCTTACGTGAGCTTATTTAGATGGTTTGTTCATTATTTCATTCTGTTGGGATTTGCTTCGACTTTTGGGGATCAAGTTTGACTAGAATTAGTTTTGAAAGGATTTGATCTCATCAACTTTTGTATTGTAGAATTAAGATTCAATGACTTCTATTGTGAGCCACTCAAAAATACACTAATCTTATTTTGATCTGACTAGACACCCGGGAAGCCCATTTAGCAATATACCATATCAAGAAGAAGGGTTTGTGGGCATTGACATTGATCCATATGTTTGTTGGCCACATATGAAATACTCATGAGCATAAGAACATCACTACTCCTGAAGATAGGGTTTGGCTTTAAATACCATGTCTTCTATAATAGCTTGGCTTCAGTCATCTATTTTTATATTGAAAAGATTGAGATACAAGTTAGGAAAATAGAGGGTAAGAACCGAAATGGGCATATGAAAACTTGAAAATTGATGTGCTATTTGATCATTTGCCATGCCTTATACCAGGACATCTTTGAAATTTCACCCCCAACTTGGAAACCTAACAAAACTTTCTTCTCTGCAAGCGATAAAGATAGATATATCTTGTATCTCTCATTATTCATTGTGAGCTAGCCCCTCAATATGGTAGGACTACGCATGTTCAAGAACTATTGTAGTATGTTTTAAATCCTAAGTTTGGAACCAAAGCCCCATATCAATATTTATACTTGTATTTGTCTATTTGACTCAAATATGTCCAATATAGTACGATATGATGTTTGTAGATTATATTTTAGGACTAGAATTAGATGAATTTTAATTCAATTTTATAATCTCATTTATACTTTTCTCTCATAAAACTTTTCCTATAGCTCGTGGCATGTCGACATAGATTGTTCATAGACATAAAGTGATTTAAATGAATAGCACAAACTAGGTATGATTTTTATTTTCATGGTTAAGAATTTTAAAATGTGACAATGTATACAAGTATATTGGAGGGAATATGACTTGTTGAAATCTCATTGCATTAAAAAAACTCTTTTTCTATAATGATGTTTTTTAATATTTAAGTTAATTTGTACTTGTGAAAGAAAATGATAAGACAATGATATCTTCAATTTAAAAGAAACCACCTTTTATATACTTTAGTGATGCAATAGTATTTGTTCTTTTCTATAATTAGAATTCTTGAGCCTGAACGAGTCAACAATAATGTAATAAAAAAATTTTATACACTCATATTGCAAGTAGTTTGAAGTGAATTTCATTGCAATTGTCTATAATTTAATGTACGGCATCTTTTATTACTCCTACTTAATGTATAATACAGATAGACTTAACCATTTTATTTAAGTTGCACATGCTATTTTGTCAAGGCTAATGCTAGCTTATACATGCTTCTTTCTTTGCCGTTTAGGCCATTTTACTTCAACCAAATACAACGGATGAAATCCCACTTCTTGGACAATACAATGCATATTTGGTTTGATGAAAGCTCCATGGATGAAGTTTGGCCCGACAATGAACAACATGTGAGCATGATGGTGATTGTGGAGTCTAGCCTATTGGGAGAGACAAAAGAGCCTTGACCAATGTCCTTGTGGGATGAGAGTTTCAAATTTCTATAACCCTTAAGTCATTATAAATTTTGAAAATACATTTATGTTTGATCCCACACACACATATATATAAACTAGAAAAGGAACACTGCATAAGGTGCGGTGCTATGCTTGCGGAGTTACGTGTCAATTTTTTTTATAGAGAAACATATGGAAAAAGAATTAAATTTTACTGCAAAATTATATTGCTTCGTATATTATACTCAAGCAAAAAAAAATTGAAAATAATTCAATAGATTATATCACAGTTAAGAGGAGCAGCAAATTATAAAAACTTGAGTAGCACTTTTAAATGAATATAAAAATTCCAAAGTTTCTTCAAAAAGTCACATTCATAGTATTTTTGCTAAAAGAAATTACATTTACTTTCATCAAAAGTGGCAGAGCAATTAGTTGATAATAGTAATGCAAGAAACTATCAATGAAAGAGTTAATGCACTAAAGGTGTTCACTCATGCACCAATTCCATATTCTAGGTTGCAGTAGGGCATGCATTATGGTTTAGTTGAATGCCTCATGGAGCAAACATATGCACACCAAATGCCTCAGAATCAGTTTGAACCTAAAGCACCTTCTTGACTTTTTTTTTTTGTGAACATCTTCAAAAACACTATCCAATTTATCTTGCCAAAAGTTGTCATCATATAAAGAAGCAACAGGTAAATTGAATTCCTTTAGTCCCAAGCAAATCTTTAAATTCTTGTCTTTCTCATTTTGAAACTTTTTCTTAATCTCAGTGGGAACTTGAAATATTTTTGCATTGTAGTAAATTAATTACAAAGGATTGTAGCCGCAAAAATGAATTATTGTGAAGAGATGCATTTACCTTGTGATGCTGTGCAGAACAAAATCAACAATTAATTTATAAAGTGAGTACTAAATCATAGAAGGAAAATAAGATTGTATTCATTAATATGGGGAACATGACAATGGGCTGTAGGTTGTATAGAGGTATAACAAAATTAATATATGACTTCCTATTTTGGCAAAAAATCCCCTTGAATAGAGTTTTTGGGGTATTTATAGGAGTGAACTATGTACTACGATTATAAGGACATGTCCTAATTGAAGGTGATGCATCTATGTGTCTCTAGATCCCCGACTATCATCCATAGGTCATACCATAGTCCTTTGTCCTTCAGTACTGTTATGATTATCTAGATGATGACACATGTCTTATAGATTAACACCTTGGATGGGCCTTGATTGGTTTTGGCTTGTCAGGTCAGGTCGTCTCTAACCCAGGTCGGGTTGCTAGCCTTTTTAGCAATGGTATTTTTAAAGATCATCATTGTTTCCATCATCATCAACTCCCTCACTACTTCATGCTTGTTTACAAGTTGACCATTTGGTGTTCCTTTTTCTTCAAATACAAATAGATATTATTAAAGATAATATATATATATTTTTAAGTGATGCGAAAGGTTTTCTACCCCTGATTGTCGGATCCTTTTCATTAGGTTTCATCATGGTCGTTTGCCTAGCACTAATCTCGAGACCAACTCTTTTAAAAATACGAGTGGTCTCCTACTTTTTTTATTCACTTCAAATCTCATAACCTTAGTGAGCCTTGTGAGAGCTTGGTGAGAGCTAGGTCTTTCCTTCAAATGGAACTAGGTAACTTTTTCACTTTACGCCATCGTTTTTAAATTAGTTCGATATGCTCTTAAATAATAATAGCACCTTCTCTAGTTGCTAGCAACTCCCAATTTTTTTGTTTTTGAGATGGCTATGACCTCAACGTCAAATAAGGAAGGTACTTAAGGTGGGGTCGTTTGAGATCAGAGTTCTTGCGACCTTGTAGCTGCTGAGTCAAAGCTTTCTGATAGGGTCATAGCTAGTTTTAAAAATTAATTTTTTATTCCTTCTAATTACAAAATAATAACTCCTGTAGCAGGTCAAACCATAGACAACCCTCCACCTAATTGTTTGGCTTTTCATGTTCCCCATTTAGAAATGAGTTTTTGTTTCCCCATACTTGAACTTGTAGTTAATATCATATGTCATTTAGAAGTGTATCTTACTCAATTAGTGCCCAACTCAATTAGAAACTTGTTGGGCTTTGTAATAATCATGAAATATTTCAATCTTGAGCTTTCATTCGTGAATTTTTGGGCATTATTTCACGTGATCTTTTCACCTAGGTTGGGTAATAGAGGTTTTTATTACATCACCACCCGATCTAATGTTTGATTTTTTTTGTAAAATACTTTCTTCTGTGGGTTTGTAGAAACACAAATGGTTTTATATCAAGGCTCCCTCCCACACTCCTTGGAATGCGCTCCAAGCTTGGTGAATGGATAGGGTGAATTTTGCAACCTCTGAGGATCCATCCTAGAATAAGGGGTTTGTTGAGGGTATGATAGATCGGCCATTAAAGCTTCCCACCTTTCTTACCGAAGAAGCATTAAAATTAGCTAATCTAACCCCTGCTTCTATCTGTCCCCAAAATTCTCTGAGTAATTGTAATTTTTTTTATTTCTATTTATTAAATTTTTTAAATTTACTTATGTGCTAATAGATGGATTTAAGACTAGCCTTTGTAGCCAGTATGGCGCAACAACTATAGGTCGATGCTGAGGTTTCACATAAGGACAAGGCCAGGTACCCAACAGCTAGTCAACGAACTTTGATGAGAGATAGGACTCTAGTTTGTGCGGTCAAATTGTCCAGTACACCTCCTACTTCTTTGCCTATGTCAAGGTTTCTATGACTACTGGGGGTTCCTCAGGTATAGACCCCACTCAAATTTCATCTCCATTAGCTACAAATGTGGATTTAGTTAGGGTAGTTGGTGAGGGCTCGACTTCTACTTCTGAGCCTTTATCTCAAAAATGGATTCGAATTGGCAAGGATTTGGGAAAGTCCAAGGCGCTTGAAGATTCTAGTGATGCTCAAGAAGATCCATCAAAGGTAAGAGATAACTTGAGTGACAATGTTGCTATCTTTCGTTGAGCTCGATACTCGATAAGTCGTGCTATTGACTTTGTTGCTCTTGAGAATATACATTAGTGGAGTGTGCGTTTTGCTGAGAGACATGCCTCTCGCAAACATCAGCTAGTACTTAATGCTAAGGTGAGTTCATTGTGCCCTACAACCCTTCTATGTGGAATTGGGACTAACTCATATGACTTGTACAATAGTATTACTATAGATATAGATCAAGCTATCTTTATTGACCTATCATTTTTGAGTTTAGAGAAGTAAATGGCTCATAACCTGATGCAGGTAAAATAGTTTGTAGCTTTTTATCTTCTTGCATATTTTACACAGCTATATTCATCTTATGCCTTTTTATGCAAATGGTAGCCCTCACTCGTTAAATGACCTTGTAAAATATTACTTGGAGAGATTGGAAGGCCAAGATTGACCTACAGCTCAAGGTTGCCTAAGTGAATTTGAAAAATGCAGAGACCTCCTTGCGTAAAGTGCAATCTAAGTTGAAGGCTGCGATGGATTCCTTAAGTTTCAAGGAGTTAGCTCTTAAAGAAAAGCATGATTTAACTATTAAACAGTAAGAAGAAATTGAGTCTTTAAAAGTTGAGCTCTAGTTCGTGCAAAATAAGTTGGCATCTTTGGGGGATACTTTAGAACAAAAGAAGCGTGATCAATATGAGCTGGGTCGCTATGAGGGTTTTCGCGAGTATCAGAAATCACCTGACTTCTAGAATCAGCTTAAGAGGATTCATTGTGAGGTTGTGAATGATTTCGTTAACTCTTTAGTGTTTGAGTACACTGTGTTAAGTCGTGCTGCTCAAGATGAGGATACAACATTTGAAAAGGCTAAGGCTTAGCTAGTTCACTTGGGTGAGGTTAAGAAGGGCTTCGATCTCGACTTGTCGAACTTGTGCAAAGATAAGAAACTGCAAGATTACCCTATTGTGCAACTACCTAACTTCAAAAAGGAGGAGTTTGCCTTTATCTTGCTTCCAAATCCCAAGAATTAATCAGAATTATTTCCATTCCCCCCATTTTTTTAAAAACGTTATTTCCTATCTCTGGGC
The DNA here is from genome assembly GCA_014898725.1 of Jacaranda copaia. Classification (NCBI taxonomy): domain Eukaryota; kingdom Viridiplantae; phylum Streptophyta; class Magnoliopsida; order Lamiales; family Bignoniaceae; genus Jacaranda; species Jacaranda copaia. Next base: position 456,603 of record JACGDI010005644.1, on the reverse strand, counting down.
TTTGCTATGGTTATCTTGTTTTGCTAGTCAAACACTTCAACTTGGGATAATTTATTTTGTAGCATGCCAACTTTTGTTTTATAATGTACGATCTTGTAATAGCAGTGTGCTTGGAGTAATATATATCATTTTATGTTGACATTTTATTGCCTTGTGGTCTTGATAGCCTTATCCTTCCTACTTGGGCATTATGCTTGATATGATCTTGATTTGATCAACACAATGTTGTGCATTAGATATGGTTGCTTTTGACTCTGCCAAGCTTATATGAATTCCAACCTTTAAGGTTATGGCACTCCATGTGTATGCCTTTTGAGTTCATGAGGAGATTACGATGCTCAAATTATCTTAGAGGATCGTGAAGGAATTTGGCACATAGTGATGATCTAGGCCGAGATCTTTTACTCACCAACAAGTGAATTTCAATTTGGTATTGTAATCTTAGTCTTGCGATGAGAATTAACATATGGTGGTAGAGACATAGCAGGTTGCGATCTTCCATTTATCAACGAACAAATTTTAATTTATCATTTGGAAATCGTAACCTGCCCTAATATTTAGTTTAAGTTGACTTTCCATGATTCACTACATGTTGAATTAGTGCCCAAAATTTAGAGCTTGTGGTATTCAGGGTTGCGATTATTATTGAATGGGCAGTTATCTGTATCATGCTAACTTTTCCCATGTTTTAATTTTATACCTTATGCTTGTTTTTTGGGATGCTTGTCTATTTGGTGCCTTTTTCAGGTTGTTATTTTTTATAGCTCTTGGTGAGCTATTTCTTTTACAGAAGTTGGTTTATTCAATGCCTTTTCCAGTTCCTTATTTTGATGGCTCTTGGTGAGCTGTTTCTTTTGTAGAAGTTGGTTTATTCAACGCCTTTTCCATTTCATTATTTTGATTGCCCTTGGTAAGTTGTCTCTTTAGCAGAAGTTGGTTTATTCAACATCTTTTCCAGGTCATTATTTTGATCATGCTTCCTTGCTTGATACATTCATTGATATTTAAAAGAGGCATGAATTGAAAAAGAACTTTCATTAGGGAATTTCAAATTACGTAGTAGAGATATGGGTTTTTACAGGGGGCCTAATCCTCATTGACATACCTTAGACCTTTCAAGCATAGAACTTTTTCAAATTCCTAATTAGCCAAGGATGGGTGAGGTCTTTCCTTCTATTATCTCCAGGTGATAAGCTCCTTCTTTGGTCATCTGCTTAATTTTGAAAGGACCCTCCCATTTAGGGTTTAATTTTCCAACATGTTTTGACACTTCCACCTTTTTGAGTACTAGGTCCCCTACATGAAAACCTCGGGGTCTTACTTTCTTGTTGAATACTACCATCATTGATCACTTATACACTTTTGCTTTAAGATATGTTTTTTTCCCTCTTTTCTTCAACAACATCAAGATTAAAAGCTCTTTCTTCTTGATTTTTTTTTCTTTTCATAATGGGAAACTCTGTGCATGGGCAATCCTATCTCGGATGGTATAACAGCTTTAGAGCCATATGTTAAACATAACGGTGTTTCTCCAGTGGTTACCTTTGGAGTCATGCGATATGCCCACAGGATCCCAGGTAGCTCTTCAATCCATGCTCTTTTCACATCTTCTAATCTAGTTTTTAAGTTGTTAAGGATAGTTCTATTTGTGACCTTCATCTGTCCATTAGCATGGGGATTCCCCACCAATGTGAAATTCTATTTTATATTTATCTCTTCACACCAAGCCAGAATATTATTTCCTTGGAATTGCTTCCCATTATCAAAGATAAGAATTTGAGACAATCCAAATCGACATACTATGTTCTTCCAAATGAAATTCATGATTTCTTTCTCTGAGATCTTTGATAACGGTTTTGCCTCTACCCACTTTGTGAAATACTCTATTCTCACTATGACATATTTTTTCTGACCTTTAGCCCTTGGGAAAGATCCAAGAATATCCAACCCCTATTTATCAAATAGGTATGCAGCTCTAACTAGTTGCATCCTAGTTCCTGGTGTGTGCATAAGATTAGCATGCAAATGATAGTGCTTGCATTTCCTCACAAATTCAACACAATCTTGAACTATAGTAGGCCAAAAGTATCCTTATCTCAAGATATTTTATGATAACGACCTACCTCCTGAGTGGTTCCCATAACTTCCCTCGTGCACCTCTCTTATTACATACTCAACTTGTTGTTTACCTAGGCACTTTACCAATAGTCTAGCAATTATCTTTCGATATAACTCTCCATCATGCAGAATGAATTGGAGTGCTCTTCTCTCTATTTCCTTGGCCTCGATCTTGTTGGTTGGTAACATTCTATTTAAAAGGTAGTCCACTATTTTAGCTTTCCATTTGTCTTATCGTTCAACTGTCATGACCTAATCACTCATGTTCTCAAAACTGTCAATTGCAGAACTGTTAGATATCAATATTGTGAGCTGTCTGGAGTTAATTCCGGAAATTATGTTGGAAAATTTTGATAGAGAGTTAGCGCTTTGATTTTTTCTCCTTGGTATCTGGCAGAGTTATAATTTATAGAAATTTGACATTAAGATTTTCACAATAGCCAAGTATTTTTTCATGGTATACTTCCTTCTTACTTGAAGTGCCACCAATTGGGAGTCGGTGCACACAATCAAGTTTGAGATCTCTCTCTCAATTGCCATCTTCAAACTTATAATCAGGGCTTTGTATTCGGCCTTGATGTTAATGGTTTGAAAGTTCAACTTGAGTGCGAATTTTATGTTGGTACCTCCTAGTCCTCTGAACTAAATCTTGGTTCCTCCTCTTTTAGATATTGAGGATCCATCTATGTGAAGCATCAATATCTTAAGTAGGGCAATTCGTACTAACGCCACTTCTTTACTTTTTATCTCAATCATGAAATCTACCAGAACTTGGGCTTTGATGGCTGTTTGAGGTATAAACTCAATGTCAAACTCGCTTAACTCCACTGCCCATTTCACTATTCATCTAAAAGTTTCAAGCTTTCCTAAAGTTTCTTTCAACTTATTGTTTGTTATGACCTTAATGGTGTGTGATTAAAAGTAAGGTCGAAGCTTTTTTGTGGTAGTTACCAAGGCAAGTGCCAACTTTTCTATGCCCATGTAATTTTTATAAGCTCTTTATAGCATCCTACTGGTGTAATAGATGGGTTATTATTTTTTTTCCTCTCTAACCAGTACTAAACTTATGGCTACTTTTGAGGTTGCTAGGTATAGCCACAGTGGTTCTCCATCTCTTGGCTTTAACAACAGAGAGGGTGTTGTCTAACACACCTTGAGCCCCTAAAAAACTGTATCACACTTCTTCGTTCATTCAAAATTCTTAACATTTCTCAGGATTTTGAAAAAAAAAGACTTCTATCGGCTGACCTAGATATGAAGCGATTAAGTGAAGTTATCCTTCCCATCAACTGTTGTACTTCTTTGATTGTCGTTGGGGATGGCATTTCCAATATGGTACTGACTTTTTTAGGGTTTACCTCTATTTCTCTTGAGTGACCATATAACCCAAGAATTTTCCTCCTTTCACACCGAAGGTGCATTTGGTTGGATTTTAGCTTTAGTTTGTATCTTCTCATGATTTCAAAAGCCTCTCTCAAGTGTTCTAAGTGATCTTTCTCTTTCAAGCTCTTTGCCAACATGTCATCAACATACACTCCATTATTTTCCCTATCTAGTTCTTGAACATTTTGGTCACAAGTCATTGGTACATTGCTCCAGTATTCTTGAGGCTGAATGGCATGACCTTATAGCAATAAACTCCCTTCTCTACCACAAATGCAGTTTATCTATGCCATGTTCAGCCATGAAGATCTGGTGGTAACCTTGGTATGCACCCATCATGCTCAACATTGCAACTTCAGAGGTTGAGTCTACCAAGAGGTCAATCCTTGGTAAAGGGTATGAGTCTTTAGGATAAGCTTTGTTGAGGTCTATAAAATCAGTGCACATCTGTCATTTCCCTTGTGGTTTTGGTATGATGATCACATTAGATAACTATTCTGAGTATTGGACCTCAACTGTATATCCTGTAGCAAGAAGCTTATTCACCTCTTCTTTAATGATTTTATCCTTCTCTGCTCCAAAACTTCTCTTTTTTTGTCGTTCGGGTTTTACTTCTGGGTCCACATTGAGAAGGTGAACTATGACCTCCAAGTCTATTCCTTTAAAATCAGCAAAGCTCCATGCAAAAATGTCTAAGTTCTTACTCAAAAACTCTATAATTAATGCTTCCATCTACTTATTCATGTGTGCCCCTATTTATGTTGTCTTTTTTGGATTTTCCAGTATAAGCTCAATGCTCTTGAACTCACATGGTTCTATCCTACCATTCTCTTTTCACTTTTTTGAGCGTTCATTGTCCAATAATTCTCCTTGATGCTCAACTGGTGTATTAGCTATCTTTTTTATAGGTTGTTTTTTAATGACCTCTTATGTTGATATGTTGTAATACATTCGCGCCATTTTCTAGTCACAGCTCACTTCTCCAATTCTAGCTGGGGTGGGAAATTTCATTTTAAGATGATATGTAGATTCCACTACTTAAAATTGATTTAGCTCGAGTTGTCCCAATATAACATTATCGGCAAATAAAGTGTCTACCATCAAATATTTTAGCATGGCAATTTTTCTCTTAGGCTCCTCCCCCATCAAAGTCGGCAAGTCAATAGTCCCTATTAGTGTGATCTCAAAACCTCCGAAACCTATCAAAGGGGTGTCTATGGCTAACATTGCTTGAGCTCTAGACACCCTTAACGGTATGTACTAACTGAATTTAGGTCGAGGAGGAGATTTTCGGCAATCTTTTTCATATTGCAATCCCATATGATCTTCTTGGTCTTCTTAACCTCATTTTTTTTTATCTCTGGTCATACTCTTTGACAATTCTTCATCCTTCATGTGGTCCATCTCTTCTTCTTGTACATATTATTAAGCCATCTCCATAAGTTCTTCCAAATCCTTCGGGGGCATTCTTGCTAGCGTTGATGCGAAGGGTCCTTTTCTTAACCCATGAACGGGACTACGAGTCATCACCTTTATGTTGAGGTCTTATCATTTATATGCTTCACATTTTTATGGCCCATGATACTTTTGCAACCCGACATGGTATCATAGGCCAGACTAGTTTATGAATCAGGCCAGGATGGCCTGATCCATTTTTCATTCTTTTAAATCTAATATGATAAGGAATAAAAAAGTTATTCTTATACCTCATATGAAAATCCTAACATCAACACCTTCCACTAAATTTTGCAACCATATTTTGGAAATTTACCTTCCTAAAAGTTAGGACATTTTGGACATTATAAAGTGTAATCACATTAAGCAATTTGCCAACCAAACATTATATAGCATCTAATGTGGGATATCATTAATTTCTAAAATCAAAGAAAATAATAAATTACATGGTATTAAATACCATTTCTAACTTATGTATCATTAGTATATGAATCTTACCTAATCCTATGTGCCCAAGCAAACAATCCCATAATGCATGGGAAACATTTTCATTATACATTCACCAACTTATCCAACCTCTTTCTAGACAAAGAAAAATGTTGTGCAGAAAATTGCTGCAAATCCAAAGATTTCTAAGCAATAAAATAGACAATATTTCCATCCATCAAGATTAACAATTCTAGACCACAAAATTTTTCAATAGGATAAAAAATTTTAAGGCTAGAACATCATACAACCTCTCTAATCAAGTAGCCAAACTGACCTACAAATCATTTGTGGGTTGCTTTGCTTCTTAGATTTGATTTTTTCTTAGCAAACAAAGGTTCATCTATGACCAAATGAGAATACAAAATTCCACCACTTGATTACCAATTAATTAGATCAATAAGAATGTTGAAACATTTGATCAACAATAAGTACATATGTTTAGCAATTAACTATAAACATCAAAATACATATATTCTTTAATGATAATATATATTCTGATAACAAACTAAACTCAAAAGGCTAAATATGTATATTTGCCTATCCTAATCATGATTGCTGCAATTAGTCTTTATAGAACCTCATAAATAATCCAAAGAGCAAAGAAAAAATAATATATACTTGCACATTAGGCATTTAGCCTCCAATATTTTACAGCCACATTTTGTATTTAAAAGAGATAAAAGGGATGAAAGTTGATGATGTCACCAAACGATTTATGGAAACTTACTGCACCTAAATAACTGCCCTCAAAGATGCCATGTTTTCAATGCACATAAGCCAAATCTATGATTAATTTAACTTAACTTTCAAATTCAATATGTCAAAGGAAATTCATAAAAAGAAGCATGTCTGAGATTTGCTAGTTCTTCAACTAAAAGCTAAATACAACATTGTCAAATTCATTAAATAAAGTTTACAAACTTGATGGAGCCCTAAAAATTTGCAAAGAAAGAATTTGACAAATATCTTTTGACTCTGTTCAATGGTGATATTAGTAGGGGAAAAAGATGGCATGACTAGAAACTTGGACTTGGCTATTGCATCTTTACTTGTATTGGCATTAGCAAAGGAAGAAAGGAGTTTTGAGAAAAGAAACAAAAAAGTTACAAGCAAGCACCAAGTAAACCCTAAGGAAAAACAAAACAAAAGAGCATTGTGTAATACAAAGATTAGTAGTTGGCAAAAAAGATATACCCAAAGGGAAAAGGGGTTCCACAATACAATCTCCAGTCATCCATATGCCAGATTAGAAGTTTAGTGAACTAAGAACCTAGAAAGACATCTTCATTAGCATGCTTGTACAGAACATGCAAGTCAGAATTAAGAAAATCACCATCAAATCACCAAGATCCAAGTATGCTTGTTAATTAACACTATAAGAAGCAAGTGAAACATAACTGGTTTATTGAAATATAAGAAGCTAAACTTATGAAATGGTGTATAATTGTCCTGCAGCACAATAGAAATACTTGTTTATGGTCTCCCTATACTTTCAGTATTTAGGCTCACAGTATCTTACTCTCATGTTTCATTCAATTCAAGAACTGAGCTAAACCTGGAAGAATCCACCTCATACCTAAGAAAATCTGCAAAAAGCCTAACCCAAACAATACAGGAAAACAAAAGAAAATTCACAAGCAAGAATCTTCTATTAATAATTACCACAATACTTTCAAAAAACTAAAGGAAAAAAGTAAACATCTATTAAACAAAAAACATGAAGCCAATATTAATTCAAAATTCCTTACAATTAGTCATCTATCATATTTTTATGTGATTACATTTGTGTGCTGATGACAATAAGTTATGAATTTGTCAATGTTTCCATTTATAACATTGCAAAATGGTACTATGTGTTTTGCTTCCTGGCTTATAATCAGGAAAAAAAATAGTATTGCTTCAGTTGATATTCTCTCTCATTCATTTTGGTAAACTGCATGATCCCTATCAAAGACATACTTGATAGTTTACTTGGTAGATCAAGTCACCAACCCAAGTTAGAAATACTGATGTAACAGCTTTTGTTATCACAGGGTACTTGGCAAGAAACGACAAATACCTACATAGAAATTTAGGATTTAGATGAATTTAAAAGGACCAATCCTTAATTCCCAAGAAATTTAATTCAATTGGCTCAGTATATATGCAATAGAACTTTTCTCCCACATCAGAAGGAAAAAAATTACATGGATAAAATATTATCTGGCTATGAATTTACAATCTATTGGTAAACATCCTCACCAAGTTAGCTTTAAGAGACACGAAGTCTGTCTTTTAAAACCTCTGCCTAATTAAATGATCCAAGTTGAACAAAGATGTACCCTTTAGCATACACTCAATCAAATTTTGGAAAAAGGTCCAAAGCACACAAAAGTACAGAAAGTACTTAATCCTTACCATGAAAGCAGTGACCAGTTAGTCTTATCACCCCCATCACTACTGCTGCCACCTCCACTACCAAATTTTCCATCTCTAAGACCTCCAAATCCATGACCAGCTCTCTCACCACTTAAGTATGTATCTAATTTAGGGTGTCAATGATGCAGTTTCTAGAGGTAGTATTTAAATGTGGCTGGTAGCTAGCAATGGTTAGTGTTAGTGACCTTTTGCTAAAGTGAGATAGTTTATATTTGTTTGTTTGTTGCAATCTTTGAAGGCCTTTCTTCTTCATTTGTCTTTTGCCTTCAATTTGACACCAAAAAGGTACAACTATGATTTGTTGTTTCAGTTCTTACAGATACCTTATTCTGTAGTGGAGGTGACGATATTACCTTCTAATTTTGACAACTAAATTGTTATTTGATATTGGTACCATAACATTGGCTACTATAATCACATTAGAGGCCTTTGATGCTTAAATAATTTCTCTTTTGATGTTTTATAGTTATAGTAAGTTAATAATATAGCTCTAACTCCTAGTTTCCCAAATAACAAAAACACAAAAACATAGCAAACTACTAGCCATTTAAAAACATAAAACGAAGAAACTAACAGGCATACCTTGATGAAGCCCGCCTTCTTCTAAGATAAATTGTGAACAACAATTGTAATAATATAAGAACCAAATGTTACTCAACATACACATATTCTTTTAAAAAGACAACTTATACACAAGCTACATCATAAACTTCTATTAATTGCCCGTATATTCAAACAAATAATAACAAGTTTCTTAAAACCACCATGAATATCAAGGAACAAAAACCAACAATAATCTTTTGAAGAAAAAACTATAACAATAGGGATGAAGCTACAATTCAACAAAACAAAACCAAATTATGAACACCAATCAATAAAAAACAAAAAAATTTTACAAAAAGGACAAATTTCCAAGCTAAAAATGAAGATCTTAGCTTTTAGAAAAACCCCATATACATTTAATGAATACTCTAAACACACAATGAACTAATACATTTCATATATCTGAAAATCCATGCTAAGCCAATAACAAAAGAACCAACTTCTTTTGAAACCCAAACATATATTTTTTTTAACAAAAGTGGCATGCAATATATACCTTGAACATTCAGAATATTGTAACAATAGGACCCACACTCTTAAGAAAATAGACAAAGATAAACCCTCAGTAGCCTAAAAAATCAGAAGAATATTGAGAAAGAAGAAACCTTAGCTAATAACAACCACAAAACCTGGAGAAAAAATTAAAAAAAAAATAAAACAAAAGAAAAGGAACAAAGCCCACACAAACAATATTGACTTCCTGCAAGAGACAAAAAACCCAAAGAAAACTGACACACCGTGTATCCCACCAAGCAAAATCCCAAAAGCAAACATAAAAATACAAACAAGATAGAAGTAGCAAAATATAGACACTTTCTTTTGATAATCAAGCAACCTAAAAAAAAGAAAAAAAAAAGTAAAGAACAAAGCATGCATAATGTAACCACTTCCCTGTGCAATGAAACTTGCAAAGCCTCCAATCCATAGTAAGCACAGTTAGGATAAAGCTATGTGCCACATGTTTTCTGCCTTTTTTTCCCTTATCCTTGCCTAGAAACTTAGTGAGCAAACCCAAAGCACTTTCTGCCTTCAACTTATCCACACTGATCAACTACTCCTAATAAACCATTGCCGTACACCAAAAATCTCTCATTTTCTTTAAAAAATATTTAAAAAAAAAAGCCTACAATTGAAGATCTAAAAATCTACCAAACATGGCAAGTGAAACCCTAATTTCCACTCACCAATCTTTCTTTATCCTTACACCACCCAAAAAAAAAGGCCAAATTGCACAGCGCCTCTCTATGATATTTGAAATTGGCTTATAACCCCTTATGAAATACAGAATTGCGCCTACATCCCTTATGTTTAGTTAAATCTAGCTCACCACACCTATCTTAGACCTGACCACAAATTAGAATATGTTATGACCAAAATACCCTTGTATATATAAGTGAAGAAACTTGTTTGTACCATTTTAGTTTGTTCAAAAATTCCTCCACACTAATCATTCATTCTTCACTCAAAAAACCCTAATTGAAATATAAATCAAAACATACGTCCTTAATGTGTGACAAAATTTGAAGAAATTTTAAAGACTACTTGTAATAGGAGTGTTGAACACCATATTCATGGAAACTTTAGGAAGAAATAGGAGTTAGATTGCAAAATAAGGTCAATTAGGGATTATTCTGTTGCTGTGATATTTTCATAAACTGTAACGATGTTTGTGAATTTTAAAGTTATTCCTTGCCGATATGTTTTGAAATAATGTTTATATGTTTGTGTAATATATATAGCTAATTTTTCATTGTTCTAAAATGATTGGGTATGTTTGAATATATCACTATACTCTTTTTTTGCTTTTCAAAAAAAATTCTATTGTGGACCCTTGCTAAGTTGCGTCCTTTATGGTATGTAGAAAAAATTAGTATGGGGCAACATAGTACATTTGTGAGGGGGTTGTTGCCAATTCATTATCGATTGATTAGTGGTCCCAAATGCTTCTATTGTGGGGTACAAAATATGTCATGTTGTGGGGTATAAAATGTCATTTTGTGGATAGAAGAAGAAAGCTATGATGGGATATGTAGTTGTTGTCTTAAATTTCTAAATGTAGCATATATGCTTTAAATATTCATTTTGTATTTATATACATTAAGAATCTGTGGTGGGGACATATGGATACATATGTATGATTTATTATTTCATGTACTGTGTAATGGGGTATTGTATATAGTTATCCATTTTTTAGTGGTCCCAAATCCATGTAACAATAATACTTTTTAATTATTTCTATTATTTTTCTATAGTGGTGGTCCCTAATTGTAGACCTTTACGATCAATACAGAATTATCTTTTTTGAATGTAGTGAGAAGGTTGATTTTTATATATAGGTAGGTGGCAACTTCATTAGGCACCTTGTAGTGAAGTATGAAGGAGGAAACAAATATAAGTATTTTGTTGATATAGACACTTTGAATGTGGAGTTGTGGAAAATGTACAATCTAAGTGGTGGCAAAAAGGGTTATGTTGATTTTTATTATGTAATTCCTGGTTTATCAATGGAGATTGGACTTAGGATAGTACTTGGAGACATAAGAATTGTGGATCTCATAAATGCTTTCAGAGGATTGGGAGAGTGCACAATTTATGTAGAGGAGCTAGACTGTGAGCCTCTACAAGCTATGGATACACAAGAAAATATACTATTAACTCAAGAGATAATAAACAAGCAAATTGAAGATGTAAATATTGAAAATTTGCTTCTGGGCATTGACTTCAATGATAACTATAGGGAAAAAGAAGATGGCAAAATAGAGGGGTTACTTAATAGGGATCAAAGAACTGAAGTTGGAGTTGATTTAGGATCTAATAAGCATGTAAATGAGTTAGAAGTGCACTCTATGTGATATGGGATAATCCAGTAGGCCCAAAGGCCCAACTATAAATGAGACAGCCCATGATATGGGATAATTCAGTGGGCCTAATAAGCCCAACTTCAGACGAAACAGCCTATGAAGCCCAAAGGCACATCTATCTGATCGACCTGTAACGACCTTATTTGGTAAGCCCCGCAGTCGACCCATATCAACCTAAAGGCCATTTCAGAAGTTTTAGCATCCAAGTCTGGTCAACATTAATCGACCTTCGAGTA
>JACGDI010005644.1:374818-425350 GCA_014898725.1 Jacaranda copaia | reverse complement strand
AAAAAAAAAAAAAAAAAGAATCGATGTAGAGATGCTTCCCAATTTTAAAACTTTTGTGGAGAGATTTTCAATCTAAATGAAAATAATAAATTTCTTTCCTCGATTTTAAAAATTGTATTCATCCTACTTGTATGGCTAGCAAGATTTCCAATACATATCTCCCTAGAAATACTTGCACAAATTATTAAAACTATTTCCCCATTGGCATTACTATATATTTAGATCCCCCACGTGAAACTGCCATTTTTCAATTTTGGAGAAACCCTCTTTTTCTGTTCCCATTTTGCATTTCCTCCAAAATCATTTTGTCGATTGAACTGATTATCTTAATTCTTCCTTCAGATCGTTCAAATTTCAAACCGCGGATCCATTTTGAGGCACGAATTCGCGGAATTGTTAAACGTAATTGAAGATCGGGGGTTTCCCATACGCATACGCATCCGACGAGTGGCTCACATTCGCATGTGATTGGTATCTGATTTTTGCTATGAATTTGTTAATTTGTGAATGTCATGTTCGGAGACTGTTGTTTGTTTTTTATTATTGACCTGTTATGATTATGTTTTGTTGTTGTTTTTCACTTGATATGTGCGTGAGATTAACTTTTTGTGATTTGTTTTTTATTTTTCTGAAAAAGCGTAGAATTCATTTTTTGGATGTTTGAGAGAGTTACTGGTTTGCTTTGTTAAAATGCTGGAAGAGTTATTTAGGCCTTTTGTGATATATGCTCGATTTTGGAGTCAAGATTTAGCACAGAAAGTGAAAAGGAAAGGCGAAATCAATGGAATTGGACTTTTCTTGCATTTTCCTGTGGGCTAAATAAAAATTTCCAAATTTAATAACTTTTTGAGGGTGATTGAGCGATATCAAAAAGGAAATGAAATGCATTTGTAAATTGATTGATGTCTCTCATAAATATATTTGTATAACATCTTCTTTATATTTTCATTTGAAACCACATAATAAAAAAGATGTTTTTGGGCATTTTATAGATTTTTATACGGCATAAATCTCTTTTGAAGTTTACAAATTGAATTCCAAATATCGCTTGCGCCATGGGATCCAATGCAATGATGAAAACAGAAGTAAAAGGACCAACTGATTGTTTATGTTATTGGTATTCACTTCGAATGCCGAACACCAAATCTTTTCTGAATATTTTCTGCATTACCCTGTCAAAATGCATAGGGCATGTCCAATAAGAACTTGTTTTAGAGGTGGGTCCAGTCATGCTAACATAGCACCAATTCTTTTGCATGTGCAAAGTTGCAATAACCTAACCAGAGGAGTGTGGTTTGTCTAATGTCCTACTTGACTCTGATATGCTCCAATGAGGTTGATCTCCCCAAAAATGCCTCTAGTCTATGTTTCAGGGAACTTTAATTTGACTCTGTAATTTGCTAAATTAAGTAATTAATCATTTAATGTTTACATGAACCATCCGTGCTTGATATTTTCTAAGCTATTGTATTGGGAATCGAGCACTTTCCTTTTTCCAAGACTAAACACTTTGAGACATACACAAGACACGAGGACTCATCACCTTTAATTACATTGTTTGCCAAACTTGTTCTCATGTTTTATGTTGGGATTTTTCATGTTTGCTGCTGCAGCTTCATTGGCTGAAGAAGCAATGCGTTTCTCTTTCTTTATTTTTTTAAACATATATTTGTGCTTATGAATGAACGATATCGTTTCTTTTAAAGCAGCGCTGTTTGCATTAGTTAATTAGGGCTTAATTCAGGTTAATTAGGGCTTAATTCAGGTTAATTAGGGTTCAGTTTAGTTGAGGAAATAAAGGAAAATTGTGCCAAATGATGTTGCTTGAATTAGTTGCTGCGACATTGTTTTGGTGAATATTTCACAAACCATAGGAAAGAGAGAGACACGTGTCAGCAAGATAGCTCATCATTTTCGTATTGCTAGTACCGGATTTGGGTTGCAATGGAGGATTAGTTGTATCTTTGCTTTTAGAAAATGGTTGGGAAATGCTCAGTTTTGTTGAACACCAAATTCTCCTATCTCTGTTCTCTCTCTCCCAAAGTCTTCCCTTCTCCTTCAACAAACTCCAAATTGCAGCATTTTCCTTCTGAAATTGGCAAAGCTTCATTAGAATCCATAGCTAATTGCAACAAGTGGCATTAGATCCACCTTCCTATGGCTGGCGTGTTCCATTGGCAAAAATAACAACAGTGGATGAATGTTCTTTAGCAACAGGTTTAGATGAAAGAATCAAATCAAAGCCCGATGTTAAGCCTGAGGAGCTTAAGCAACAGCCTACGTTGGTCACCAGGTAGTTGGAAGAAATGATGAGCAAAGGAACCAACAATCTTGCCTTCTCCAATTCCTCAATGTCAATCCAGTGGCCTTCTTCCCACTCCCAACCAAAAACCAAACAAAATTCTCAATCTCAAAACCCCAAAATTTGACTTCCCCAAGTTCACTGGAGAAAACCCTAGGAAGTGGCTAGAGAATATCATAAGTTTTTTCTGTTCAATCCAATGAACAATTATGAAAAAATTTATTGTCAAAAGTTGACTTCCCAAATTTATTGAGCTACTACTTACAAAGGTTTTCTTTCAAGAAAGAAGAGAATTTTGTAGGACAATTTAACAAGCTCAAACAAACCTCTTCTATCAGTGAATATGCTATGAAATGTGAGGAGCTTAGAGCATTCATGATTAGTATGAATAGGACACTGTCTAAGGAACACTTTGTCAATAATTTCATTAATGACCTTGAGGATGAAATTAGCCATATGGTAGAGATGTTAAATCCTACTTCAGTGTCTAGTGCAACCCTCTTGGCTGAAAACAAGAGTCCTTGGTGGAGACACTTGGGAAAGGGTCCAAAAATCTAAAAAACTAGAGTCAACGAACAGAAAAAAAAAAAAAAAAAAAAAAAAAAAAAACTGGAAACAAAACAACACTATTATGAATCCTAATACCAAATAAACTGGAAAGTACCTCCACAAGAAGACTGTCTCCTGAAGAAATGGAAAGTAGGAAGAGAAGGGGCCTATGTTTTAATTGTGATGAAACATATCATATAGGACATAATTGTAAATAGTTGTTTCACTGTTTGAGATACTAGTATACTTGTTCAGCTGGGTGCTATCTTTTTAGTCAGTTTCAGGCCAGGCCCTTGCTTATGGATAAGCCGTAGTTCTCCCTCCAAATGTGGAAACCTATACAGTTTGAGTGCCGAGCCCTGTGCTGTCCATTTTCCTTGGAAAGGAAAAAGGCTAATTGCTGTTTAAGTATGGATCTCCTCTAGTCGAGTGGCTATTGATCCTACTTCTTACTCATGTAAAGTTTTCAGGAGAAGAAGAGGACTTTGCACCTGAGGAGGAGGAACATGAGGAACAACAGCTACACATCTAAGTCAGTACTCTAGGTGGGCAAATACAACCTAATGCCATCAAGCTTTTAGGTCAAGTAGGCCACAAAACCATCACCGTACTCATAGGCACTGGCAATACTACTAGCTTTTTAGATCCAAACACAGCTAGGGAGTTAGGGTGTGAGGTAGAGTATACTAAAAAATTATTGGTTACTGTGGCTGATGGAGGAAAAATCTAGTGTAATGCTAAGTGTTCCAACTTTAGCTGGGAGATTGGAGGGAACCTAGGAGGGCACAGATTTACTACAGTTGTGAGACTGCTGGGATTAGGGGGTTGTGATATGGTCGTAGGGGTGGATATTTTGAGAAGTTGGGTTCCAGTCACCTTTAACTTTGATAAACAATCTATACCAATTAAGAGAGCACATAGATAGATCACTTTGCAAGGTATACAACCTCAGGTCAATCTAAGGATGACAATTAGAAAAAGTTCGTATAAGATGATAAAAGCAAGAAAAATCCCCTTGATAAGTTGTTGTGTATCATCTCAACACGAATTCCAAACTACCCAAAACTGCAAGATGTGTTGAGTAAGTAGCAGCACATTTCCCTTGAGGATACTAGCTTGCCTCTTGTCAAAAGCCACAACCATAAAATACCTCTTAAGGAAGGAGTTGAGCCATTCAAATAGACCCTTTATAGATACTCTTATATCCAGAGGGAAGAGATAGAGAAACTGGTGTCAGAAATGCTTAGGAATGCAATAATACAACTTTGCAATAACCCCCTCTCCTTACTGATCTTGTTAGTTAAGAGGATGGATCGTGGCGGTTTTTTGTAGACTACCAAGAACTGAATTCATGCACTATTAAGAATAGTTTTCCAATACCTTTCATAGATGATTTGCTCGACGAGCTTAGGAGGGCCATTATCTTCTATAAGATAAGCCTAAGGGTTGAGTACCACCAAATAAGAATGAATCCTCTAGATGTATATAAGACTGCCTTTGTAACAGCATTGGGCCTATATGAATTTAATGTTAAGTTTACCAAGTGCACTTTTGGCAGGAGAAAGTTGAATATCTTTGACATATTATAAGAAAGAATGCGGTTGAAGCTGACCTTAGTAAAATCCAGGCCAATGCCAGTCACCAAGTTAGTGAAAAGCTCGAGAGGGTTCTTGAGGCTTACTAGGTACTATAGAAAGTTAGTGAGATATTATGAAATAATAGCTAAGCCACTGACTGCGTTAACTGAGAAAGGTAAGTTCCAATGAATTGAGAAACATCAACAAGCTTTCCAAACTTTTAAAATTGCTAAGACAACAACCGAGTACTTCAATTACCTGATTTAACTAAACCTTTCACACTGTAAACTGATGCATGCTGTGCAGGTTTGGAAGCTGTCCTAATGCAGGAGAGGCATCCTATTGCTTATCTTTGCCAAGCTTTAGGGTCAAGGGCATTTTGTCTGTATATGAGAGTGAGCTCCTTGCTATCATCTCAGCTATTGAGAAATGGAAATCTTACATGCTCTAAAATCCTTTTGTCATTTCACCAACAAAGCTTAAAGTACCTCCTTGAGCAAGAGATCTCTGCCCCACTCCAACCCAAATACCTAACCAAGCTGTTAGGTTCCCAACACACTATTGAGTACAAGAAAGGTGTTGAAATAAAGTAGCACAGGCTCTTTCTAGGAAGATTTGGAGCAAAGTTATTGTCAAGCAATATCTACTCTCCTGCCATTGTGGATGGGAGAAATCAAAGAGAGCTACTGCTCAAGAAGCCATTGCTGAACAAGTGGTGTTTCCATAGTCCTTGTCCTGTTATCAAGAAGGAGTCATTAAGTACAAAGGAAGATTGTTTGTGAGCACATTCACTTACCTCAGGACTAAAGTGGTTCAATTCATGCACAACCCAAGCATTGGTGTACGCTGAGGCATACAAGGGACACTGCAAAGGGTCAAGAACACCTCACTTTGGCCCAAGCTTGCAGAAATGGTTCAATACCTAGTATCCCAATGTTGTGTGCCAGATTAGCAAAACCAAGAGCCCAGGGTTGTTGCAGCCACAGCTGTGCCTGAGCAAGCTTGAAAGCATTTAACTTGGATTTTATAAGCAAGAGAATAAAAATGTAATTTGGGTGGTGGTTGATAGTTTCACTAGATATGACCATTTCTTTGCTCTTTCACACCCTTTCACTGCCTCACACATTGCACCTACCTTTGTAGAAATTATTTGTTAGTTACATGGATTGCCCTTTATTATTATTTCTGACAGGCACAGAATTTTTTCAAGTTTGTTTTAGAAGGAATTACTCAGCACATTTGGAGTCCAAAAATACCTGGTACTGCATATCGCCCTCAAACAGATGGCTAGAGAGTCAACCAATATCTTGAAGCATACTTGAGATGCATGTGTAGATCCTCTCCTGAGAAGTGGGTTGGTTGGTTGGCTATGACTGAACGGTGGTATAACACTAACTACCTCTCAACCACAGCTATGACTCTTTTTTAGGCCTTTTATGGATATAAACCTACACACTTAGCTTTCGGTCCATGCATACAGACCACAGCTATGGGAGTAGAGCAGCTCTTGACAGACAGACAGACAGCAACAGTTTTGCTGCATCTCAAGAAGCACTTGACCAAGGCACAGGAAAGAATGAGATACATTGCCAACAAGCATAGGAGAGAAGTGGAACTTTCAGTTGAGGTTTATGCTTACCTCAAACTTCGACCCTGTAGACAACTTTCCATGAGGAAGAGCAAGATATGGAAGTTGAGTCCAATGTATGTAGGTCCTTTCTTAGTACTAGAGAAGATTGAAGAGGTGGCGTATAAGCTAGCACTTCTAGCCCAATGTACACCCAGTTCTCAGTATATCCCTCTTGAAGAAGAGAATGGCCCTTAGATCTAGTTACCAACTTCCTGCCACCCTTTGATGGTGAAGGGAAAGTAATTCTAATCTGCAGCCAGATGCCATTTTAGCTAGGAGGTTGCCAGGAAGAACAACCCATCAATACACCAGATTTTGATCCAGTGGGTGCACTTGCCAAAAGAGAGGCAACGTGAAAAGATTATGTGGACAAGCCTAAAGGAAGGAGGGAGTCATGTTGCAGCTTCATTGCCTAAAGAAGAAGCGCGTTTCTCTTTCTTTCTTTTTTTTTATTTTCTACTTTTGTGCTTAAGAATAAGTGATGTCTTTCCTTCTAAAGTGGCACTGTTTGCCTTATTTAATTAGTGCTTACTTTGGGTTAATTAGGGTTCTATTTAATTGAAAAATAGAAGGGAAATTTTGAATGTCTTTTTGGCAAATATCCCATGAAACAAACCCGAGGAAAGAGAAACATGTGTCAGCAAGATAGCTCATCATCTTCATATTGTTAGCACCAGATTAGGGTTGTGAGGAAGGATTAGCTGTATCTTTGCTTTTAAATACAGAAAATGGATGGAATATGCTCAGTTTTGTTGATTACCAAATTCTCCCATCTCTATTCTTCTCTTTATCCCCATTCTCTTCCCTCTGTCTCTCTCCCCCCAAATTCATCCCTCCTCCTTCAACAAACTCCAAATTGCAGCATTTTCCTCCTGAAATTGGCAAAGCCCCATTAGAATCCATAGCTAATTGCAACATTTACATAAGTTTTACTATATATTCACTGCCTATTTTCATACTTGGGAAAGCATTTGCAAACCCAAACTAGCTCCTAGACTATAATGTAAACTCGTTCTTGCTCGATGTGCAAGAATTGTGACCTCCACATTGTCAATGTAGTTTTAGTTTTCTCTATAGTCTCATCTCTCTGATCTTAACTAATGGAAAAATTGTACATAGAAACCTATTCATTTGAAATGTTGGTGATATTTGTATCATTTACAAACTTGAACAGATCATATGACTAAAATTGAATTTGGTTAATTATTTTATAGGTGTGAGCTCGTGAAATAAAGATGGTGAAACTGACAATGATAGCTCGCGTTACTGATGGCCTTCCGCTGGTGGAAGGACTCGATGATGGTCGTGATATGCCAGATGTCGATTTTTATAAACAGCAAGTTAAGGCTTTGTTCAAAAACCTTTCAAGTGGCCAGAACGAGCCATCAAGAATGTCAATCGAGACAGGGCCATACATATTCCAGTATCCATTTACACATTTAATTAATTTTTTGTAATTTTTCTTTGCTGACTTTGGGTTTATTAGTAAGGGAAAACTTCAAAAGTAATCACTTGCCAAATCTTTTATTACAGACACACCTAGGTTTCCTGGTTTATCCCTTTATTTATAAGTAAAATCTAATAGAGTCTTGACCACGTAACTGTGAGTGAGGCCCCTTAAAATCTGTATGTGAAGGATAATCATTCCTGAAAGCTGCTCCTCAGTCTGAATGTGTTCTGAGGTCTGCCAAGGATCCTTAGCTTACTGTAAATTACTGGAAATGCATTTTCTGTACTTTCTACCGATCAGTTGAAATCTTCAATTAGAAAAAGTAAAATAGTTGGGCTTTTCGTGATTTCATACTAACAGCTGTACGGGTAAGTTTAAAATTTACACATGGAAATGCTCTCTGCGGTGCACATGGTGCTGTTTTGTTTCCTTGTTGGAAAAATCTGTTTGTTGCTCTGTTCTAATCATGGTTTTCCGAAAACCTGATAAATCGGTCAGAACGGCCGCTTTTGAAATTGGAACGAGCTTGAACGGCCACTATTCAAATTGGCCAGAACACTGCAACAATCTGAAAAATCGGATTGTTGCAGCCAAAACACTGTGGAACGGCCTAGTTTCAGCCTAAATGCTGCTGGGAGAGATTGGGACCAGGGTGTGGTGGTGATGGTGGTGCAGTGGGGTTGGGGTTCCACAAGCTTAGATTGGTAACTGCTAGAATTGGGAATATGGGGAAGCTGGTAGAATTAGTTTAAATGAACAAGACAAAATGGAGCTAGGGCTGGAGGTGGCAAAGCTATGGGAGGATTGGGATTGCTGGTGGGTTTTGGCTTTGTTGCAGAGACTCTTTTGAAAGAGTCTCCTTCTATTTCTTTTGCTTTTCTTTTTTTAATTTTATTTTTACTTTGTCATTTTAAGGTATTATTTAAGTTTATCTTCCTATTTCATTCATTTAAAATTATATTTTATGTGTATTTTTCAATTTTTAAGTGTGAAATATTTTAATAATTAAACATATATTAATATATAATTTAAAAATTTTAGAGTACTTTAAACCATAATATGAGCAGAATGACCATGACCATTTTGCGACATTGCAATGGAACTGGAACGGTGGCTTCTGTTTCGATATTCATGACCGTTCCTGCGAACCATGGTTCTAATGGTTGCTTTTGAATTCCATCAGTTCCATGCCATGCCTTAGGTAACTTGGGTAAGGTTTTTGGTGTTCAGCATGTGTTCAAAAATTTCAATTGTTGTCGGTATTACTCTTTTTTCTTCTTGAAGTGGAAAGTTAAGTCCTTAACTTGGGAGCCTAGTTATATCATTGAAGGCCGTGTATGCTATTTGACAATGTGTGATCGTGCCTATCCTAAAAAACTTTCCTTTCAATACCTGGAAGACCTCAAGAATGAATTTGAACATGTATATGGGAGTCAGATTGAGACTGCTGCAAGACCATATGCTTTTATCAAATTTGGTAAGTCGTATCCATGCCTTATATTATTTGTACGTCAGTTGTATATTGTAATACTTCTTCCGTATCGTTTGGTTTTCTGATTGCTGGCATCTCCTGCATTTGCTAGACACGTTCATACAAAAGACAAAGAAATTATACCAGGATACAAGAACTCAACGAAATATCGCGAAGTTGAATGATGAACTCTATGAAGTTCACCAAATAATGACCCGCAATGTACAAGAAGTTCTTGGTATTGGTGAAAAGTTGGACCGTAAGTGATCCCATCATTAGTATTTTACTATTGCTAAGATCTCTGTTGGAATATTTTACATGAAAGTGATGCTGGAATAATAATTAACTTGACCTTGCAAACTTACTTGTATTTGATAGGCATGCTTTCCAGAGCAAACCCCTTGTGGGATTGAAATTTCTGTTTGCTAGCAATAAATCTTTGAAATTCTCATTGAAATGTGCACTGTTTTACAAACTCTCGTTGGAACCTGAAATTTTTTTCTTCTTTTACATCACTTGCATGTCATACTTGTGTTTTCCCCTTGTATTTGATGCTAATTTCCAACTTTTTTCAGAGGTCAGTCAGATGTCCAGTCGCTTGACATCTGAATCCCGAATATATGCAGAGAAGGCAAAAGATTTGAACCGCCAGGTTAGTTTTTGATAATTTCTCTGTTACCAGAGGTGCTGATTTACAGGTCCAACAACACAAATTGTAATGTCCTAATCTTTCTGAAAAAGTTTCTCCTTGTATGTGGAAACATAAAAGTAATTTTCAAGAAAGTTCCTTTTCAAGCATATGGCCCAACAAGCAATCATTTTGAGGCTTCAAAACTGAGATTAGACCTTGCCCTTTGGCACTAAAAAGCAAGGAGCATTCAATATTTAACAGTACTTTTTGAGTTCTTAGTTGTGAATTTCTACATTAAGTTGTCCTAGAATTGCATCCAGTTCAGTTACCAGCATTCGTTAGAAAGATGATTAAGTATTATATATTACCCAACCCTTATGAGTGATCCATTGATTTTTTACTATAGGCTCTGATTCGCAAATGGGCCCCGGTTGCTGTGGTTCTAGGAGTTGTTTTTCTCCTATTCTGGGTCAGAAAGAAGTTCTGGTGATGCTGCATCCATATTTGCAGTTGAAGGAGTTGTTTCTAGCTCTTTCTACTATTTGTGCAGTTTCCTGGTCAGAGTTGCATATCAACTTTAAAGGTCACTGACATACTATGTTCCAAGGACGACCCTTTTTGAGGATACAACAAATTAAACCATGTTGGATGATACAAATATATGATTAAGTGGCAAATTCATATTAATGTATTGGAAAAACCACCTTTTGTCATGGGCTTGTACACAGTTTTATCTACTTAGAAATCAATTATTTTGGTCGCATTCATTTTCTATTGTAAACATCTTTTCAAACTTTTGGCAAATCTTCGAAATTACCAATTTAAGTAATTATAAGTATAGGTTCTAAATGAACATTGTGATTTGAAGAGGTGGTGTTAGTCATCAAACCCCAAAATATTGGTGCAGAAGGCGGGCACCTCATTTTGCCTGACCATCTGAGTTGATGGTCCATTAAGCGGTTGACCTGGCATGGGGCGTCTCTAATTGAGGATTGATGTTGCCTTCTAAAACTAAACTTCGTTTAACATTAATGACGTATAAACAGGTGATTTCTTCTCTTTGTAATTACTTTGGTTGTGCGAGTCTCCTACCACATTGATGATATGGTTTGCTCAGTAAGTAGACTGAATTTATCTGCATTGAGTGGATTGCCGACACACCACAGCTGGGAAGTTTGTCAGCTGTTCGTCATCATTAATTTTTGCCTGCTACAATGGATTGGGGACATACAATGGTTTTTACATCAACTTGTAATTGTAGTTTATCTTGAAAGCACCAAGTAATCTGCGGTTTCTCATAATGCAATGTTATTTCGAGACAATTCTTTTACATGCGTCTGCACATTTGCTTGCCCAAAAGGCTGCTTCCAGCAGACATTGTTATTCTGGTATACAACACAGCTGCGTTTGGAATTACACCTCAAGGACTCGAACAGTATTCACTCACTTGACCCCATGGAATCACTCCAAAGAAGAATTAAGTTAGACAGAAGAACAGGTATGTGAATGAAATTGTTGTGAATTTAGCTTTTCCCTGTTTTGTTGACCTCCGGGACTCTCCATGGAGGTTGCATCACTGGTCAGTTCGTGAAATATCACATTACGCAAATCAAGAAATTGGCACCTCTTCAAGATCCATCTCATATATTGAGTACTCCCTCTCAAACAATAGGAGTTCCTGCATGCGAAACATATGTCAATAGTAATCAGCTAATAATATTATTAGGCATGAGTGTAATCAGTAGCTCAAGAAAAGTCAATGTTAATAGCCTGTGGAAAGTTTCAAGGGACTGTATCATATCATGCTTTACTAAGATTGTAGCTTTCAGAAAGAGATCATATGCAATACTGAATTACTTGTATACATTCAGGCCGTACAATATAAGTAGAAGATATATTGGCTTGGGAACTTATCAGAGGCAAACGAATAGTATATTAGCTTTCGCTTTTTCACTGTTCCAAGTTGACAAAATTGAATCAAAACAGACATCAACTCTCGGTTTTAAAATGTGAATAAAATCTGATGTTCTTTCAGAATTCTATCACACAAATTTAGTATCTTTGAAATAGTTGTCCATTGATGTAGTTTGAAACTACAACAGATATTCACACATTTGGCTGGAGCAACTTCCAGAGAATCGATAATTGGCTAACTAGTATAATAGATATGAGGGATGCAAGGAATGTTGGGAAAACTCCAGAGGGAATTCACCGGTGGAAACTCAAGGATCTGTTATCTATTTGGTGGTTACATAGAGATAAATATTAAGTATGCTTACCTGCAATTGGCGTTGGCTGAATAAATGAATAAAACCAGTTTCCGGAGAGGTGACTAGTTCAATTAACTCGTGATGCCTCTTTGGTGGATGGCCAGACTCCATCAGTGAAACAGAGACCTAAAGAAAGTTGGGCAAATACATCAGATAATGAAAGATGAGGCATACTTGCTCCACTTGTAAGGCTAGCAAGATAGTTAAATTACGTTATAAATAGCTGGATAAAATGCATGAATAACGAGAGGCATAATATTAAATGAATATGTCAATTATGCGTTTATAGGATATACACTAAGCATATATGCCACAATGCATTACCTGCATACATCGAAGAAAAATTTCTGGAATGCAACACTTGCGACAAAGTCCACGGACTATATATGTTGCTGGCCCTTCCAGGGAACCATCACTGCTTGAATACCAAGCATCCAAGCAGGAAATCTCCATCGTCACTCCTGTTTGAAATCGAGCCAGCTCTCCTGACAGAATTTAGTTTGTAGTGCACATAGGGTGGGCAGAGGAAATAAACATGAACATCTCATATATGTCCACTATCAGTAAAAGATTGTGCAGGTTATTACCTTTGATGCCAGCAGCCATGACGCTAGCCAAAATTCCACCATCATTGAGCTCATGTGGTCCAAGGCCATCACCCTCCTCTGCCAAGCAGCGAACAGCAACTTCAATGCAAGAATTGTCCTTTGACGAGATAGAAGCATTCACCTGCACATTGAGAATTATACACATTGACCGCAAAACAGGCATAATAATAACTGAGGCTTCAGTAGGAGAGCAATACAGGAAAACATTCTGCATCACGCAGTTTAAATGACACAGACAAACTGCTTGACACAGACCCTAGATGGCAAAGTTACAACATGAACATAGGTAGGACTTTACTCACAACCTAAAACCAGCAGCTTTGAAGCAAATTATATGTACCGCATTTTGGCTTGATGTGAAATACAGTAGGACAAAACATATGTAACTAACATTTCAAATAGAGAAACATTTACAATGCAGCAATATGGTGCACATATTTTTGTCGACAACAATGAAGGATTTTCAATTCTTTTCCTGTTAAGTCAAAAGGTGAAAGTCACAAATTTACCATTAATTCTCGATGCAGAACTTCTTCCTCGCTTATTGATGAGTAAAGGGCACTTGTCAATGTTGTGCACAACATAGCATCAGGGGCCATACACTCACCAGAAGGTAGGCACAGTACAGCTGTAGCATGCAGTTCCAGGTATACAGGTTCCACCAATTCATGTAAATGATCTTGAGTCGGAACCAGCCAAGGATTATCTTTTCCTAAACATAAACACCATTACACCAGGGTAAACAATTATTAGTCTTGAAGCACCATACTTTGTTTTTTAGATGTCTCATATTGAAAACACACATTAACAAGAGCCTACATTAACAATACCAATTAAGAGAACAACATGACACATCTAAATCAATCCCCTGTTATAATCTTCACAATGCATATTGATGGAAGGAAATAACTCACTTTGTAGCAATAATAATGAAGAGCTAAGAGTTTCTATAGCTGCTGAAACTTCCCTCTGTTTTTCCTCGAGTGAAAGTTCACCAGGTGAAACCTCCACATTTGCTAGTTCAATTTTTAGCCAGTTACGATACTTTGCATCACAAGAGTAGTACTCACTCTGATTAATTACACGAAACAATAAATGGAGTCAGCAACGGAGGTTATTATCTTTTCAATTATGGCAATAAATGGAAAAGGCATACCCAATCCTGGAACTCTCTCATATTCTCAGAAACATCATGATCTTCGGTGGAAAGAAGTATTTCTGTTGGTTGTTTCAAAGGCTCAGCAAGTAAACTAAGCACCGAGTGAGCCCCAATGGGTATTGCCGGCACCCGCCACATAGAAATAAGAGCAAAGTCCCGAAAGAGTAAATTGCTATAAAATAAGAATAGGTATCAATCTACTAAAATTAGAACATGAAGCGGATATACAGCAGAAAGATAATGTGTAAAAATACAGAAAGACACGTAGTTGAAGTGGCCGGGAAAGGTAGCAGGTAATTGACAAAATGAACATAGAGTAACTCAAGGTACGTACAAATGAATAAACCAACAAGGCACAATGTTAAATATCCAAAAAGAATGTTAGGGGAAACACATTGGACTCCAGTTCCCTAAAACTACTAAAAGATGAAAGTAATTCCCTAGCTGCTAGAAAAATAATTTGATTCAGGTTTAATACTAGAATGTGAACTCTAGAAGAATATAATAGAGGGAACTAATTACCCATGCATCAATGCACGGAGAAGAAGTTTGCCAGTAACATCCTTGACATCATTAATTGTGGAAGGAGGTGTAAAGCAAAGCCATTGTATAACCATAGCTTTCTGTAAGCTCTGCAAACGATGTTGCTCTGCAACATCAGATAACTTTTCATGTTTTCTGACACTAATTTCTCGAGATCTTGACAAAACTCTGTTCAAGGAGGAAAATTTGAATGCATGAGCAGTTCTTGGACAGAATGTTTCATAAAGTTACTGTAAAAGATGTTTAGGATAGCAGTGAAATTATACCTCTCAATGATTTCTTCAAAACTGCCTTTCGAATCATCTTTGGGCGAAAATGGTAAGTACTCGATGGCTGAAAGAAAGATCTTGTACCTGACATGCACACTGTAGATGGAGAAAATAAAACTAATAATGTTAAATAACTAATTTCTGGGAGCTATTGGATGAAGAGACAAATTTACTGATGATTAATAGGATCCTAGTTATAGATTTCCTTTTTATCTTTATATTGCACCATTCTTGCTCTAATCCACATGATTCACTGATAAAGTATCCATCTCAAACCAACGGGCCATGAATGTAAAGCTGCCAAGGCGTGTCCTAGTCCAAGAAAGACCTTTTGGAGGCTAAAATAATAATAATAATAATAACATTTGGTGCAACATCATTGAAAGAGCATATGTTAAAGAAAGCAAAAGCCGGAAAATAGAGGGGAGAAAGCGAAACAATCATATGAAGAAAGTTAAATATCAAATACACCAGAGTCAATATCCTCTTGCGCTACATACTTTCATAGATGGATTGTGTATAGAAACTGCTAAATGCATAATTCAAAACCTGCTATTCAGCCTCAACTCCATCATATGAACAAAGAGATCAATGCAACGATGGCGAGCAAGCTGAGAAGCATAAATCCCAACCAACTCCTCATGCTGCTTAGTGAAAAGAAACATTGCATACCTGAAAGAGCATCTCAGAAGAGAAGGGGGAGAAAGAAAAGAGGAAGAAGAAGGAAGAAGAAGGAAGAAAGAAAGACACAGACACAAATGATATACATGCATCTTGAGAAACCCTCAAGTGGGAAGTTCTAGCTAAATAAATACCTACTTACATGTGAATGATGAAGTCACCAACTGTCATTATCTTCTCTCTGAAAGTATCCTTCATTTGATCTACAAGTAAGCATCTAAGCACCAGCACTAAGTGTGCGCCAAACCGCATCATCTGTGGGTCACCATGGGGCCTGACAATAGAGCCACATTCTAAAGAATCAACTTAACTGTGCCCTGCTCGCATCAGCATGCTATCCACTTGGAATGGTGTGTCCAAGTGGGTTCAGAAAAGACATCAAATTTCAGCAATACAACTACAAAGAAACAAATCAAAAAGGGAAAACATCATTTATTCCTAGACAAGCCTGAGTTCAAATATAATACCTGAAAATATTTTCATCCTCTTCTGAAGGTGATATCCATGAAAAGATGAGGTCAAGCAGATGAGGTATGTCTCCTAACATAAGATTCATCTGTATGAAGGTTTTTGTCAATGACACTCGACAAGTAAACTGTGATGGCATGTTTGCAATATTGGAAAGCATGCACTCCAATTTTGTAAGAGAAGAACACAGTAATACATGAAGAAAAAGAACAAAAACAAGCTTAAAAGTTAATGTTTCCATGCTTGAGAAAAGACAAGTGCCAGCATTTTCAACAGCGACAGAGTAAAATATCATAGTCAGGACATGCTGGGGACTATGGTGAATCACATCCATACATGTAGTATAGAAAAAAGTAAAAACTGAGAGACAGCAATTATTTTCAGTTCACAAAAGCAAGAAGAAAATTTCAAAGCACACAGCATCTAGCTTCTGCCTGTTTCAGCCCACAGCAGAGGCTACGGCATCACAGAGAAATTTGGGATCACTACTAATTCATAACTTCCAAACACTGGTTGCTTTCCAATCTAACCCTCATTACAAATGCCAAGTTTAGACGGCTGTAATACAGTTATTTTCTCCTAAAAGTAAGCACGTTTCTCCTGCTCTATCCATGCACTAATACAAGTATAATTAGAAAGCCATGAGGATTATCACATGAAATCGTTTCTCTATCCACTAGAAAGCAAGGTCAAACAAATATCTCGAGATGCAGCGTGGTTAGTTAATTGGTAAACAGTCCTATCACATGTGTGCATGAGGGAGATGTCACTCAGGATCAACATTAAGGAAAAAAGTTTTGTTCATTAATGACCAATAATGTCTAAATTATTTTACTTTTAAATTGAAAACATCTATTAAAGGCAAAATGACTGAAAGCAAGAAAAAGCAATGTCAATGAGTAAATCTAAATTTTAGGTCAACTTGCAAGCATAGTTCCACAAAATAGTTTGTCTACACTAATTACATGTATAAGCAACCATCATTATTTCAATGGCGAACAAGCTGCAAGCATCACGCAGAAGTTGGTGGTTTGAAATGAGGATTGTAAATTCTCAAGAACAGCTATTTCGAATCAAGCTCCCATTGACAAATATTGTTACCTCAATTTGTCTCTGCTGCTCCTTGCATGCTCGAGTAACAGCTTCATGCACAGTGTCGCTAAATTATGCACAAGGCAGATAATTCAGATGTCAACAAAAACAGAAAAATATGATTTCCATCACCATGCCACGTTCTTACCTTGAATGAAGTTTCTGAAGAAGGGAAGAAAGATTCCTAGGTTGCTGATTCAGCACTTGAAGCGGCCAACTATCTGGCCCACCAGTTGGCTGAGAAGCAAGATCTCCATGCCCAGGACTTCTCTCAATTGCTTCTCCAAAACTCTTGATCTGATCCATTCCACCTGGTCTCAGCCGAGCTATTTCAACATCAACTTGGACATCAAGCCATGACTTGGCCATTGCCCAGCAAGCAGACTGCAAAATAAAAACAGATAGCATGAATAACTGCACAAGGACACAGGAAGAATGGAATCCAATGGACCAGCATTTGCAACCGATATCAAAAAGCTATGCTTTCATGAATATATTGGGTGGATATACATCCCTGCACCACTAACACCCGCCCACTAAGTTTAGCAACAGAAGCATGTGTGTGTAATACAGAGGCCAACAAACTTCAATAGCAATTTTCAGTAAGACACATATGGAACATTTGTCAATATTGCCCTTAGCAATGTATTGGAAGTTCCAACCCACAACTGGAAAAAACAGACCATTGAGGGACCGGGAAAGCTCAAGGATACCAGATTCCAGAAAGCGGCTGAGTAAATTGTCCTTCTCAAGAACATATGGATGAGAGAATTCAAGATTTACATTAATCTTAAAGAAGAACTCAAAAATATGGCTCTATTCTGCCATGTTTTCTTATTAGGAAAAAAGTTAGTGTAAGAAACAAATTTGCTGTTTTATTATTTAGATGTATTACCAAAGTCAAGCAAGATTTTTCCAGTGCAGCCAATAAAGTCTTTGTTATCTAATACCTGTTCAGTCAATGCAGATATGTTTTTGAACATCTAGGATATGCCACTCAAACAAAGTCAACCAAAGCCGGAATTTGTCAAATAATATGTATTTAACAGCGAAAAGTTGTTATTTACTCCACGGCAATCGTATTTTACGACTTAATTTGCTTGTGCGGCAGAGCACTGCTAGACTGTCTAGAAGACATAAAACTTTGCTAAATTCGATCATCAAAGAAATCCTGAATCTCTTTGCTGCACATCTAAGCCTAACTGAGGAAGGGTGTGTCTTACACTACCAACAAATATGGAACACTGTATCTATAGAATGAACAATTTTGAGAATGAACATGAATAAGAACTTCTGGACAGAAATGTTTGCTCCAGTTAGTATCAGACATTAAAATAATCAGTTAACTGGACTTGGAACCTTAAACAAGTGTGATATACCAAGATTCTTGGCAATTTTATATCATACTGCCATACTTCCATAGGAAAGTTAATAAGCAATACCTTTGAAAAAGATAACTAAGCCAAGTACACTGCAATCAATGTTACAGCATACTTCCACATGAACGTTAATACGAAGTCCCTTTTTCAAAAGATAACTATGCCGAGTACATTGTACTCAAGAATTTGCATGATTGAATGAGAGAAACATACCTCCCAGTCAGTACAAACTGGAAGAAAGCGCTTCAAATTGCTACATTGGGCTGCATATACTGCTCCTTCATATTTTCCACCATCTTGCTCGGCAATTTTCTGCAATAAAATGAGAAACCAGGAGAATGGCATCAGTTCAGTGAATACAACATAAGATTGACCACAAATTAGTTAGAGAAATCTGCAATTATAATTTAATATTCTAAGATTCTCAGCACTCATCAGTTCTTGAACTCAACAAGATTAAATATATGAAACGATTAAGCATCTGAGGTTTAAGCCTGAATAAAGCAAGGGCAGATTTTTCAGGGCAAGAATCAAACAGCAAACATGCATGCCCCTGGTAAAAAGGATGAGAAGGCATGTATTAGATGTAGAGAAGCAGCTATAGCATCAAAGAAGATCCTTTTTCCATGTGTATACCTCATGTACAAGCTTTCAAAGTAAAGCAATCATTTTGACTAAGTCTTTCTTTACTTACTTCTGATGCACAATAGGTGGCCCATTTCCAAAGCCGCCACTGATGACTAATTCCACTTTCTAGTTCAATGGCCTGCAGCATTCTGTTCTTGCCATTTTTCTCAAGGGCTTCAAGAGATGGGAATAAATTGAACCCCCCAAAGGGGCATAAACTTGCTGCTCTCCACGGCTGCCAAAGCAAAGTAACCATTCGGGCATTAGGACATTTGATTTTCCTTTTCTTAAGATGTGGAACAAAGAAAGAAGATCTTAAGCATCTCAAACTTTGGGATGGATCCTCATACCTGTCCAGCGGATCGGCAAAGACTACATGCCTCTTCTAGTCTTCCTGCTCTCAGAAGAGTCCAGACATCTTCTAATAGAGATTCATCTTGTTTCTGTTGTAAAAAGAATATATAGTATAACTGGATACCAGCATGACAGTCCTTTAGCAAGCTACTACGATATACATGAAACCAATAGTAGTTTCACAATATTACACACACCAAATGAGCCGCAAAAGTAGTACTCTTTCATTCAAAAAATTAGAGTTCTCAGTTGAGTTGGCACGTACTTTAAGATGAGAGTTGAAAAAAGTGAACATTTTGTGTGTTTTACATTATTGCTCTTAAAATTTGGGGTTGAATGTTAACAGCTACATCATTACATTAAATGAGAGGTTACTTTAGGGAAATAATTCCATTTATGAAATGGAGCCTTATTTTAGGACATCCCGAAAAAGTAATGGAAGCGATATTGGAACAGCACGAGCATAAAGGAGAGTTTCTGTAGCAGAAACAAGGAAGCCACTGAATAATCAAGACGGAAAAAGGAAAGAAGAAAAGAAACCTTGACACTCACCACCACACCCCCTCCCCTTTCTTTTTTCCAATCTGTTGTTACAAAACACATGCAATACAAGCTAAATAGAAAAATGCCGTCTCGAACTTACAACTAGTTGTCCTTTTGTTCCAACTTAGTCTCATAATTTCTCTTCAATAATATAGTTTATACTGGAAGGTGTTCGGAATCCTCTTATTTATGTTCTATACTTTCGCTTGGTGTTCTCATGATTACGTTCTTTTCCTTTGTTTTTACCGAATCATGTCTATGTCTTCTATGTCTACATGTCACCCATTATCTAAAAATCCATGCAAATTCCAAAACTTTTTGTGCTGAGAGAGTACCTTGTCATCAGGCAGTTGCTGGGTATGTTCACGTGTTGGAGCATCAAAATCCAAGTGATGAACTGTGTTCAGATTTGAGGCACCTCCTTTAAGATGTCGTTGAGTATGACGCCAAACTCCAGAGCTAGGAAGGTAAGTGCCCACATGAGACCCTCTGATCTGGAAATAAAAATGAAAGCAGCGGTCAAGTTTTGTATTATCAGCAAGAAAATCTTCTGAAGCCTCAAGAAGATTTTTCATGGTGAACTGTGGCATTGTACAACCCTAGATGATATGACTACAAGCGAAAATGCAATGCCTAGACAACTATACTTTAAACTTCAATGCATCATATAGCATCAAGAGGAGAGAGCATAACAAATCATATTCCATGACCACTACCTAATCTAATCGTAACTTAGTTTTTCAAATCGATCTTCCAACTAATTTCACCAGTCAGAAATCATAGCCTGAGCATGTAGTTCTTGGTTTTGATTTTATTGTCTGGTAGATTCATATAACCACAGATACATTAATGTAATGATTTTATCATTGCCTCAAAAGTTGAGGTTGAGCATACTTTCAGAGTAAGCAACTAACATCTGCTCATTATTTTATCATTGTCAAATGCAAGTAGTGGCTTCAGTAACTATTAACGAAAGCAATTTCAACTATTGACCATCTACGAAAGATGAAAATCAGTTGCCAACCTACCACAGAAATTCTCTGAGCACAGATGACCACCTTTGAGAGGAAAACTTGAAAAATTAATAAAAAGACACCAATCTCTCCTTGTAAATGTGTCCCAGGGTCCATACTAACCCAATAGTTGAAAGAAAAAACAAATAAGACTATACACTTTTTCACCAACATCAAATTAGAATAGTGTACTGATAATTCTCCAATTACTAGTCAGTTGCTACATGTGAATGATGCAAATAAGAAACAACTATTGCCTAATTGCAGAACAAATACTTTCCGGAACAAGTTTTAATGAAGGAGACATCACATGCTTCAACTTAGCTGGTGAAGTCTGCAAAGTATATCACTCTCTTCAAGATCATTAGTAGGTTATACAACCCTAGAGAAATACCAGCCCACACTGCTACACATACTATAGTGTCAATACCAACTGGTGGTAAAATGCCACAAATACTACCAACTTATTATTACTTTGTTTTTTAGATGATATCAAACATTTATTAATTACCTTATTTGTCTAGTACGGAGCAGATATTTTTCGGCAAGACCCACCTCAATCATACTCCTAGCTTCTAAAAATATAGAATAAGAACTCAAGGCAGACCCAAATACCCTATAAGAGGATACCCATTGATTTAACATGCAATGGATTCAGAGGCTAATCCATTCAAAGCAATGAACAATCTAATGATCGACAAAGAAAGCACATAAATCAAAAATTATCACGAATGAAGATAAAACTGGAGGATGCGAATGCTTCTATTCTCTTCACTATATGGTCAAACCCAGAATATATCGACGCACCCTTTACCTTATTATCCAAATCAAGCACTTTGGATGCTAATCCTTCAAGCCATTGGACAATCCTAAGGCACAATTGCGCTGTATGATTTACTGTAACAAATTGGCAGGCCTCCAAATGTGAAGTTGTTGGGAACTGTTATAAAGCAATTGATTTAACTTAGATATTTTATGATAATATCAATGACAAAGAATATGTGAGAACTAAGTTAGGCCTGAGGGACAACTCAATAATGAGTAACATAAACACAAAGCAAATCCTCCATGCTATATAAGATGATGATAAACATTCCAAAACAATTTCATTTGGGTTGACAATCACCAAGATTAGATCTTCAGGGATTTCTTCATTTCCTGCAAGAAAATAATGAAAGACTTTAGCCTCAAATTTTAAAGTTTCAGAAAGGTAGAAAGTAATACAAATCACTAACGCATAGAAGAACGAAGAATTAACATGAAGGAAGAACTGTGCAAGTTAACATAAAGTTATGGATAGTGAGGTTGCTGGAGCACATAATGGGCTATACAACATTCATCCATTGAGGATAAAGAAATTCATGAATGTTCTATATGTCATGCACTCATAAATTAGAATGTCTTATTCAACTTCAGTTGGGAGCCTGCGAAGTCAGATATCCACCATCAGCAGATTCAAGTTAACAAAATTATTTAGTACCAAAACAAATAACTGAAGTTGATGGATGAGCACAAATAAGCACTTGCTAGAAAAATGACGACTCACTTGTTTATTCTGCATAAAAAGAAATTACAGACATGAGACAACAAATTAGCTTTTGCTGTATAATTCGGAGGTGTTGAACTAATTACTGCAACACAGTCATATTATTTATATCAAAATTTTGATTTGTATGTGTCAAGTGTCAACTTGATGCAAACAAATCATTACCCAGTTAAGGACTTCCATATAGGATATGGAGAGAAAGCAGTTTCTGAAGAAAAGTCACACCTAGATACCAGAACAAAAGAAATTAATCTGTGAAAAATATATATTACCTTTTCCATATAGGTACCAAAGAAGAGACCAGGAAGCAGCTTCATCGAGCAAGAGCCTAGCTTTCTGCCTCATCAATCTGTCCTCAATAATTCTATACCTGGTTAAAAATGCAGCCAAACCATCTGAGAGGCACTGTACAAATTAATCTATCTAAAAATTCTTAACAGTTTTGATTGAGAAAGTGAAGGTGGTAACACACTTGCAGAAACCCATTGCATAATTACAGAAGTCTGAGATTTAGTTATAGGTTATATATAAGCTACAATATGAAAGTCATACGCATATGTTGGCTGAGGAAAAGAAAAACCAACACCTTGTACTTGGACGTAGCCTACAAATGTTGGCTGCATGGAGACACTTTTAAACATCAAAGAATCATGAAACTAATCACCCAATCTGAGCGCTGCATGCATGTAGGAGACACAGAACCTCCTTGCTCGTTGGTCATGGACACAGGAAATTAGGACAGTACAGAAAGCCATTATGAATCCTAGCAGGAAGATGAGGGTTGCTTTGTTTTCTGTAGTGTTTAGGAGCAAACTTCCCTTCTTCTTTAGGTGCTTATATTGATTCTCTAGGAGTTGACCAGATAAACCTTGGAACACTGTATATCCAAATTTACACCAAAAAGAATTGAAAATGATAGAACATAGCCAAGGAATCGCACTTCAAATTGTCTGCTTTTGATCTTCTTAACAGTACTAGGGATAATAAACTTGAAGCTGAAACCTCAACCTTGCTGAGTCCTGGTGACAATTTTTGAGTTCATTCATAGAGCATGCGCTTTGCTGGTGCTTTTTACAGCACAAAAGCATCCATATACAAGAAAAGAAATCTAACAGTAAGCCAAACATTAAACACACAGTTAAATTTTGCATGGATCTCATCATCAATGTGAACATAAAATACATCCTACACACAACCTACCATTTCTTCCCAACCTGGATATCCTGAAAAAGATAAATGCCTGTAACAATAGTTAAGTACTCAAGTAAGTACCTGATTGACTCTGAAACACTGCGGCATGAACTCTCAAATCGTAGTATCAGATCAGGGATAGAAATCAACCCTGCATTACAAAAACAGAAAACTGCCACGTCAAATCCTAATATAAACATGGTCATTGATGGCAATTTTGTCAAAAGCTGGAATGTAATGATTTAATTTGTCCCAGTCCTATTGAATAGATAGAAAATGTTCCAGAAAGACGCAAAAACCCTCCCCAGCTTCTTAAAGGAAAAAATCGATGCTCACAACCAAAGATTTGTATAATAAAATGAAAAATTAGTGTATTCATCACAAGGAGACCAAAATACTTGCATGATTTGCAGATCCAGATACTGAGCTATGGTTTCAATTCGTTTATCATAAAGTAGAAAAATAAATTACTTCCTGTTAACATATCTTCAGCCCCCCACTAAAGTGTTGCTTCTCACATAATATGTCCATCATCTGTTAACAACACTACCTATCTCCTGTATATCTAGCTTCTGATGTTAGTACTAAATCTCCAGTACAGAGATTTCATGAGATAAATGCAACTGATCATTGTCAATGAGTGGTCCACAAACAAGACTGTGGGCTTAGTTTTAATTGTGGTTGAACATTTGAAATTGAGGATTCAATGGGAGGCTTCTTTATCCTAGAAATTCTTAACGCCTATGTTTAGAACCTTTCTCAGCACCTTGTCTATATTGCACAGTTCCAAGACGAGGGAAATAGTTACAAAAGGAGCTCTAGAAATTAACTTTTGAAATCTATACTCCACAGTTAAATACAATTATCAGTCTCATCTCATCCAGAAAACAGCATATTGGAAACTTGGTAATATTTGTATCTAAACAATATCCAAAGAGAAAAACTCTAGAAAGTAAATTTGAACATAAATCATCCAAACATCAGTCTAATAAGTAACCTTTATAATGTTTGTCTCTTGCAGAAATATCTAGTATCAGATTAGCAGAAGAGTAACAAAATAAGTGAATCGTCTTCATTCAAGCACCTTGAAGACCAGAATCCAGTAGAGAAGCAAATAAAGAGAAAGTTGTATCTGCACTTTCAATTTGTTCATGCTGTTCCTGCTTGCAGACCTTTAGGGATTCACTTTCCCTCCTGCATATTGTATCAGCATCACTATCGACCTTAGATACTCCATGACCATCAAGAGATGCTCTCCTCTTAGCAACCGATTCAAAAGGTGTTCCCCCATTATCCATGTCAAGACTCTCAACCTCACGTTTTATATTTTCAAGAAAAAGCGCAGCATTACTAAATCTTGAAGCCGAATTATCTTGGTGTGGAGACAGGCTTGAACCCGGAGGTCTTTTTCTGCACATTTCACTCTTCTTTAATACCAAACAGCAATATTCCATAATTAAAATCCATAAAATCAATGGGCTGATGTTTCAATAATCTGTAAGGCAGATATGCATTTGGGATCATAGTTTCTGCTACATCACCACAATTGTACATGTTTGCTTGCCAAAGATATATCCACTAATGATCTGAAAAATTCAATAAATCAAGAAACATGGTCTTAACATAAATAAATAAAACACCTACTCCAACAATATCAACATAAATTTCCATAACTATCTCCCGCAGGCCTTTGCTCTCTTTCACGTTCTCCGTTGCATAAACTTTATACAAATACAGCATTTTCACCCAAAAAACCCCAATCAAACATCCAAATATTGAGAAAAGCAAGCGGAGCATCAATATTCATGCAAGAAACTAATTAACGCGGTACCAAAAGAATAACAGATTCTGGCAAAGCCCTAACTTAATGGAACTGGAGATTCCACGATTTTTTCCCAACCGCACATTAAAACTCTTAACCAGACCACATAAAAACTTGAATATTAAATCCAATGTCCACAATTGATAAACTCGATTCAATTGCACTCGCAGTCTTGCTGCAATATAAAATGAATTACCCATATCGACGGAAGCGCTCTCTACTGCTGAGATCCTCAGGGTCAAAATAGCTGGGAGAAGTCTCCATATCCTCCTCCATAACTAGAGAAACTATATGAAAATTGATAGTCTTCTGAGATTCAGAGAGGCAGTATTGGGATTTTAGCTTAGAACCCTTAGGGCTTTAGGCGCGGGAAGGGTTTTATTTAGTGATCAGGCTTGGCATGGCTGAGTTTGTTGTGGGATCTAAAATAAATGAAAAATAGTTAGAAATGGCAGCAGTTTTAATCTTCAAAAAAAATTTATTTGTTAAGAGGGAATTAAAAATATTGGTGATGTAATTGTATACGATTAATTGTGCAAAATATTATTTTCTTAAACCAAGTTTTGAAGATTTTCTATTAATCTTAATATTATTCGCTATAAAAATCAATAAAAATATCAATTTCACAATTAATTGAGCACATAGATGCACTGCCGGTTGGCTTTCAATAGAGCAAATTCCTCAATTGAAAGCGTTGCATTTTCAGCTCACATCCCAGTAAGAACTATAAGGGCTTTTGTGCTTGGTAGAATTGAAATATTTTTTATTTTGTTTGTTAAAGCGGCGTCGTCCCTTTCCTTTTTTTCTTTCAAGCGGTGTCGCATCGACACTGTGAATAAAATGTTGAAATACAATTGTTTTTCGTCGTCCTTCGATTGCATCAATTGTTTGTCGATACAATGAATATTTTTATCAACAATTCCGTTTGTAAGGCCCGTGCCATCTTTTTCCTTCTTTCGTTAAAATGCTATCACTTCCATATAGTGAATGCACTATTGAATCATTTGCCGAGTTCCGTGAAATGCTGTTGTTTAGAATATATTTATTTTGACTATAGGTTAGTCATAGGTATTCCTACGCCACTTTCCTGAATTTGGAATGGTTAGACATGAATAAGTCAAGCTAATAGGGCCCAATTGATTGTGTTTTTGTTTTTATTTTCTATTTTTAAACAATTTCTAATTTGTTTCCATCATATTATTGCTTCACGTCTGAGAATGAAAATGTGATTAGATTAATAGAGTAATAATTTTGAAAAAAAAATAATAATATTTTAACGTAGTAATACTAAATTTAATATAATATTATTATTGAATTTCTTTATGTCTTATTATTATCAAGTCAAATCCTTATAGCATATCATTTATGCTTAGTGTTTCCTATTTATGCACTTTTTAAGACATATATGATACAATTGTATTGTTCGTGGAAAAAGATTTTTCATCTTAATACAAAGCTAACAAAGGAAAGCTATTTCTTCATTTACATATTTTATTTAACATTAATTTCATGGTTTGATCAAAGTTGTTCCTTTCCTTACCTGTTAGAAATCTCTCTCTCTCTCTCTCTCTCTGGAAAGACATATGGGTCGGACTTCATGGGGTGGGTGGGCTGGGGGAATGGTGGTGTTGGGTGGATACGTGAAGACGTGAGATTCTTGAAGCTGGGGGATTGGGTGTGGCGTGGGGAGTTCTTTGAATAATTGATTGATGGATAATCAAATCCCTTTTACTTTTTGTCTTTTTCATTCATTTTGCTCATCTTTTAGATCCAAATTTGTTCTAT
This sequence comes from Jacaranda copaia, assembly GCA_014898725.1. NCBI lineage: Eukaryota > Viridiplantae > Streptophyta > Magnoliopsida > Lamiales > Bignoniaceae > Jacaranda > Jacaranda copaia. The sequence goes on along the minus strand of JACGDI010005644.1, from coordinate 398,390 downwards.
ATGTGATGATGCATGGGTCCCTCGCCACATGGCGGCCTCCCCCCGAGGTATTGTCCCGCCTACTCTCGGTTGACCATTCGCTACGGGGTGTCCGGGCCGAATGGGGGGTTTTGTCCTTTTCTTATGAAAAGGCGCCTCTCGATGAGAGGTGGCGGGCCATTCGCTACGTGGCGTCCGAACCCGCTTGGGCCTATTAGCTCAGGGAGAGGTATTGTCCCGCTTCGAGGCGGGTTTTGTCCCGAAGGCGCCTCATGAGGGAGAGGAGGGCAAGCCGCTTATAAGCTAGTCAAGACCCTCTTCTCCATCCGATGTGGGATAGACTCTACACATATCAATATGTATGTGTGTATATATATTTGCAACTTGGCACCACAAAATTTGTTTTTGGTTTTTATTTTCATGAAATAAATATCTTCCATTTTTTTCATTTTAACACTCAAAATATACATTACAAAATCTCTTATGATTTATACACGAGTTTATAAAGTTACATCGCTAAATTATTTTCAATTATTTCTCATAAATAAAAAATATTTTGGTGAAATTTTTAATTTTAAAATAAAGTTGAGCAGAATAATAAAATTGTATAGCTTATTAAATACTAATAAATGTTATTGTATGATTTACACAATCAAATTAAATAAATTCATTGAGATTTTGAAAAAATCATTAAAGTCGATCTCCTTATTTTTTAAATAAATTTCTAAACTTGTTTATTTTCACCAAAATTTTTTAAATAAATTTATCATTAGAAATGCTTCTCGGTCCCACATTATCTTATAAGTTGTAAATTTATGATTCTCTTTTTCAATTTCCCAATAGTCGAAAATGTCAATTCTCAACATGAGGATTGTACTTAAAATTAGATTATATAAGTTTTTTATTTACTTGGGTACAACACAAGTAATTTAAGCATAAGGTATGATTTGTTTGGAATATATAAACTAAATCAATAAATTTAATGATAAAATTATTATTTGACAGATAAAAAATAAAATACAAATATTTACGTGGTTCACCAAAATTTAACTATATCTGTGGAAGTTTCTTTTTGCCACTATAAAATAATTTTACCAACAGAAGATAACCTTTAAATTAACATACTCAAATTAAAGATAAAAAATCCATCATACATTCACTCTCAATTAATATAGTATTACTCACTCTACTCTTTTGTGTTGCCCCAACTATAGTTCAAAACAACTAGCTATGAATATTACGAGTTCCACAAGTATTTTTGCATAATCAATAAGTACCCCTATTCGTGAGAGTAAATTATATGACTACTTCATTTAGGCCATGCTTGATAAGTGAGATTAGGCTAGATAAGCTATTATAATTTAGCCTAATCTCATGTTTGATAGGAGATATTTCAGAAGCTATTATTTTTTATACCTCGGAGTTTTTCTAGCCTTGAACATGAACAACTTCTTTTGGCTCCCTGAAGTGGTTATGTGACGAATGCCCAACTAAAAATATGATAGAAAAACAAAAAAAGGAATGATTATTCTAATATTTGACAGAGAAATAGGGGGAAAATAAAATAAAAATCAGAAATTCTGAGCAAATGCTAGTCCTCCATGGCATTTCCTATTGGGCAATGAAATTGTTGTAGGGCTATAGTGGATTATCGATCGAACAAGAGATGAACTAGGGCTCAAATTGAAAATGAAAAGAAAGAGGGGAAAAGGCTTGCAATTTTGGCAACTATGTTTGAGTTGAGAAAGAGTCTTAGTGAATTTGATTTTTTAGAGGGCCCATTGGGAATTAAAGCAAGAAAAAGAGGACAAGAAAGGGTGAAAATTTTTAGTGGGGGCGAGGCAATTATCCAATCGCATCTCCCGACCCACAATTCTAATCTATCTTAATATGTGCTACAATAGCAGGCTGGCAAGATATTGTAACACCCAAAATTTTAAAATTATAAAATATTACAAAATGTGAAATCGATAATTTTAGCTCAATTAATTTTGGGTTGATTTAATTATAGCTTAGAATTAAATATTTATAATCGAGGGTTTGGATCGCAAATAAAAGAAGGACTTGATTATGCAAAACTATAAAGTTTAGAGGGTTAATGTGGAGAAGTTAGAGGTTGGAGGACTTTGAAATAATTAAATTTGGACCAGTTGCCTAGAAATAGAAATATTAGGGGCCAATGTGTAAGAGTTGAAAGTTGGAGGACTTAATTGAAAGCTAGGGACCAAACTATGAGACGGTTAAAAGTTTTGGGGTGAAAAGTCGAACAGTCAAAAAATTTGGGGCTAAATTGAAAAGGCTAAAAAAAATATTTATATATATACGATTGAGAACAAATTTTCTCAAATTCTCAAAAATGGCCGGAGAGCTTCCCTACTGGCGAATCATCGAAAAATGGCCATGAAACTTGAAACTAAAACCATGGTTGACTTCCTTTAGTTGAAAGAAGCACAATCATACCAACCTTAACCATAAACAACCAGTGAAATGGTCGGAACAAAAAGGCCGATGGCGATGGGCGGCGAGTGTGGTGGTTTTGAGCTTTTCGGCGATAAGTTATAGGTGGGCTGGTGTAGGTCTTGGTCAGAATTTCATGGGCACGCTTTTGGTGATGTCAATTTAGGGTTTTAACTAGTAGTGGTGGAGAAATTAGAGGTGGTGGCACACGGCGACGAATAGGCCTCGCCACGGCTTCAACCAGCCAATTGACTAGCTTACAGTGGTCGGAATTGGAAATTATTTTGGGGGTTTTACTCCTGGAGCCGAGACGCATCTGGGGGTGGGGTTGGTTCGACTTCTGGTGGCAACACGTGGCAGTCCGACGACAGCGCGTGGTAGCTGTTTCTAGGCAGCTTGCTCAGAATTTAATTTTGAACTCATCTAAGCTGTTCTCGGCCAACAACTGAATTCTGATTTAACCTAATTTGCATAATTTTCAATTATTAAATTTTAATTCGATTAATTTATTAAATGTAACTAAATTTTTGGGTCAAAGTCTAGTTATGACAGGAATCGAGACCATTAAACTATAGTTTAGCCCAAGTTATAGATTGATCTTATTAAATCAAGATTTTTAAATTATAGTCAACTCAGGCTGATGATTTAATTTTATAAGTGTTGAGCTAAGCATCAATTGTAAAACCCAATATTGGTTAGTTAAAGAGGATATATTTATATTGTATCCTTGGACCTAATAACAAGACCTATTGTAAACTAAATAGAATTATATCCAAATTCGAGTTTAAGTCAGGTGAATGTTGGGATGAAAATAAATTAGTAGATTATGTTGAGACCTTTCATAAGCTTAGCAACCAGTTTGCCAATATGTTGAGTTAAGGAATATGATAGGTAATTATCTTACATTCTGTATGATATGAAATTTGAGAATTATGATTGAGTAGTTGGAGTAATTGAGGAATCTGACGAGAATGTTTAAATGTATTAAGACTTATGATTTAGAAATTGCAATCAGTGTTGAGTTAAGGTTATCTACTCCGAACTTTACATCAAGTGGGAAGCAAGGCCATGAGCTATTTAAACATCTTAGAATTATCATGATTATGTCAGAACACCTTTAAATTGATAAAGATGCTCGTTACATTTATAGTTGAGGATTGATAGAATGACAACTTAAAGTTATCTTATAACAGTTCTCAAGCTAACTAGGAAGCCATGACTTGAGCAACCACAAGTAGGAATTCCTCTGCATTTATCGAGTGAGTTTATACTCAATAGTATGCGATTCTTTGTTGGGGAAAGAAAAGAGATACTTGTTATTATATCCTGTTCATTCCCTTTCTTTCGATCTCTGTGTTAAAAATAGTACTCCACATCGCCCTTCCATATTGAGCTCCTCTGTTGTCTTTAATTGACATCGCTTTATCTTAAATTGGTGATTGTGTTGAGGAAGCTAAAAATGATTTTGAAATATATGTTTTATAGTCATGTCTTCTTAGAAACCAACCTGGTGTTTGAGTCAATTTTATGGTAATATGGCAACTTGATTTGTGCTATAAAATGCTGTTGAACACTGATTATTGATTACTGATATTGAACTGGTTATTGATACCCTTAGGGGTAGGCCCTAGGATCGGTACCAAAAGACTATCGTGTGATACGGATCAACGGTGGCTAGTCTCCAACCGATACCCTATTCTAGTTATCCTGTCTCCTAGCTAATTGGAGGTAATTGTCTATGAGAGGGATAAGATATGTAGCTGGCCATACCATCTGTTTGTGAATATCCGAGCCAATCACTTGGGCTAGAGGGATAAGGATTTTTGTGTTGTTTTTGAAAGTGAAAAGATAAGGTCGAAGAACTACCAACAGTATATTTTATAAAGGTATTATGGATTTCATTTTTAGTGTTATTTAATTCAATCTTTTATTCCTTAACTATATCCACTATTCAAGTTCTCAACTCAATGTTTATGTTTTGATACCTCAGTGAGAGATAGTGAATTTTGTGATGTCTCGTCACTGGTATGGGACGGTGAAGGGATACATCACCCTTAAATTTTAAATAAAACCTTCTCTCACAATTTCTGAAAATATTTATATTTCTACTTACCTCTACTATTTGTGAAATTGTTACCTTATTGCTATGGCTAAATCACCTTACTAAGTCATTCAAATTTACGTTGTACTATTGTTTCTTTCGTTCTTTACCCCAGATAGAATCACATAACAAAGATAGGCTGACCCATACAACATAAGGTAATAAGGGTGATAGAAATGCTGAGTGCCATTCAGAATATTTCGATCAGACTCAACACTTGATAAATGTTGTTGTAGAAGTTAATTGTTTTGCAAATTTTGAGTAGTGTATTTTCTATTATGATAAGAGTGGTGATATTAGGTAGGTAGAACCTCGGTCAGAAGCAAGCACTTTGTGGCTGAGGCGTTATAGATATACAAATGCAATGACTTTGGTTTAAAAATATGGCAAGCCAGATATTTTTTTGACAATGACTTGCAATCCTAATTAGATAGAAATCACTGCTATAAAACTTGAGCATGAATTATCGCAAAATAGACCTGATCTATTGACTCAAGTTTTAGGGAAAGGCTTGAGGAACTTAAAGATGAACTAATAAATAAAAAGATATTTGGGGATGTTGTAGCCCATACATATGTTATTGAATTTAAAAAAAGAGGCCTTCCTCATGCACATTGGCTATTAATGATGAAAGATAGATATAAAATTAAATCTCCTGATGCATATGATAGGTTTATAAGTGCAGAATTGCTTGATAAAAGCAAATACCCTTATCTTTATTCTTTGGTTGTTAAGCATATGATGCATGGCCCTTGTGGTCACCTTAATATGAATAATATCTATATGAGAAATGGTATATGTAATAATCATTATCTAAAAGAATTTTGTGATATAACATGTCATGAAAAAAACTCATATCCTAATTATAGAAGGAGAAATAATGGAAGGACTGTTGTGGTAAGAAAAAAATTAATTGACAATCGTTTATTGAGTAAGTTTGATTGTCATATTAATGTTGAGATATGTTCTAATATAAAATTAGTTAAATACTTATATAAGTAGATATATAAAGGACATGATAGAGTAGAATATAATGTTATTGGAAGTGCTTTATCTACCATTCTTGATGAGATTAAACAATTCCAATCGGGGGGGTAGATCGAAGCCCTAGAATCAGCTTGGAGGCTTTTTGGTTTTCCCATGAGTGAAATATATCCTTCTGTCATTACTTTACAACTACACATTCCTAATTATCAATATTTATCATTTAAGTGTGCACAAAATTTAGAACACGTTGTTTCTAATCTAATAGTATCAAAAACAATGTTAACAGAATATTTTTACATGAATGCTCATGATGAAAAAGCAAAGAGCTTGAATCTTTTATACAAAGAGTTTCCTCAATATTTTGTGTGAAATTCAAAAGATAAGTTTTGGACACCAAGAAAGCATGGCATTATAGTTGGAAGGATTGCAAATGCAAATCCTATAGAGGGTGAGAGGTATTTTTTGAGAGTTCTTTTGCTTAGAGGGTCAACATCTTTTGATTTTTTGAAAATTGTTGCTGGTTTATATCATAATACATTAAGAGATGCAACTACAAGTTTAGGATTATTAGATTCAGATAATTCTTTAGAACAATGCCTTGAAGAAACAGCTTAGTATAAAATGCTTTATAGTCTAAGAAAACTTTTTTCCACTATTTTAGTATATTGTTCTCTGACAAATCCAAAATATTTGTGGGAAATTTTTGAAACTTATATGTCTGAAGATTTTTGTTGACAAGGTCATTTATCTAACCATGAAATAGAAATAAAAACATTAGAAGGAGTTAATGATTTTTTGGAAACTTTAGGTAGATCTATGAAAGAGTTTCATCTTACCACTTTGTCTAAAAAAATTTTTGAATCAAATAAATATGCGAAAGAGTATCATTATGAGAGAAATATTGAAATACTGAAAGAGGACTTGCTTTCAATTGAAAAGTTAAATCATGACCAGAAACTTGCATTTGATAATATTACTAGAAAAATATATTCAAATTCAAGTGGTACTTATTTTGTGGATAGACCAGGAGGAAGTGGAAAAACCTACTTATATCGTGCTCTTCTAGCTTATGTGAGGTCAAAAGGTTGTATTGCACTTGCTGTAGCAACTTCTGGTGTAGCAGCTGCACTCTTACCTGAGGGCCAGACAACACATTCACGATTTAAAATACCTATAGATATTGATGGAAAAACAAAATGTAGAATAAGCAAACAAACTACACTTGCAAAGTTATTGTTGAGTGCCAAATTAATTATATGGGATGAAATATAAATGGCTAGGCGACATATAATAGAGGCTTTAGATGATATTTTACAATATTTAACTAATTATAGCGCTCCTTTTGGTGGGAAAGTTGTTGTTTTGGGTGGCAGTTATGGGCAAATTGCACCCATTGTAGTTGGAGGACAAAAAGAAGACACGATAGATGCAAGTTTTGCAAGTTCTGCAAGTTCTCCATTGTCTCGTAATGTTCAAAGATTATTTTTGAGAGAAACTATGTGTGCTAAAGAAGATCCGTTATTCACCAATTTTTTGTTGAGAGTAGGTAATGAAATTGAACCTTTTGTTGTAAATGATAGAATTGAGATTCCAAATAATATGATTTTACCTTTTGTTGAGTGTCATAAGTCATTAAATTATCTAATTCATATTGTTTTTCCATGTTTAGACCTCTTTTTGACTGATTCTTCATTTGTAATACACAGGTCAATTCTAGCATCTAAAAAATAATTGTATTGATGAAATAAATGACATATTGGTTAGCAAATTTCTTGGTGAATCAAAAACTTTTGTTAGTCTTGGCATACACGTGATCCATCAAACCAAGGCCAATAAGAGGACTTCTTGAATTCTATCACAATAGGTGGACTTTCACCACATATATTGACTTTAAAAGTAGGCTGTCCAATAATGCTATTAAGAAATATCAATCCTACTGAAGTGCTTTGCAATGATATAAGATTAATTTGTTGTGCTTTATGGGAAAAGGTGATTCATGCTGAGATTGCAATAGGACATTTTAAGGGAAAACATACATTTATTCCTAGAATACCTTTGGAATCTTTTGACAATCATAAATGTCTAATTCCATTCACAAGGACTCAATTTCCGGTGAAACTATGCTTTGCAATGACTATTAATAAAGCTCAAGGGCAAACTCTTGATTTTGTAGGTATATATATGAAAGAGCCTATCTTCAGTCATGGTCAGTTGTACGTTGCTATTTCTCAAGCAAAAACAGAAGCTTCAATTAAAGTTCTTATACATCCTCCAACTATTGAAGATGAAGCCATCACAATTACTAGAAACATTGTTTACAAATAAATCTTGTATCTTGCAAGTCAACAACAGAACTGTTTCTTATTATATCTTCTATTAAAGTAACAAAAACAAAACAAAAATTACTAATATATATAAATATATCCGTAACATGTTTTGCAAGCCTTTTTGTTGGCTTTCCAAGATTTGAATACTACAAAAACTCAAGTTTTTTTTCTGTATTAGTTTCTTTTCATATATAAATTTGACTATCTTTGTTATTATGTAATTTTTTGTGTGTGTGTGTTCTACAATATATTGTTCTTTTTTATTCTTTGTTTGAGCTAAAATTTGTATTTTTAACATGTGCCTTCTTTTAAATATTGTTCTTGCAATTTTGTTTGCCTTTTGGCTGCCTATTTCTCTTAATTCTTCTTCTTTTGTTCATGTATTTCTTTTTTATCATATATAATTTTAAATTTTTTATTTTGGTGCTTTAATTTTTCTATAGGACTTTCGTCCTTTTCACAGCATTATGATGTTTATATATTTTTATTTTTATAATTATAATATTGTTAAATTTTGAAAAGGTATTTTATGGAAATCATCATGCATTCTCTTTTATATAACTTGTTGTCCATAAACTTATCAATTATACTGTTTTTAACCAAAAGAGTATCTTTTTTTTTTTTTTTTTTGTTATGTAGAATGCATCAAACTCTTATCCTTGTTGCTGAGATCACCCCAAGCACAAAAAATTAGACAACAAATGTTTTTGTGATGCAAAAACTAAGCCCTCATCAATCTCAACCCAGTCCAAAAAAATCCCAGAGGTTTCTGTTTATTGACAAAGATGTATGTGTGTATATTTATATAAAAAATTAACACTTTAATGACTTATATTATTTTATTATAATTTTTATTTAAGCAAAAATTATATAGGAAACAAAGGTGCAAGCTATTATATATAGTCCAAACATGGCTCTGATGGAGGATATTCTTCAAATTCAAGAGACATACTTCATATCAAATGCTAAAGTGACATTTGTTGAACCTAAATATAGAATGGTTCCACATATGTATCAATGGATCATAAGCAGAATTATTGTCATTCATCATGTAACTGATGATTCTTTTCCTAGAGAACTTGGAGCTCCAAAATTTTCCAAGTTTGTGGATATCCCACTTTTGTTGAATACCAACACTTTAGTAGGTATGTTTCATGAATTATTTATTATGAACAATGAATTTTTAGTTATTGTTTCGGTTATTTATACACATATGTTGAAATATTTCTTACCACAAACATTTTAGCTATCGGCATTAATAAGCTTGAGCAAAGGACTGTAAGCACTAAATATGGCATGTCAACTGTGCAAGAGTTCATTGTTGTGAATGATGAGTAAGATTTCTCACATTTTGTTATTATTTATTTCAAAATTTTCTAACCATTAACTATGTCGATTTGTATAAAATCATATTATAAGAGAAAACCAATTATACTTATCTTATGGAATGAGATGATTTTCACTGAAGGGGAATCTATTCTTGCTGCAACTGACAAAATGCCTATAATTGTAGCCACTAGACTTCATGTTTCTGATTATCATGGTTTGCACTTAAGTCCATATTTAAAGTTGTTCTATGTATGTGCATGATCACATTTGTGGGTGTTCACAAAATTTTATTTTTGCAATATGTCAGGAACATCTCTCTCCGCTAGAGGTTTTGCAAATATTATTGTCAATCTATTGTATCTTGAAACTCAATTAATTAGGACTTGGTATGATATCATCTTCCCCAACATAATATGCTTCTATGTATTACTTTTTCCTTTTTTTTTTCATGCATTTACTCTCTATGATACTATCATTTTCAATCTATGACCATCACCAGGCGAACCAAAAATCACATGTTTCTAATTGGACTCATTCAAGAGAAGAAGTATCTTAAATGTTCAACTCCTCGCTTAATGGTGCCACATGACAACTTCTCATCGATTGCAAATGTCATAAGCAACAATGTTGTAAGTGATTTTTGCTTTCTTTTCCAATATTTTTTTTTAAAATTTTGTTGCATTGTTTAAGCCCCATTTGTATCTTATTGAATGAATGTTAATTTATTTTATTTTAGTTTATGTGCAACTTATTATGTGACTTTAATACATTGATTTATATTATCTATTTTATTCATTTTCCTTCTTTTTTTTTTGTTTTTGCAAAATATTTTATATATGTATATAGGATGACAAATTTTGGGTAAAAGTCACAGCAACAATAATGGATCTTGAACAAAAGTTTTGGTATATGGCTATTGACAATTGTTTGAAAGGCAAAGCTGGCCAATATGAATGGAACATTACTTGCAATTTTTGCCGTGTGGTAACAACTGCCAAGCCTAGGTTATATTCACATTTTCTCCAATTCATTATGTTTAGAAGTTTTAATAACATGAGTAATTTTTGTATCTACTTTTTGATTGAAGAGCTCTTTTCATTTTTTTTAGGACCAAGTTTGCAATCACAATCTCTGATAGCATAACACAGTTAGATGTTGTGGTATTCAGTGAGGTTGCAGAGAATATTTTTGGTTTAATTGCATTTCAATTCATGAAACTTGAAGAAGAGGTTAGGAATTTATTGTTATACCAAACATATTATATTATTGATGCCTATTGTCATAACATTCATGTTGTAATATTTTCATTTTGTTCAATATAGGATAAAAAGGTTGATTGTGATGCTGTTAATCAACGCTTGAATGGACAAAAATTCACTGTGCAAATTAAGAAGAAAATAACAAAAACACAGTATGGCCTTGGATATCACTATAATGTTGCTTCATTGATTGAAGATGAACAACAGTGCTCCCAAAGTGATGTGCAAGAAAGCTCAAATATATACTCTCTTGTTCTTGAAATTCAACTTATTTTTTTTATTACCATTTGAAAAACTACGTATAAAAACTCCATACTTTTTGATACTTTCTTAATATATTCATTGTTGAACTTTCAGGTTCTTTGATTGCTAGAAATAATGATGATGTTGGATCTTCCGCTACTACTCACATGAGATCACCTCCAAATAGATGAAAGTTTGAATGATTAACTATTTTGTAAATAAATATGTACATATGACTTAACGAGTGTCTCCACTTGTTGGGTGTGATGTTTGGTGACCTCTTTCGGAACTTATTTTTGTCCTTGTACCTCTTGTTTAGGCTGTCCATGTATCTTCTCTTTATAAATATTAACTTAAACTTGTACTAGGTAAACAAACTAGGCCACCATTGCTTTTATTGGTTAATTTTTATTAGTATTTAAATATTCACATACAAATGGTTTTATTTAAACAAAATATGAAATCATTTTATCTTCTATCAAGTGCTATTTCTACCGGGCACTAATTACCGCGCATTGCGTGGTAGCTTTTACTAGTATATATACAATCCAATGTAATTGAATATTTAGTTATCATAATTAAACTCTCTATTAAAAAAATGTCAAGTATCTTATCCTAAAGTATCAAGATAGGCCTGCCAATTGGTACGATTTTACCTACCCAAGCCTATAATAATAGTACAATACCCATACCCAATACATGAGACTCAGACCCTACTCAGACCCATTAAGAAAAATGGAATAGATAAGGGAAGAGTCTATACCCATAACCTTAAAATTTCCAAATAGCCAATACCCCAAAAAATACCCAATATCAAATACCCATGCTCCAACTCTCTCCTTCCTAGCTTTAATCTTTTTTAACTTATAAAACTTTATTTAGTTACCTTTTTCGTCAAACCTAAACTCAAAAATATATTAAAAATAATTGAAGGGGTGTAATTATATTTATATGCAAAACTTACCCACATATCCTATATTTCAAAATTACTCATTATCCAAATACTCAAATTTAATTAGTTAACCAAAATTACTTATATCAAAATTAAATTTAAACTAATAATCATCGCATACTTGAAGTGTATACTTAAATTTTCAATATATGTAAAATTAAAAAAATATATATCTTGAAGTTATTTATTTTCAGTAGCTTTGGATAATAGAGAAATAAAGAATATTTAAAGGGTGTTTACATAACTACAGAAAAATTTAAGAGTATAAATATTGTTAAATTCTTATTTTTTGCAGTGCTTGGAGAAAGTTATTTTGATGCATTATGCATTGAGAATACTCTGCATATATTAAAGCTAAAATTGCATATATTGTCCATGGGTCGACATTATTTTGTTTATATTTTGAAAATGACACATTATCTTCTAAAATATGAAAAATTATGGTGCACTATTTGAAAATTTTTATTTTTCAAAAATATTTTTTGCAATTATATTTTATCTAACATGTTCTCTCCAAAAAAAATGTGAACTTATTCAAGAATGATTTAAAGACATCTTTGCCTTTTTCTTTTCTCTTTATATTTAAAAATATTTACTAAATGTAGTAGTATAAATTTTTTCTACTATTTACATATATTTGATTGAATATATTACATGAAATAATGATATTTCAAAAAAAAAATGAAAAGAATGAAGTTAAAGAAAGAAAAAAAATAATATCTTAGAGAAAAAATAGAGATAAAAAAAATATAATATGGGGAAGAAAGAGAAAAATGATACATACTCTTGTGATTCTTATTTGTTTAATATACCAAAAATTAAATATATAAATTAACTAAATTAAATTAAACAACTAAAATAAACTGCATATTTTTTAATTTAAAAAATTGAGTTAACTTTTTTAAAATATGCCAAAAAATTAGTCAATATTAATAAATTACTCTAGCATTCAAATATTAGATAATTTTAACATTTTGATTGATAATAAGAAAATTTAAAAAATATAAAAAACTTAGTCATGTCAAAACACAATCTAAAAATTGGGTCTAATAAACTAGACCTAACCTTAGACCCAATGGGTCTTGGATTTGATAGAGAAGGGTTTAGTATAGGGTGTATTATTTGGTATTTTATAGCATGGGTCTAATTAGGTCTATAAATTGAGTAAGGTAGAGTAAATACAAAATCTAATTATTTGGGTATATTATGATATGGATTTAGGTAGGACAATACCCTACCCATTGACAATCTATGTCGGGATTATGCGACATACCCCTTTGATGTGATTGATAATCTTGAGATTCAAAGCATTGCGATTGACATATAAATAACAAAAATATCCATGCTATTTTTCATACATTGGTTTTTTATGTATACTTATATATTTTCATATATAGAAAGGAATTTGAATATTTTAATATATGGCTTAATTAATAAATATGTATATATCACTAAAACTTGATTTATATAACTAAATTTTTAAGAAAATACTATATTACTTGTATAATCAAACTTATTTTAAGATGATCTTTGTATAAATATTTTCTAAAAAAATTTTATATAAAAACTATTTCTTCAATGATAACAAAATTTCATAACTATTTTTTTTAAATTGAAAAAATGAACGATATTTTTTCAAATATAAATCTAAATTTATTTTTGCAAAATTACAAACTAATATCTATAAGCATATCAAACATAAAATATTTTAATATGTGAAATAAAAAAAGATGAGGGATAAAATCGATATTTCATGGGTTGTAATCCTTAGCACCCAAACAATTGATTAGGATATCTAAACTAACAACGCAAGTAAACAAACAAAGTATTATGCATGATAAATATATAATCCAATGTAATTGAATGTTTGTTTGGCATAATTAAAATCCTTCATTAATAAAAAGCTCAGTATCTTATTATAAAGAGTTGGAATTAAACTGATTAAAATTAATATATAAAATAACAAAATCATCCCTATTATATATATAGAAAGACATGTAAATATTTAAATATATCACTTAATAAATAAATATGCATATATTACAAATACTTGATTTATATAACTAAGTTTCTAAGAAAATACTATTGCATAAATCAAACCTACTTTTATATGATCTTTATACAATATTTATCTAAAATATTTTTGTATAAAAACTATTTTTTCCATGATAATAAGATTTCATAACTAATTTTTTTATAAACTGAAAAATAAAAGATATTTTTTTCAAATATAAATCTAAATTTATTTTTTCAATATTATAAACTAATATCCATAAGTATATCAAAAAAGAATATTTTATTTGGTGAAATAAATGTAAGATTGTATAAATTTTGAAAGTTGATTATTTTTTCAAAATACAAATCAACTCGTTTTTATTAATAATAAATTATAAACTGTTGAGAAAAAAATTAAAATTAGAGACTTAATCACTACATAACAACATACATTTAAACTCCTTTAAAGAAGATAATTGAATTATTAAAAAAAATAGGGAATAAAATTGATATTTTATGCATTTATCATAAGATACAATTTGAAGCATCCAAACAATTGAATGCATTAAGATTAAAATATCCAAACTATAATCCAAACATGCAAACAAAATATTAGATAATAATTATATATTTTTTAGATAATAAATAAATCATATATTTATCAATCATAAAAAATCCTATCACCGCAAACAAATGAGCCTTAATCCTATGCTTATCAATCAAATTTAATCGTATAATTACAAGCAAACGAACCCTAGAATAACCAGCTTAATTCTAAAATACCATTCAAGACTCACGATTCAGTTCAAATTCATAATACAGTCTCAATCTCACATGCACATGCACCAATCCCAAAAATAATTAACAAGGAACATAGAATAGGTTTCTTCAGCTTAAGTTGAATTAAATACATAAAATACATTTACACCAGCAGCGCGGCGCCCTAACACACAAGCAAGCAACTTCCTAGTTCAGAGTCCTGTTACAAATCCTCGAGAATAAAAAATAATCAAAAAAACCATTGCCAAACAAGCAGCAGCGCGAGCTTAATTGCAAACAACCACCCAGACCACCCCTTTTTGGGGCATTAACCCACAGGCAACAGGTCTATTTTAACATCCTTGTTTTCATTACATGGACCACACTGGAACTGCATGAAAATCAATAAACACATTTCAAAGCAATAGTTTTCCCCCAAATTGTTGGGCATAAGAAAGCAGGTATTATAAACAGCATATGCAGCGTTTTAGCTACTAAGAAAGAAGGAAAAACAGATGGACCATATTTCTCAAACATTCCACTCACAACTCATTCCTACAGGAAAAGAAGCATACATGGGATTAGGATTACATTCTCAAGCATACATAAGTTGGGAAGCCATCCCAAAATAAAAATATTACAAGAAAAAAGAGCTCCTAGAAAGTTTAAAAACCTCAACAGGGCCACAGCACCGGGACATTTTAAGTTTCCCATTTCGAATATCTTAATAGATTACTGGTAGTACATGAGCTGCTGGGTGGCAACATTCTGGAAACCCCCGTCGTAGATGGCCTGGCTTGCACCAGCTCCCATTCCCATTGATGCTTGCTTCAGAGGATGTTGCCCTTGGGGATGAATCAGGGCATGAACGCCGCCCATCTTGCTCATTGCAAGTTGCCGCTCGTATGCTAGAAGCTCAGCGGCAGAAAGGCCGGGCAAAGGAGCCGGTGCAGGTGGGAGGAGTGGGTTTGAGCTCGTTCCAGGTGGAGTTGGCTTGTTACCCCATGAACACTGTAAACACGCAAGAAAGAGTTAACAAGTTTAGACTATAAATATAGAAAGAATCTAAGTCCAACAACCATACACAACAGTCATGGTTGGCAGCAAGAAAATAGATTCTCCATACAAATAAGTGGTTATGAAAATGAACCTTAATTTGTTTGCCACACAGGAATGATTGAGTATTGCCCATTGAAATGGCCATGGCAGCCTCAGCATGGGTGCTGTACCTCACAAAGCCAAATCCTTTATCACGCTGGACCCGGACTTCCTCGATTGATCCAGCACCAAGTGCATGGAAGTGGCGATGGAGGTCAACCTGAGTCACCTGGGAGAAGAAAACACACAAACATGGGCTCTGTTTGGACATGTTTTGTGGAAATGTTTTCCTACTCCCAAAATGACACCATACGTTTGGGTATATTTCCCAATTTCACTTTCCAAGACATGAACTTTTATACCCAAAAAAACCCCTAAAAAGCAACCAAAAAGAAAACCTATACCCTAACCCTCACAATCATATACCAATCAATTACAAATATATATGCATAAAACAATCATCCAACTATAGATATATATTATTAAATTATATAAAAAAGATAATTTCACCCTACAAACATAATGAAAAAGTGATTGATTGAACATTTACAACAAAATTTGTCCTCCACAAAACACTTCCAAAAAAACAATTTCATCCCCAAAACATTTTTCACGTTCTCCCAAAACATCACAAACAATCAACACGTTCCCCAATTTTCACCTCCCAACATACATTATCCTAAAATATCTTCTACAAAACATTTAAAACCTAAACAAACAAGCCATATTTTGTAAACCTATCACTAACAGTGTTTCGGATTTAAAAAAGCATTGCTGTAAAACTCATGAAAACCGAGGGATTCCGTCATTCATTCTCCCTGCTATCTATTCAATCTATCAGTCATTCAAGGGTTTTTATTTTCAGCTCTCCATCCTGAACCGAGAACCAAATGCACGGACCCATGAAACAACCACATGCATCTCTAAATGTGCAGTCACCATATGCTCCATAAAAAACAGACACCAGCCAAGTTGAAACCATAAAAAAGACTTGAATCTCCCAGTATTTGCAAACAACTTAATCTTAAACTTTGGAGGACAATGAGGTTTTCCAAGAAGTACATGCATACACAAGGAAGGAGGACTTACTTCTGGCGCAAGATTGCCAACATAAACAGTCGTGTATTGAGGGTTATTCTCAGGAGCATCACTGTTTGTTGCCTCTTTAACATCTTCTGTAAAAGCAAAAATGTCTGTCAGCATCACTCATCTAAGTTGATATGGCCAAGAAAAATCATAACATCCCCCAAAGGGTAGAGCATCTTATGCCGAATGGGAGGGAGGCAAAACAGAAACTTAAATCTAGTTTCTTCTAAAGTAAAAGAATCGAGCGCTAGGCCCTATGAACATTATTAGGCTAAAAAGCCCCATTTTGAGTCAATAAAATCCACTAGGATGCTTAACAGCTTAAAACTAAAGACTTTCTGTTGGGGTTGAGGGGGTTCGAACACTTCATATAAGCCCCAACAATATAATCCAAATCAGGAGAAGTTCTAACACACCCAAAATATTTTTAAAATCATATAATAAACTTCCAGTGGCAAGTGGCAATGGTGCCTTCACTCATAACTTGACCATAATATAAGTTGCAAGAATCTATTGCATCTAATATATCAGAATGTACTTTTTCCAACAAAATATATAATCTAATTAAACTCCAAAAATATCTAATGATAAGCAATTTTTTCCACCCTCTTAGTTTCAAGAAATAACTACAACTAACAGACTTGTTTCACATTAATTTTTAATGTTAAACTAATTTTTTGTCATTCCAACCTACTCACCAGAGGAGCCATTTGTTAGTTCCACAACACTTTTGGCATCTGAATTCTGCTTGTCATCACTGGTACCAGCACCTTTTGTGGCCCAGTTGCAGCGTATCTGCCTGCTGCCAAGCCATTTCCCTGCACAGTTGTCAAATAAAGAAACATTATTGTCTCTGCTACTCAAATCAAGTACAAGAAAGTTCCATTCTCTCAGACGCTTAAAAGGGAATTATCAAGAAAAACCAATTCAAACTGTTCTCACCAGTTAAATCATTTATCGCACTTTGAGCATCCTGAAAATGAAAAGAAATATAAAGGGGGGAAAAAAGGATTCATCCGTGTCAGTGTCACTGTCATAAAAAATAGTAGTTCTAAAGAAAATTCAGGTATAATTCAAGGAAACAGACCTGTTGGTTCCGGAAAGAGACAAATCCAAACCCCCTGGAACGCCCAGTCTTTTGATCCCACATAACCCTCGCATCACTAAGACCAAATTTTAGATAGTCAGCACCTTCTAAAACTAAATATACAGTTAGAAAATTGAGAACAATTAAAAAAAGTACTTTGAAATATACAAGTGAAAGAAAATGATCTGCTGACTTGGTTTTTTTCCTGTTGAAAACTAAATTACAAGAAATCTACAACTGGAGAGCAAGAGAGAGAAAGAAAGAGATGCTTACGAACAGCTGCCGTAAACAGAAAAGCATGCAAACAACATGGCATCAGTAACCTCTGGGCTGAGATCACCAACAAAAATGTTGTAGTGGCCTACATAAGAGGAATAAGCTTGCATGAGACAGACTCACTAAAGAGGAAAAGTTATATGTTAAAGCAAAAAATGTCAGAGGTATGAAAACATTAATGCATAGACCCACTTGACGTGTCCTCCCTCTGACCACTGGCATAAGCCCAGTTAACTTTTATAGGTTGCCCAAACCTGAAATTCACAAAATTGATATTATTCTGAAATGCACAAAAATGTAAGATGACATCTTCAATAGTTCCTACTCACAGATGCCTTCCATTGAGGGTCAATATTGCAAGGGCAGCAGATCTACGATCAAAGTAATGAATGAATCCATAGGATGACTGCAGAGCGCGAAAAAAGAATGAATGTCAACATCTCAAGAGACAGAGTTCAGACCAGTATGAGCATAAATATCCACAGGAAAGAGGATACTAGAGAGTAACTAGCACCTTTTCTTTTCTAACAAGCTTGCAGCCCTCCACAGGACCAGTACTAGCAAAAACTTCTTGAAGAAGTGGTTCAGTCACCTGTGTGTGAATATTCCCAACATACCTGCATTTTCTCAAAAATAAAAGACCTAGAAGTTTAAAAAGAAAAGGAAACAAAGAAAAATTAATGAATCATAAGAATCTTCCCCAGATATTACAAAAAGATATATAAGCAAGAGATGGTCCGCATAAGAAATAATGGCAACAGAATTAATACTAGGAAGAAAATGACTCATAAAGCCACTCACACGTTACACGGATACTTCATTGGTTATGAAAATAATTAGATGAGAAATGAAGCCAAATTATGTTAAAAAGACTCATAGAAGTCATTAACTACAATCAAATTTGAGACATCAATATCACGTATTCTTGCAAGCTAAGTGCAGCAAGCAAAAAAGGAAAAAAAATAAAAAATTGTCTGAACGACACTCACACACTGCGGCATGTACTTGGATCAAAACCAGGAGGCAGATTTCCACTTGGGATTGGCTCAATCTGCAAAATGAAAAATTAAAAAAAAGAAATAAAATTAAGAAAAGGACTCCTATTTACCATACTCGATCACCCATCCACTCCAGGGATAAAAACTGGAAGATAAAAACACCTAATTTGCAAGGTAAAAGTTCCAAAATGCCGTCAATTGCAAAAAAAAGCCCATCACGAGGTGGGGAGAATGCAAATTGAATTTGCTGCACTCTAACAAAATTATTATACAACTAAATGTCCGGAAACTTCTGAAATTCCACTGCAGGCAATTAATCACATTGCATCAAAGATCAAATACCACTTATTTTCCTGGATACTATAGAAAAGAAGCAACAAATACTATCTCTGGTTTAGAGTCCTAAACCAAATTTTGTTAAACTTTTGCGCCACCCAACAAAAAGGGAAGTGCTTGAAAAGATTCCTGGATTTAAACCTACAACATACCCTTGACCCTTACCGAAGAACATCACACACCCCACTTAGGCCATGTGCAGGATATGTTAAAAGTTATATGTCTGCATTTCTTTTCTTTTCAATTGTCACGTCACGTCTAACTAGTTGTCATCAATTTATTAGAACACATCCACCACCAATCCAGTGAAAAGGTTATGCGCCTCTAATGAGATACAAAACCTTTTTCTTCAGGCAAAACAACTTCTTGTTCCACATCGAATGGTCTTTTAAAATCAAACATAGAGAGGAATTTTTCAGAAAAATATAATAATTTGCTCTTTCTTTTCTCTTCACATTCATAAGTTCACCCTCTCTACATAAAAATAGTGGACGACTCCCACAAGATTCGTTTCTACTGTGTTGCTGTGCTCAAAGAGCACATCCTCCTCAGAGTTTCCATTAAAGTTTTTGGCTCAGGGTAAAAACCAGCTTGTGCATTTCCATAGAATGAGCTAACAGACAAACAATATTCATACAAAAATAAAACTACTGAAACTCCAAATAGACGTTAAGATAAAAATTTATCCAATATCCATATTGAAATTCTAAGGTAAGACACAGAATCTGGACTAAGAATTGATCATTTCCTTTAAGGACTCTTCCCTAAAAAGGTAAAATAGGTATTGCAAGGAAACAAAAAATTCTAGCAACGCAAACCACACTTTTAAATAACTCAGAAGTTCAGAAAAGTTAGCATTTGCAAAATTGAACCAAAAGTCCATGGACACCATATTCGGAAAACCCAATCCACAATCATTGAACCGAACCAAATACTCAATCAACGGCATGAGGGGGAGCCGAAAGAGGAGGAAGCAGAACACTAAAACGATATGTAAACAGAAAGAAAACAGTCTAGCCACTTAACACCAGCAATTCGATAAAATCCGAGCGACGAAATAAAAGAAATTACATCCTAAAGATCAACATCTCAAGCATACCAGAAATGAACACGTAATTTATCAATCATCGATTCTCTCCAGGCAGAAACTAAAAATAATAATCAAAATAATAAATCGAACCTGTGGAGCGGCTAAGAGGCCGGGGTGATAAAGTGACTGTTGTTGGAGGAGAGCTTGCTGCATCAAAGCCTGATGTTGCTGCTGCTTCAATCTCTGATTCTGCATTTTCAATTGATTTTAAATGAAAATCGATTCAATTAAATTATAGTAAACGGTTTGCTCGGTTTAGGGTTTGTAGAGAGAGGGAAAATGAAAAAAGGCCCCGAACAAGAAAGAAAAATGAAGAAAAAAGAAAAAAAAATAAAGAAAGAAAAAGACAAAAAGAAAATTAGTGAGGCAGAGGGGAGAAATGATTTGGCCTCTTCAGGGATATTTATAGTCAAGCTTTTAATGGGTCCCACATCACGCGGTAACAAATAGTGAGGATGAAATAGGCTTCTTCAATGGGCCATTGCGTCTGGCCCAATAGATAAATATCATCTAAGAAAATTCACCTCGAAGCTTGCTTATTTTTGTATCAAATAAGTTACTGGACCTAATAGATAGGATAAGGGCCCCTACTTTAGCTTAACGTGTTGTTTAATATCCAGTGCTGCAAAAGTGGGTCAATCTTTTTTTTTTTGTTAGTTTGCCCAACCCGCTTCTGTAACAAAGATAATATCCACTGTTATAGAAGAGGTGGGTTTTTTTTTTTTCAACCCGCTGCTGTAACAAAGTTAAGAGACGATTGTAATAATGACTTGAGGGGTGCGATTTCATAACCTCATGTTCCATTACAATTTCACTTTATACATATATATCTATATATATTTATACACACACGTATTAGGAAACTATTTGAGTTTGAATTCTTTGCCTCCCACATTATATAAGAAATTTATGTCAATGGCCACATGCCACCCAGCACAATTTCACTTTTATATTTGTCCTTTTAATTTTCATCTTATTTCAATTCTACCCTCTAATTTTAACACACAAGAATCCCCAATTTAGGAGCAATTTTGTCATATATCTGGTTAATCTTACATATTAAATAAGCATTAGAGATTAGCGAAGATATTAATAACAACTCATATAAAGTTAATCTTTTATATTAAATAAACTAAAATATTATTTAATCTCACATTATTTCTCTCTATTCAAATCTCATTACTATCTATAGATTTTGTGAATATATAATATGTTATTAAACTCACATATAAAAAAATTCATCACATTATATCCCTAACAGTCAATAGAATCCCTAGTCCTTAAAACGAAACTAATTTGGTCAACTTTACATAATCGGACATCATTCTAATATGTCGGTGGGGGCATGATCGGACATATCAAATATATCCTTTCAAAATTATTTAGTTACATGTTTAATCCAAATTATTAATCATTGGCTTTTGAAAAATTAATTATTTCAAAAGTTGATTAACCAAAAATTAATCTCGAATAAGTGGTAAAATTTTCAAAATATTGAGTGATAAGAACAAAATATTACAAGTTTAATCTTAAATTGGCTTTTTTTAATAATATGATATGAAAAATAACTTATGAGCTGGCCCCCTATTTTATGATATTCAATAAAGTATTAATGTTTTGATATTTATTTCCGCATGGTATGTATTTATTTGATTAAACTTATTTTACTTAAATTACACGTTATGGTTTCTTGATTTGATATTAATATCGAAGTCATAAAAATCACCCTCAAAGTAATTAAAACACATTAAAGTGCATAAGCTTCTAAGACAATGTGTTACTGGTTTCTTTTCTTTTTGAGGTATTAATCTATTATGTTTTTGCAAATATATATAACTGATTATGTCCATGTCTATTTACTTGATCTCAAGTAAGAGGTTATTTGGTTTCATTTCCACACTTCATTTTCACATTTTCTATTATTCCACAAATCAAGCACGTCATTTTTTATACATTTTCACCCAACATTATTTTCATTTTCAAAACATTGTTTCCAATAATCTATATATTTTCTTTTTCTATTTCATTATTTATATCTCTCTTCACCTACAACATATTAAAATCAACATAATCATTATTTTTTTAACAATTCATCCAGTATAAATTCATTTTCAACTAATATCCACTAATTATTTTTTTAAATTTTAAAAATGATGAGAATGTAAATTGAAGATGGAAATAAAACCAAACAACCTGTAAAATGCTTCAAAGCTCAATTAAATTGAGACATGTGTCACTGGTTTATTAATTGAGCAATACTACTCTTGCACTTGTGTATATGTTATTTTGGGTTTAAATTCAAATAATAGCACATATATGTACATGTGTAAAAAAATAAATAAATAAATAAATCAAGGTATGCGAGTCAGTCGATCACATTTACACATGATTCATCAAAAAAAAAAAGCAGAAGAGAAAAAGTTATGAAGTATAAATTCATTGGAAGCACTTCTCGTTTGTTTGGCTAAAGCTTTTATGGGATTTGGAATTTTATCTTGATTTAGATGTTTGGAATAAGTAATTTTTTGAAAAAATGGGAATTGGATTTGATAGGATTAGATTGGAAAGCATCTAATTATTTGAAATGATGTTTATTGAAAAGTCTTTAATTATTTGAAATCATGCTGAAAAAGTTAAGTAGGAGGAATTGATTTTAAATTGGGTTGCTAAACCAAAAACATGATGGGATTTTGAAATGTAAAAATTATTTTAGTTGCTTGGAGTGGCTACAATTTAGCAATAAGGGTTAGGTTTGATGTAAATTTAATTAAAGAATCTTCAATTCTTTGAAATACTATGCATAAAATGGGATTTGATGAAATTAAAATTTATACTTAGGGCTCATTTGCTTGGTAGAATTATGTAGGATAGATATATAATATAGTGTAATTAATTGTTTGATTGTCATAATTAAAATTTATTATTAATAAAAAATTAATTATTTTATCCTAAAGTATTGGGATTATATATCCCATCCTCTTTGGGCATGTTTGGTTTTATAGATAAAATTGATAAAATTATAATGGTATGGTAAGATTACACTGTTGATAATAATATAATTGATGCTGCAAAGAGCATATCGGTCCGGAACTCCGGTGGATTTGAATGGTATTGGGCTTGAGATCTGCAACCAAGAATAAATGTAAACTAGCCGAGGTACCCCGGTTAAGGCACTCCGACGCTCAAGTCAGATTTTCGGTAAGACGGAGAGTA
>JACGDI010005644.1:364626-374718 GCA_014898725.1 Jacaranda copaia | reverse complement strand
TATAAGAATTAAATAATGAATTTACTAAAATATCCATTGTAAGAATATTAAAAGTTGAATTTGCATGGGTATAATTGTCGTTTCACAAATTTCTCCCTTTCCTACTAATTTGGATTACACAGTCACACCTCAAGTGGTGTGATAAACAATCAATTGGATTTTTGATTATCTACCAGGTTTCAATCAATCTTGAGTTTTTATCATTGAAACCAAATACTTGGCATGACTTGATAAAATTATCTATCAAACCATGTCCACCAAACCAAATGAGCCCTTTGTGTGATTAATAATCCTAGGACTACAAATATTGAGATTAATGTACCAAATGACGAAATTATCTTGCATATAAACTAAATATAAACTTAATTAGCTAATCTGTATTTATCACTAAAACTTGATTTATAAAAAAATACTAAAATATTTACCCAATTAATTTATTTTTACAAGATTTTTTAAATAATATTTATTTAAAAATAAAATTTTATATGAAAATTATTTCTTCCATGATTTCATAAGTAAACTTTTTCTTTTTTGTAAATTAAAAAATGAATAATATTTTTCAAATATAAAATTGTGCTTAACATGAATTTATTTTGTAAAATTGCAAACTAATAGCTATAAACATATTAAATATAAAATAATTTAATTTGCATAATAAATCAATGATTTTATAATTCGATAGTAAATTATTTTTTAAAAATAGAAATCATCTATTTTTTAGATAATAATAAATTATAAACTATTTGAGAAAAGTATTTAAAAATGTAGACTTGCCACAATAATACATATATTTAAACATTTTCAATGAAGACAATTCAATCCTGTCATGGCAAGCAAATGAGTCCTTAAAAAAGAATCAAATTAGGGGCAGAGGAGTAATTTTTGTGCGATTTTTAAGTTATCTCACAATTATTTATCATGTGATAATTTGTATGATTTTTTATCATTATGGTATAGTTTGATTGGAATGATAAATAATCCCATGGGGGTGACAAGTTAACTTATTATAGGAGTTGCACATATAAAAATGAGCTTTGGGTATTAATGAGTGCCTGAATGTTTATTGTCATTCCAACTAAACAAATGATAATGTAGAATAATAACATTGTATCACACCTTATCATTTCAACCAAACTAGCCCTTAATATTTATTATATCATTATACTTTTATTTGTGTTAGGATCAAGAGATTTGAGACTAAGAATTCAAAATCAATAATTTTGTAATGTTTTCTCTCTTGTTGCGTTTCTATATGCAACGCACATCCATACGTCATTTAGGCTCATTCTAGACATTTTTTGTATTTTTTTCGTTTTTATGCCTTATTTTTTGTCATTTAGGGTACACATATCATTATGTATGTTTTATCATTCTTTGTTGGACATCTTAGTTGTCTCACATTTAACTTTGTTATTACAAACATTTTAATAACTCTTCATGTGCATTTGCATTTTGTAATCTTCAGATATCTTGCTCACTTGATATAATTAGATATGTAAAGTCATATTATAATTTTGTTACACTAAAAGAAAATATAATTTTCTTAATCCGTGCAAACGCGGTGTCAATTTTCTATAAATTTTATATCAAATTTGCAACAAGAATCATGATGGCTCGCACTAGTAGTGAATCACAATACACTTGAATCTAACCAAAAAAAATACATGCGTGTGTACGTATATAAAGCTAAATCCTACTACAAATTTCCTAATAAATGAAGATGTACAATGCAAACAATATAATCAAATAATTTTTAAGGCACCAATGTGTCTCGAGGCATCCCCACCCTAGAAAATCAATTACTACGACACAAGAAAATCACACACGACATAAATTGATCCAACTATTTTTTCCTCAATCAACGTGGCATATGGCTTAATTACATTCTCCCTACGCCCGCATGCAACATAAGCCAAAGCATGAGTCCTTTCCGGCTCCAACGCTCGACGTTCAATTTCTGAGTAGCAGTTGAGTTATCTTTCAATACCAATATATCGTGGATCCTTTTTATCCTTAGAAAATTGATCACTAAGGGGAATATTTCCTCAAGCAATGCTATATAAGTTAGCTCACAATCGATGTGGGATGAAAGCGTTGCAAATGGCTACAATTTGAGGTCAAGTTGTTCATCTCCTTTGGAAGAAGAGGCTGGTTGTTCTTGAACTTGATAAGGCCCTCTAACAGCAGCCCTATAGAATTAGGCGTAAAGAAAAATGAGAAGAAAGTTAGAAAAATCCAAAAATAATTCATGCTTTTGATTAATTATGTTGGCCATGTACTACCTCTACCTCTAGGGGTAGCAATGACTAGGCATTTGTGATGGTAATTTATCCAAAATTAAAGCCATCAAGTATTTAGGTTGCACTTATAGGACCCTACATTTATCTAGATCATCAACCATTAATTTGAATTCTAGATGAATTTAATATGCATTAACATAAAAAAGCTGAATAAATTAAAGCCAACATTATATCCCAACAAAATATTTTGCTTGAAAATAATGTCCTCATAAGAAAAATTTAATGTGAATCTAAACTAAAGATGAATGTCAAAACAATTAACATATACATACATTTTGAAAAAACATATCTAACACAACAAACCACCTAAATTTTCACCTATATACTTACTTTCATCATTGTTTTCAAACAAAATACTTAAATATAATTTTATTTTTATTTTTAAAATTATTATCAATTTTTTAACTTTTGAAAATGGTGGAAATTGAAAACCAAAATGAAATAAAACCAAAAGCCTTGAGTGTCATTCCCACATCCACAAATAAGGACGATGAGAGAGCAAAAGAAAAGGGAAAGCATAAAAAAAATTAAAAAAGGTGAAAGTACAAAAATTGATTACCTATCTTTCCTCTTCTCAAGGAACCTATGGAGCGAGGACCTTCTTGCAATTGGCAAATCTAAAACAACAAAACAAAAGAAAAAACAAAAACAAAATCCATTAACAAAATCTAGAATTTCAAAATTTTCTTGAAATAAAATTGGCTAGTATAATTATCAACTCAAATTACCAGAACCATTAGCCTGAGCCTGTGGTGCAACCCGTTGTTCTGGATTGGAGCTCGTCCCCACAACCTCACTCACAGTATTATTCATTTTCTCTTTACAGGTGTTCAACGAAATGCCACCACCCTTATGAGAACTGCCAGCTTGAGGCCGCGGCGGAAGCCCCTCCCGCGGGCTAGAGGCTGCCGACGCCACCGCAGCGCCGGGGCTGGATTTCTCCCGCAAGGTGTTCGACCAAATGCCATAAGATATTTGGGAGCTTCCCTTTTTAGCAAAGGCCAAGAGCTCTTTAGCCTTATCCTCTGGATAATCCTCGAATACCAACACTCTGCCCGAGTAGAATATTGTCAATGGCGCAGTCTTGGGATCCGCTGTTGTCCCCTCTTTGCTGAAAGCAATCAACAATATAAATGGGTCAATACATTGCTCATACTAAGCACAAAAGATTCATATTTGCTTAGACAAACACCCACACCCACACCCACACACTATATATATATTAATCAAGAATACTTATATTTGCTCAGACAAACACATACAATATATATGTGTGTGTGTGTGTGTGTGTGTATTAATCAAGAATATAATTGTGTTCACTCCATTGCTCATACTAAGCATAAAAAGATTTATATTTGCTTGGACACAAGGTAAGGATTCTTATGATTCTAAAGATTTCAATTTTCAGCTATGAAAAAGAATCAAGAACGAAGCGCGTTTCCTCATTTCCATTCGATTCTTTTATCTTAAAAAGAGTGTTGGCTTAGGAATGAGTGACCGACATTCTTCCACACTCACCTGACTCTTGGTGTCGAACAGGATTTTATCGCCGGTCCGAAACCCAAAATCTTAAACACTTAGAATCTTTTTTCTCCTCTTTTATTTTTAATTTTTTTTATCCCTTCCGTCTTCTTTATCATTATTCCAAACAAACTCTATCTAAATGCATAATTTATGAATTATAGGACTCTCGAACAATTTTAAATTGTTCATTATTTTTTATGATTCTTAAAACTGGCCAATAATAAATTAACTAAATTGTTCATTACTGGTTTCAAAATATGTATAAACCAAATACATTAAATGGGAGTCGGAAAATTATTTAAAGAAAGGAGACAAGAGAAAGAACCTTGTGAGTTTATAAGAGGCATCTTCCTCTACTGTATTAATGGAGGAATCTGGAGCCATGGATATCTGTTCTTCAGCTGAGTTCCCTTTATTCGATATTATATTCATACTTGTAGAAGCTGATACAAAGTGAGTTGATCCGGGCTTTACTGAAAATCAATCCCAAAAGAAGAAAAAAAAAATTCAGCTAAATTCTTCCCAAACACAGTGATATTTTTCAGCCCAAAAATCCCACAGATCTATGAAAAAATTTGGCAATTAATTACGAGAAGATATTTGCCATATATGGCCTCAAAATCAAAATTTCGATTAGTTTAAAAGTAGAAAAAATGGGGGAAAAAAAGAAAAAGAAAAAGTACCTATGGCTTCGAGGCTCTCAACTTTTCCACCAATTTCAAGATTCAAATCTCTCAGACTTCCTTTTTCCTTAATATACCGACTTAAAAGATTGCATGTCTGAGCAAAATTGGACTTCTCCGGCGCCTTCCCCGGCAGCCGGCCATCGGAAAAATCTCTCGAACTCGACATATTTCGCCGGAAAAAATGGGCACGAATAATAACAGCTTCTACTTATCCTGTGAAGATATTTTCAGCTAAAACTTGTGGTTTCCTTTTCTTTGAAATTTGAAAAAAACAATAAAATAAAAGAAGCAAGATGTGATGAATGTATGCTAGGAAGTTCAGCAAATGGGAAAAGGGTTAGGCGGGATGAATACAAGAATAATTATTATAGTGCGACCAAAGAGGTGTTATCAAGTGTCTTTTCTCGTTGTGCTTTAGCCTTTGGGTGTGTGCCTTTGTCCAAAGGGAAATAGTGTTTTTCAAATACCTTTAATAAGCACGTGATAATTACATAAGGAAAAAAAAAGAAGAAAAAATAAAATATATTGAACCTATTCCACTAGAGAGGATAGAAGAGTCAGACCAATAAGTTTGAGTCGACAAATAAATTTGAAAAAAAGAAAGAAAAAAAGTGGTGGGGTCCATAAGGAGAAATTGGAATTTGGATGGAGTTCACATGGATGAAACACGAGCTTGAAATTCTTGACTAGAGAAGGATGCTCAGTGTACCATGGATTTTTTGGTTTATCAAAATGCCCTTTTGTCGCTGGACACAAACCAAATGTTTGAGTTAGCATGTTAGTGCCTTTTGGTTTTATTTTCAAACACTTTTTTCATTTTTTATTAAAAATAAAAATAAAAAAATATCAATTTCTTTCTTATTTTTATAAATATTTTTATTTTTAAAATATCCTCCAAAACACACTATTACACACTCTCTCCATTTTTACTTTTTATCACTTTTCATTTTCTCTTATTAATATTTACATGATTTTTAATACAAAAATACTACAATTTTCAAATACAATCCATTTTCAATAATACATAATCATTAAATTTTAAACAAAACATTCGGACAATATTTTTTTTTAAATTTAAATTTATAACTAACTTTTTTCTATTTATTTTCATTAGAAAATAAAAATATCTCTAGAAAACAAATCTAAACGGGTCCTTAGGCAAATGCTTCTATAATAATATTAGCAATTTCAGCACACTTTATATGTGGGTGTGATGCTGCTGAAAGCTATATATAGATAAAATGAGGGTTGTGCTACTGATGATTCGACCGGAGAGGTCGAGTACTCAGGATTGTATATAGCTTTGAATTTGAGATTTGCAACCACAACACACGTTAAACTAGCCAAAGTGCCCTCGACTAAGACACTTCGACGCTCAAGTTAGTTCTGGTCGAGAGGGGGAGATCGAACAGAGTATAGAGAATGTAAAGCTTGTAGTGTATGTGGCATTACCTTGAGCGTGGTTGGACCTGGAATATTTATAGTTTTCTGTAAGCGTGATTTGATTCAAGTACCCTTACCAGGTGTCCTGGCCTTTATCTTTACCAGGGGGTTGGGGGTAATTTCATGTCCAGATCCTGGTACTGTGTTAGGTGGCTAAATCTCCTATTTTTCCAAATAAAGAATGCCAGTGGAGGCGCGTCTCTGCCAAAGTTGTTGGCAGGGTCAGAGTTGATGGCAGCGGTTGTACTGGCCATCACGTGTCATTAACATGGGGGTATGCAGCCTATCAAACTGATAAATACAGTTGGGTTCCGAGTCAATGCTGGAGTGGGTCTTGAGGTCGATACATGTCGACCAAACTTGAGTAATCGAACTCTAGAGTGGACCTGAGGTCGATACGGGTTGACCTCGGACCCTGCCAAGTGAGATTGATACCGATCGACCAAACGGATTTACTGTTGGGCTTTTTGGGCTGTCCTATTTGATGTTGGGCCTACTGGGTTATCCCATATCATTGTATATTTTAAAAATTATATATTACGTAAATTTAGTTATAAGAATTAAAAAATAAAAATTAAAGTATTTTAAATATATTATGTGAATATATATTAAAAGAGAATTTGTGCTAGATACTTTTGTATAATTATTTGCAACTTGCCCAACATATTTGTCTTTTGAGGACCTTTTGGCAAATATTAATATTTTTTTTAATTGAAATAATGATAACTATCTTATGCTTTAATTCTTCCTGTTTATCTTTTTGGTTCTACATTATTTTATAATATGTAAAGCATTTAATAATTAATTTGCTCTATTTTTTAATAAACTGGTAAAATAAACTCATTTTTTAAAAGATAATGCTAAGATAGATTTTACTTTCCTCCCTCCAATTTAAGTATTTCACTTTATCATAAAATTATTCTTTTATTTATCTTCAAACTTTAAATAAATATATTAAAATTATTATATATAAAAATTAAAAAAATATTTTTATTTATCTTATACTATAAAGATTTTAAAATACACAAAAAATATATTGTAATTATTAGTTTAAAGGAAACTTTATAAAAGTTTTTGTGATTCCTGAGAAATGATATTATTTTAAAGAATCCATAAATGAGAAAATAGTTAAGTATACACAACTTAATTAAGTGATTTGGAAAATAGAATACATTCTTCAATCTATTCTTTCTTTCAATTTATGCACAAACTAAATTATTTATTTCATAAATCAAGCAAAAGTAGAAGCGAAAGCAAATACAAAAATGATGTGAGCTGCAAAAAGGTTTTTAATTTAGTGGTATACGTCACGCATGATGTGTAAGTTCGGAAGTTCAAACCTACCAAATTATTGAATTCTTAATATATATATATATGTATAAGTAAAAAAATGATGTGAGGTGCGATTCAAAAATTGAATTTTTATACACTAGGTAAAAAGAAAAATATCTTTCCTTCTTTAATTTTGTGCTAAAAAAATAAGAGAGAAAAAATAAAAAGTAAAAAGGAAAGAAAAAGCTAAGTCCATAAATGCCATTTTACTACTTCCAGAAGACTCGAGAGCAAGAGGATAAAGGAATGCTACCCACTCATGCACTTTTACCTGCCGGCGAGGGGGAAATTACGTTAGTCTATTTATTAAAGGAGGCCTCCAATTAATTAAAGGAGATAAATGCAAATTGCAAAAGAGCACCTGTACTTTCAGTATTTACAGCAGCAACCCCTGTCCATGGAGCATAAGTCCATCCCAACGTGAAAAGTTCACCCTTGGGGTGCCACTCTTTTGCGGCCGTTCTCATCCGCACGCACACAGCCACGAAAATTAATAAAAATATTTATTTATTTTTTGTGTAATACTATTTTTTTAATAATATTATTATATATCTACAAAGTGAGTAAATTGTAAACAGTAGTTAGTGCAGAAATTGTAGTAATAGAATTAAAAGAAAAAAAATTAATACTTTAAGCATATCACTCAAAAACACATCAAACCACCATTGGTGTTTTAGTAATAACTAACAATTTTGACATATTTAATGCGCGTGCTAAAATTTACAGCATTAAATAAATAAAAGCACTTATTTTCTATAGGACATTAATATTTTAATAATTTTAATTCTACAACTTTTTTGCATAAATAATAAAAAAATATGGTAAATTTATAACTTTGAGTTATAAAATGGCGGATCATAGATGGTAATTATTGCATAAATTATAGTTATGAGAATTTAAAAAAGCAAAGAAGTAAGGACATTTTTAGACGCACACCAAAAAGGGATATGCATTTTATTAATAGTACAAATATAGATATAATATTCTAATTATATGTTAGGGACTAGATGTTACAGAGTGATGTACATGTCATGTTAACAGCAAAAAGGATATTTTAAATATATCACTCGAAAACACACAAAAAAATATTAGTGTTTTATTAATAGTATAAATATAATGTTTGAATCATATATTAGCGAATGGATATTAAAGAGTAATGCACATAAAAAAGGTGGCATTTTAGGTATACTATTCGAAAGCACACCCAAAGAGTATTAGTGTTTTAATAATACAATAGATACAACATTTGAATTATATACTGAAAATGATTGTTGTAGAGTGAGGTCAAATGTTCAATAGTGACACAAATGTTATGTTAATAAATGGCAACTTTGTGGTTAAAGATAAAAGGCCAATCAAGATTGAATATAATGAATTTTTCATAAAATTTATTTCAATTGACTGTACAATACTAGTGATCTGAACATTCAATGGTATAGAATAACCCTAAGATAATATGTGTGTGTGTGTGTGTGAGCAAAAAGGTGATTGATAGGATAATAAAAATTTACCACTAGTATTATATATTGGATTGTGATAGAATTGTGGTCATATTTATTTTTTAAATAGAAGGTCAACGTGCAAATTGCAAGAGAGCCCTTGTAGTTTCATCACGTGAAAAACTCATCTTGGGGGATGCCACTCTTTTGTGGTCATTGGTTGCCTCTCTTAGACGGTGGAGGTCGCTCTCATCCGCTCGTACCTACTCACACGTGGCTGTAAGGTCAATAATGCATACATCAAGTCAAACATAAGTAATTA
Source organism: Jacaranda copaia (assembly GCA_014898725.1). Lineage (NCBI taxonomy): Eukaryota > Viridiplantae > Streptophyta > Magnoliopsida > Lamiales > Bignoniaceae > Jacaranda > Jacaranda copaia. Next base: position 365,672 of record JACGDI010005644.1, on the reverse strand, counting down.
GAATTATAATTAAAATTTAATTATATGATAAGTATATAAATTATTTATTTTTGAGTAATAGGACATACGCGTCAATCGTGCCAAAAATAAGTTTATGGCTTTGTTTGGTTATATTTTCTTATAATAATATTATTTTAGAAAAATATAAAAAAAATATCTTCATTTTTCCTAAAAAACACACATTCTTCAATGCATACTCATATTATATATATATATATATATTATATTTTATTATTATTGTAATATTAAAAAATTATTCAATTCTATTTTCATTCCAAAAATACAATAAAAAAATATTGATTTAACCACTATAGTAAAGAATATTTCCTCCAAAATATAAACAAACTTACCAAAAAATAAATTTTACATTCTTTAATAATTTATTTTTTTCGAAACACATAATAAATATATAATAAAATTGAACAAAAAATATAACCAAATATTTCATATACAATTTAATCAGGTAATGATTGAACATTAATGTTGGAACCATATCTCAAAACACAATTTATATAGAGTGACGCTAGGCCTTCAAGATCTATGCATATATAAAGTTAATATGGAATGATTTCATAGTTAGGGATGAAAATTCAACCAAGACTGAATATAATTGATTTTCTATAATATTTATTTTAATAGAGCGTATGATGTTGACGGTGTGAAATACTTTGAGTTAAGATGACTCTATTTAAATATGTATGTTAGTACGAACAAAAAAATAATTGATGAGTTAAAAATTTTTACACAAATATTATATTATTAAATTATTGTACAATAGGGTTAGTTGTATTTATTATTAAACAATAACTACACATCCACTTGAAAAGAAATTGACGTGAAAGGATCATTAGAAAAACTAATATTTAGTAAGAAAAAGTAACGATGGATTCCTTACGTAACTATTTCTTCGTTTCAAGTGCCTTGCTTAAAATTTTCTCATGTGCACACGAGTAATACCTATCATTCTACTAGGGGAGGAACATCACATCTTCAAGGAAGTTTGGATGGTCTAGATTGATACTAAATTTGATTCACACACACACACA
>JACGDI010005644.1:341801-364459 GCA_014898725.1 Jacaranda copaia | reverse complement strand
CCAAAATTTAAAACATTAATTAAGTAGGAAAATAGAGAGAGACGCGATATCACTGTCAAGTGGTTCCTGCGTGACACTTTATCCAAAGCTTTGGTGGCTCATGGTGGGCCTTAATATTTAGAGGCATGTGGAGCTTGTGAATTGTGATGGTCGATATTGCGATTGTTGTTGCTGTTGATAATCTTTGAACAAATGATAAAAATATCATTTGAATCACGTAAGTAATATAATTTTGCTAAGACAAAATAATACATACATAATGCAACATTCTTTAAATTTTTTTTTTGAACAATTATTACATTTACAATTGATAATATATGTTTCTATATTATTAAAATAATTGATAATTCCAGTATTATTTATATGCTATTAATTTTACTATTCTAAAGACATTTTTTTAGAATAAAACTTTCTTATCAATGTGCATCGATAAACAATAATTTGATGTGATTAAATTTTTATATCTGATGACAGACCCGATTATTATTAAAATTTAAATTTTTATTTTGTTATAAAGAAAAATATTGCGAAGACAAATAACATAACAACTTCTTTTAAGCATAATCATGTGAGTGGTGTGGTTAGTAATATGGAACATTGGTATTGAGTTATGCATAGAATTATTGTTCAAAATACGATCCACGCCCATCATTAAATTTCATAATATACCAATCAAATTAAAATTCTTTGCCCGTAAAAATCATTAGTTTGTTAATCATAACTGCAAAAGAATTTAAACCCTAATTTATTGTAGGAAATGACAATACAAGCCGACAAGGACAATGGTAACTTCTAGAAGGGTAGGTAGGGTGTGGAAAGCTCTCCAACCTTGGGTTATTCGTACTTGATAATGGCTTCCCCACTCAATGTTTAACCCATAATTAGCAACAAATATGTCACCCTATTCTTGGTACATTGTCAGTCCCCCCAATTTAACCTTGATTTGGTCGAAATTGTGGTCCAACGCAGAAGTGTCCCATTTAATAGTCCATGGTTGGGAAATTCTTGATGGCAAGTTCAAAATGGTCATCAAAGATTGGTGGTTGGGGGTAATAAGTAGCAACGACTGAGGTCTTGGTAGCCCTAAGCTTTTATTGTATATATAGAAAAGCCCAATTAATAGGTCTACCACACTTAATTCTCTTGTGGCATGACTCAAAATATTTATTGTACTATTAAATACTATCACAAGTAGAAATGGAAATTACATTAAATTAAAAAAAAAACTATATTTTTATTGAAATTTGAACTTAAAATTTTATAATTGTAATTTTTTGAGTGCTAAATTTTTAAATCACATGTAATACATCGCAATTAGTTGAAAAAAATCTATTCCAAATACTACATAATAATATTTAGTTGTACTTACATCGAACATGAGATTTAGTTAATCAATCATGAGGATAATTAGCTTTGAAAACTGGATCAACATGATCATTTGGACTAGTATAGGATTATCTTGAGTAGGATGATAAGGTTGTTACTCAATAATTTTAATAGCATGTTACGATCTTATTTTGAAGTATTGGTTAAAGTGAAAGTTATTGATTTTATATCACATGATTTTACTAATTATTTAATTGTGTGACGTTATTTATACTTATATATATGAAGTTCGAAATTTGAATTCAAACAGATTACCAGTGCACCTTATTATTGAAAGCCCAACTCAAGGCACATTAACTTCCTAAGGATTTGGATTTCGGCTCAACTCCTCCAACACTAAATCACAATGTTATCGGAGCAAGTCAAGGCCCATAGCCCTACCCAACCAAATAATTTATTGGGTTATTGAACTGGGTTGGGCTTTGAGACCGTATTATTTCTCTTTGTTCATGTATGGCTTAACCCTCAACATATAGAAAGCACACGAGCCAATCAATTACATGTAATCAATGACAAATTTGATTTTCATATTATTATTTCTAAATATTTTAAATCAAATTTCAATTTCCATGCATGATTAACAAATTCTCAACCATATATAGTCTTCTCTATACCGAAAAATATTATATGTACTTGATCAATAATACATTCCATGATATCCTAAGACTTCTCATAATTTCCCTTTGACTCTGTTTCCTTCTATTTGACCAAAGAATTAGATAGTTACCTCATATGATGCTCTTTGCCAAGATTTGAGAAAAAATAAGACTAAAAATGGAAAAAAAATCAAAAAAATCAAAAAAGAAACAAGGAGGTGGTTATTACCGTTGCAACCTACAACAACGGTGTTCCATTGACAAACCAAAGTCCATTATCTTCCTAAAAGAAATCACCATGAAAGTCGATTCTTGAATACATGACTAATCAAGAAAACTAAGTCTCAAGCACTTCTTAGTTTCTTTTAGATTTTTTTTTTCACTTTTTTTTTCTTTCGCCCCTCATGGCCATTATTCATGTTCTCGGATCATCCATATTTTTCTATGCTCTTCTGCTGATTTTTCCCATTACAACTTCAGTTTCTGAAACTGAAGCTCTTTTGAAGCTCAAAGAATCATTTACAAATGCAACTGTTCTTGATTCTTGGAAACCCGGGACAGAGCCCTGTGCAAGAAAAAAACAATGGATGGGTGTAATATGTGATTACAACGGATCAGTTTCGGGTATTCGACTCGGGTATTCGGGTCTGTCAGGGAGGATAGATGTTGATGCATTGCTTTCTCTTTCGGGCCTGAGAAGTATTGCTTTTGTGGCAAATGCGTTTTCGGGCCCTATTCCGGATATTCACAGGATGAGGAATTTGAAGGGATTATACCTTTCGAAGAACCAGTTTTCAGGCGAGATTCCAGCGGGTTATTTCAACAAAATGATATCGTTGAGGAAGGTTTGGTTATCAGGGAACAATTTTTCGGGCAGGATTCCATATTCATTGGGCCAGCTAACCCATTTGATAGAGTTGCATCTTGAAGACAATCAGTTTTTGGGCACCATTCCTCCACTTGAGCAGCCAAGTTTGATTGCTCTCAACGTTTCAAACAATAGCTTGGTAGGGGAAATCCCTTACGGGATGTTGAAATTCAGCCCGAATTCGTTTGAGGCAAATCCCGGGCTCTGTGGTGAGAGTCTAAACAGGTCCTGTGAAAGACCCGTGAAAACAGATAATTCTGATCAAAGGAACTTTGTTTGGGTTCTAGTGGCATCCGTCCTCTTGTTTCTGCTAATGGTAGCTGGGATTCTAGTGCTGAAGCGAAGGCAAGAGAATCAAGATATGATTATTGATGGAACACCCAGTTTTAGTTCATCAAGTAGTGTTAGGAAGAAGAATCTTGATACTGGCCGGGGAGAGGTCGGGTTGGCAGGGCCCGGGTCGGGTCATCGGACCGGGTCCGGCCGTAAGGGATCAGCAAAATATGGAAAGGGGGTTGGTGATATAGTGATGCTAAATTATGAAAAGGGTGAGTTTGGTTTGTCTGATCTAATGAAGGCAGCAGCTGAGGTGCTTGGCAATGGCGCAATGGGGTCTTCATATAAGGCCGTGATGGCTAGTGGAATGACAGTAGTAGTAAAACGGATAAAAGTAAGTAACAAGATGGGGAAAGATCAGTTCGATGCTGAGATGAGAAGGCTAGGAAGTTTAAAGCACAAGAATGTGTTGACACCATTGGCTTATCATTACAGGAGGGATGAGAAGCTCCTGGTCTATGAGTATCAATCTAAAGGCAGTTTGCTCTTTCTATTGCATGGTATGAGTTATGTGAGAACACAAAATTGTATGATCCCAATTGTTATTTTTTTTTCATATTTGAATTATTAGTATTTTTGGTTTCTAGATATTCTGTTCTTTCTTGGTAATTCAATATGTCATTTTACTAATTTCTACCTCCCAAGGTGATCGTGGAATCTCTCATGCCCAACTGAATTGGCCAGTTAGGTTGAAGATCATTCAAGGGATTGCTAGAGGATTAGGCTATCTCCATACTGAACTCTCTTCACTCAACTTACCCCACGGTGACCTCAAATCAAGCAATGTGTTTTTAACTCCAGAATACGAGCCTTTACTTGCAGATTTTGGATTATGTTCCTTGATCAACAACAATCAAGTTGCACAAGCACTATCTGCATATAAGTCTCCGGAGGCTGTGTTGTATCAAACCATATCACCAAAATGTGATGTATTTTGTCTAGGTATCATGATTCTTGAGATTCTTACAGGAAAATTCCCTTCTCAATATATCAACAATGGCGAAGTAGGGACAGACATAGTCCAATGGGTACGATCAGCCATTGCTGAGGGGAAAGAAGTTGATTTGTTTGATCCAAACATTGCAAACACCATGAATGCTAAAAGTGAGATGGAGCACCTCCTCCACATTGGTGCAGCCTGCACAGAAAATAATCCGGATCAACGCCTAGGCATCAAAGAAGCCGTTAAAAGAATAGAGAAAGTACAAGTAGATGAAAGTTCTCAAAACACAAAAGCAACCCGTGTTCTATCCTCATCAAAAGATGAATATGTTGATGTACCACTAGCAGCAACACCCCAATCCTTGGCTTTGGACCATCTCAACAATAGTTCAAAGAAAAGGCACGATGGTAAAGGAGTTGAACCAGGGCAATAATAGTATCACTGCTTACGGTATGTCTTAACCTTTTTTTTTTTTTTTTTTGTTTTTTTTGAGTGTGGATATGGATGTTGTTTTAAGGCTTTTGAACACAGTTTCATTTCCACTGATTTTCATCTGACTCAAATATATTTTAGAAAAATCGAGAATTATTGATTGACAAACAAAATTGGAAAATATCCCTGATATTATTTCAATATGTTTGATCCCATCTTGACTTGAAAATTCCGTCTCAATTTTATCTCTGATATTGTATACTTTGTCAAATAATAGATCAAAAACTTTTTGCAGCATCTTTGTTTCCCCTTTAGGTTTATACAAGTCCCCCCTCATCACATTTAAATTATATTTGGAACACGACCTCAAATTAGTACATGCTTGTTTGCTTCTTTTGCAAACAAATTTCCAAAGTGTTATGCTCTCAAAAACATAATTCTAATCAATTGCTATCAAAGAAATAGGCATGCTAAGTGCTCGTGCAGTCATTATCTAACTTTCTAACAAAAATTCTTCGATAAGCACATTTAATTTTATCATTTATTAAATAATTAATGGCCACTCGTTCTGTTCAAAATGCAGCACATTTTTTATTAGTAATTTTAATCACCCAAAAATTGGTATAGAACTAAGAATCTTTCCTCCCAGATTATTATCTATGCACAGCGTTTAGTGCACGTGCGTGTTGATCTACGCTAGCTTTGTTGATTTCATTAATTGTATTCATTCGATTTTTGAATTAATAAATAATTCAATATGTGACTCATATTGCATTTTTAGATTTTTTTTTAAATTGTGTTTTGATATATCAATTTATAGATTATATTTATATATGTCTATATCTACGTACAACTCCTAAAATTTCGTAAGAACAAATTAAAAAAAAATTGTACACATACACTTCTCTATTTATTGGATTGACATATAAATTTGGATTAAAATTGTACAACGCAAATTCATCATTAAAACTTTCGACATTTCATTAGACAAGTCCAGAGACTAGAGTTAAATTTCGATCAACTTTTGATGATTATAAATAAACCTTATAATATGAGAAAATAACAAAAAATTAATAAAGAATAAAATTCAAAGGAGTTGGATTCAATTGAAAAATATAAGTACAAAAACAGAAGAAACAATAAAATTAAAATATAAAAATGAATCCATTGTATTCAAGTTATTAAGTGACATTCTTTACTCAAATTCTTTCAACAGCCGACTCCCCAAGACCTCTTTTACCTTTTTTTACGACACTAAAGGAGCAATTTTATTTTATATCTTTAATAAGAATATCCAATAAGAAGGTGGGAGCTCGCTCTACCTGTACTACTAGTTCGGGTAAGGAACCAACTACCCTCGCTATTTGATGAGCAATCTGATTCGCTGAACATCTAATAAAACTAATTGAACAATCCATATTAGCCATCATAGATTTATAGACATCAATAACAACCCCTAGATAAGAAGAATCACATGAAACATTATCCAACTCAAACAGAATAGGTGAGGAACAATATTCCTTGATCCAGCTACACGCTTCCTTGAAACCTACTCTGCTTCAGTCAATGCTGGAGAAGTAACACCAAGATGAGGCATTGACTTTGCTGCGATAAACTAACCATTCTCATCCCTCAAAACCCAACCTGATCCAGACTTTTGAAGGTTCAGGAAATGTGTTGCATCAATGTTGCATTTAAGCCATTCATGAGTGTAAAAATATTAAATTTTTGACCAATTGAGAAGTGACACGTGTAAAATAATATATTAAATATTAATTAAAATTTTCTATTTAAATTTTGAGATATATTAAAACTTAATTCCAAAAGATAAATAGTTAATTTTAATTAATAATTTAGTATTTATTTTATATTTAAATCAAGTATTGACACGTGTCAAAGATAAAGTGTCTGCATCTATAGAACAATCAAATCAAAGATATTTGATATTGATATTATCTTTTGATATTTGATATTATCAAATCAAATATATCCCAAATTATCTCTTGATATCTAATATTATCTTATCAAAGAGATAGCCTTTGAAGTATTCGAGTCAATCTAGAAGTCTTCCTTTAAGCACCTATATAAAGGGGTGATTCCAACTCATTTGACACAACATAAATTCCAGCAGACGAGAGAAACTTGGAAAAAGTCCAGCAATTCTCTCAACCAAATTCAAGGAGATCCACGACGCTCAAGGCGTTCTTCATGAAACTCATATATTTTGGCATTTGATTTAAGATCAAGGTGCGAATCCCTTGAATTGGAGTTATTTTTATTCAAGGAGATCCACGACGTTCAAGGCGTTCTTCACGAAACTCATATATTTTTGACGTTTGATTCGAGATTAAGGTGCGAAGCCCTCGAGTTGGTATTATTTTTGTTCAAGTCAAATTTAAGGAAGACCTACGGTGTTCAAGGCATTTTTCGTGAAGCTCATTAAATTCAAGATTATAGTTTAGAGGGAAGAATCAGAGGATTAGATTAGAGATAGAATCTATAGTTGATTCATTGATAGATTTTAATTTTCTTTGTACAATATTTCTTATCTTGTAATTTTATTTATTGCAGACAAAAAAAATTTGTTGTTACAAATTTTAGCATGCCTGTGGATGATATGTTGTCGACGACATTGTTTCATGTCATAGATGCCAATACATCATATAATATGCTTCTAGGCCAACCTTGGCTGCATGAAAATGGTGTGATTCCTTCTTCTTGGCACCAATGTTTCAAGTATTGTCGAAAAGGTGTGGTAAAGAGAGTGCTTGGAGATAGCAAACCTTTCACTAAAGTTGAATCACACTCAGCAGATGCCAAACACTACATCGAAAGTCTAAAAACTACCAAGGCCAGAGAACATGAGGGATCCAATCAGCAAGATAACCTTAATCAAGGAAACAAGGTTAAAGATTTGACTCCAACATATCGTAGTGAAGATCATGTAAAGGGTGAGTTACCTCTAGTAAGATCTGAATCATTAAAAAAATTATCATTTTCTCTAACCAAGCTTGATCTGAATAAGCCATCCACACAACCGCTGAAAGGATTTATGTGCCCAACTCAAGGAGCCAAAAAGGAACATGGAGAATCTCTACAACTTCAAAATGAGAGCTGCTTTGATCTGAAAGCCTATAAACTTCTTGTCAAATCTGGATACAATCCTCAAGAACATTCTATCTTGGAAAGACTTCTCTCTGAGGCATCTGGCAAGCAAACGTATGGGCTTAATACTACCTAAAAAATATTAAAAGAAAAGGTCGGGGTGTCCAAAGCTCTCAGATGGGAATTAGATTTGTTCCTTAAAATCCCATTCGCATTGTGATTAGGAAAGCTACCAGTAATCATATAGTTGGAGAGAAATTTTCCTCAACATATGATGTTTTTGATGAAAATGGAAAGAAAGTCCCACAAATCTCAATTTTCAATAGAATTGGGAAATGACAACATAAAAGAACCTACGATCGGAGACCAAAAATGCCAAAGTTCTTGAAGTGGGTTAGCAAGCCAAAAAAGCTTAGGAGTTTAATTCCTTCACGTATGAAATGATGCTCTATTTTGAATATATCATATGGTAGGACCCTGAAGGTTAAATTGCAAACTATTATCTTCACACAAACTTAAATCGAGGAAGAAAGTGGTAGAGAAAGCTTGGCCTCTTCATATCATATTGTTGTTAGTGATAGTTGGCACACTCGTCAAAATGCTGTAGATCATCTTTGCAAGCAAATCCCCAAGCTTATCAGCAGTGGTTACATAAGTGAAAAGGATAGTATCATGCAGACAGTTTATATAAGAAGAAGAGATGGGCAAATAAGGACGTGTGTAGAATTCAGAAAGATTGAGTCTGTGGAAGAGGATATTGTGCCAGCGTACCATATTACTTTAAGTAAAGAATTTTTGATTGAAGAAGAAGACGCCAAAACTGCACCTTCTGAATTTGAAGAAGGTGTTAAAGCCGCTGTAGATGAATTGAAGAAAATTAATTTAGGTGATGCTAATGATTTGCGGCCTATCTACATTAGTGCTTTGTTCGTCTAATTAAGCAAGCCCAACAGCGATTTCGCCTTGAATTAGTTCCTTTGATTGAAGCTGAAGTAAATAAGCTCATCGAGGTTAGGTTATTTGAGAAGTTAAGTATCCAACATGGATCTCTAGCATCGTCCCAGTAAGAAAGAAAAATGGCCAAATTTGAGTTTATGTTGATTTTAGGGACTTGAATGGTGCTTGTCCTAAGGATGATTTTTCGTTGCCCATTGCATAACTCGTGATTGATGCTACCATAGGGTATGAGGCACTATCATTTATGGATGGATTGTCAAGGTATAACCAAATATGCATGTCTCAAAGAGATGAGGAGTTGACAGCATTTCGTACTCCAAAGGGAATATACTGTTACAAAGTAATGCTGTTTGGACTAAAAATGCTGGTGCCACATATCAAAGGGCAATGCAGAAGATATTTGATGACATGCATCATAAGAATATTGAATGTTATGTTGATGATGTGGTTGTCAAGTCCAAAACGTGAGAAGATCACATACAAGACTTGAGATAAGTTTTCAAACGCTTGAGAAAATACCAACTCAAAATGAATCCATTAAAGTGTGCATTTGGTGTTATATCAGGAAAGTTCCTAGGATTCATTATTCGTCATTAAGGCATAGAAATAGAGCAAGCAAAGATTGACGAAATTTTAAAAATGCCTGAACCTCGAGATATCCATGAACTTAAAAGTTTGCAAGAAAAGTTAGCTTATTTAAGGAGATTCATATCAAATTTAGCTAGTAGAAGTCAACCATTTAGCCGTCTCATGAAGAAGGGTGTTCCATTTGAGTGGGATAAAGCTTGCAGAAATGCTTTTAAAAGTATAAAAGTTTATTTGATGAAACCTCCTGTGTTGGTCGCACTAGTACTTAGACGTCCATTAATTCTTTATATTGCTACTCAAGAACGTTCTGTTGGAGTTTTATTGGCACAAGAAAATGATGAAGGAAAGAAAAATACCTTATACTACTTGAGCAGAATGATGATGCGAATGAGTTGAAATATTTGCCAATTGAGAAAATATGTTTGGTTCTAATTTTTGCAATTTAAAAGTTGAAGCATTACTTTCAACTCATAGTGTTCGTCTTATCTCAAAAGTAAATCCACTAAAATATGTCATGTCAAAACTTGTCATCTTTGATAGACTCGCAAGATGGTACCTTTAGTTGCAATAATTTGAAATCATCTATGTCGCGCAGAAGGCAGTAAAAGGACAAGTTTTTGTTGACTTCTTAGCTGATCATCCTATTCCAGCTGAGTGGGAGTTATCTGATGACCTACCTAATGAAGATGTCTTAGTGGTTGAAATCACACATCCTTGGAAGATGTAGTTTGATGGAGCATCCCACAGAGAAGGAGCTGGTGCCGAAGTGGTATTCATCACATCTAATGATGAAGTATTACCATATTCATTCACTTTATTGAAAATGGCAGTTGACATAAAATAATTGCACCTTAAAGTCTATAAAGATTCTAAGTTGGTGGTCAACCAGTTGCTTAAATCATATGAAGTCAAGAAGCCTGAATTACTTCCATACTTTAATTATGCAAAAAAGCTCATTGGATGGCTTGGGCATGTAGAAATTGAACGCGTGCCAAGAAAGGAAAACAAGCAAGCTGATGCACTAGCTAAATTGGCCTCTTTACTTGCTGTACTTGAGAGTGAAGTGAGAATTCCAATATGTAAAAGTTGGGTTATACCACCAATCTTCGAGGATGAGGATTGTGAAGAAGATGAAAACCATGTTGTTCAAGTATTCAAAATAGAAAAAGAAGATTGGCGCCAACAGTTTGTGGACTATTTGAAGTATGAAAAGCTACCAAATAATCCATATCAAAGAGTTGATATCCGACGTCATGCAACTCGCTTAATCTATTACAAAAGTGTACTTTGTAGGTAATCATTTGATGGGGATCTTCTTGCATTGTTTAAGTGATGATGAAGCTATTCGAGCCATAAAAGAAGCTCATTCTGGAGTTTGTGGTGCCTACCTGTTGGTCCAAAATTATATTTTTGGATAAAAAGAATGAGCTACTACTGGCCGACAATGGTAAAAAATTGCATGGATTATGCTAAAAGATGTCAAGCTTGCTAATTTCATGCAAATTTCATTCACCAACCACCCGAGCTATTACATTCGACTATTGCTTCATGGCCCTTTGATGCTTAGGGTTTAAATGTAGTTGGACCCATAACAAAGTCATCTGTTGGGCACTTGTATATTTTGGCTGCAACAGACTATTTCTCTAAATAGGCCGAAGCAATACCCCTCAAAGAAGTAAAGAAGGAAAATGTTGCTGACTTTATTCGTATCAACATTATAGATCGCTATGGGATTCCTTGATATATAATCACCGATAATGGAAAGCCCTTTAGTAATAGTTTGATAGATAAACTTTGTCAAAAGTTCAATTTCAAACAAAGGAAGTCTTCCATGTATTATGCTACGGCTAATGGTCTTGCTGAGGCGTTCAACAAGACTCTGTGTAATTTGCTGAAGAAAGTAGTTTCAAAGTTAAAGAGAGATTGTCATGAAAGAATTGGAGAAGCTTTATGGGTATATCAAACTACTCATAGAACACCTACACAAGCAGCTCCATATTCATTGGTTTATAGTGTTGAAGTAGTTTTACCCCTTGAGCAACAAATTCTTTCATTGAGGATAGCCATACAAGAGGATTGACTGAGGAAGAAAATGTACGCCTACGTCTTGAAAAATTGGAGGCCCTTGATGAGAAAAGATTGAAAGCACAACAAAGACTTGAGTGTTATCAAGCTTAGCTCTCTAGGGCATTTAACAAGAAAGTGCAATCATAATCTTTTCAAGTTGGGGATTTGGTGCTCGCTGTGAGAAGACCCATAATCACAACTCATCGGACTGGGAATAAGTTCACATCAAAATGGGATGGTCCTTATGTTGTCAAAGAAGTTTATACAAATGGTGCATATAAGTTTGTTGCTAAAGATGGATTAAGAATTGGCCCTATAAATGGGACACACGAGCCTAAACTATATGTTGCTCCTTGATGTATGAACCTAAAATGCATGTTACTCCTGATCAGCATGAGTATAAACCGTGAATGGTACCCACCAAAGGTAGTGCATGTGGATAAAGTGCTGACTTACCCCACTAAAGGTATTTTATGTGGTTAAAATATCAAATATCCCCACTTAGTCCAAGGTGGTTAAGCAATGGATACTCCTAGCCCGCATGAGTATAAATTGTGAACGGTCCCCCCTCTAAAATGTCGCTTTCTTTGAATTATGTTATAACTTAATCCCTTTATTGGGTATGTAGGCAGCTTAGATATTCTCTAAGTTCAATCATGAGTTTATTTTAAATTATATTTTCCCTTTATTCAAGAAAAAAAAAGTTATTTAATTATTTTTATTAAGTTAGAATAATAATAATAATAATAATAATAATAATAATAATAATAATAATAATAATAATAATAATAGTTTAGTTGTTTTTATTAGTTTGAGTTAATTAGTTTGTTGTGTTAAAAAAAAAGTTGTTTAGTTGTTTTATTGGGTTAGAGTTTTTTTTAAAGTTAAAAAAATTAGTTGTTGAGTTAGAGTTTTTTTTAAATATATATATATATATATATATATATAGTTTAGTTGTTTGAATTAATTAACTTGAGATTGCTAAAAAAAGGGGGGGTAATTTTTTTTTGGTCAAAAAAAAAGAGAGAAATTAAAAGATTACAAGATAGAAAAGAAAGATATCTTCTATGTAATCTCAAAAAAAATAACAAATGTAGCATAGTTTATTAAAAAAAAATAAAGAACAAAAAGTTCTAAATAAATTTCAATTAAAAGGACTCAAGTTCTGCAATTCTTCCTTGACAGTCTCCAAGTGTTCCAATGAAGTTCGCAAATTCTCAACCACTTTATTACTCAATGAAGGAGTATTCTTGATAACAACAATTTCCTCTTCAATCTCACAAATTTCAGTTTGAGCACTTCGAAGAAGTTGTTGGTGGCGTTTTAATGATGAAGTCAAGTTCTTTTTGTGTTTCTTCAATTTTCCAAGCTCATTCCCAACACATTCCAACTCTTCTTTGGTGGATTGAATTTGGTTTATTTCTTTGCTTTCTCTAATTTGAGCATTATGGAGACGGCTTTTGACTTCATCTAGTTGTTGTGCAAGAATTTCATTAGATGATTTCTCAAAAGATGTTGACTTTGCCTCATCATAAGCAACAACCTTGTCAAAAAGTACTTGCAATAATTCTTCCACATTGGAGATGCAAAATTTGTTAAAGCCCCTCATTGATTCAAACACAAATTGAATACTATCCTTGATAGATGAGATGGAATCAAGTGGAGTATTTTCTATTCTCTTGCGGAGGCCATCCCACAACATTTGAAGATACTTTTTTTGATGATTAAGTACAAATTTCTCACCTTCAAACACTAAAATTGAAGCACACGGAGATGGTCGTTTAGTTTTCATGTTATGAAATGCCTCATTTTGCATGGTTGTGTGAACTAGAGTGTTCGTGGCCAATAAGTTAGGTCCCATGATTGATCCTCGGCTGCGTTGGGATGTTGCATCTTCATCAACGTTAAGAATTTCATTTTCCAGCTAAAATGTTGCACAATTTAGGTAAGTAAACGACCAAAATGGGGTTTATTTAAAGAGGAAAAAAAGATGGAGTAAAAAAAAAACCTCTTTGGCAAAGTTTTCTGTTGGCAAAGAATCACTTGGCTTTAGAGATTTGGGACCTTTTTTAAGCCTTTTTCAATGATGATCTGCATTACTACTGCTGCTCGTTTTTAAAGGATACGGATTCCTTCTCTTTTGGAGGCTCAATGTCTTCTAGGTTGGAAGGATTTTGAATAGTTTGAGTAAATAGTCTATCCCCTTTATCATGATCCTTATCCTTAAGGAAAATTTTGATTGACTTCAAGTTGATTAATTGTGTAATATTTTCATCAAAGTAATCTTCATGAATTTTAGTTCCCCACTTCTTGTAAGCATCCGAAGAGAATTTTTTTGCATTCGGGGGCACACAAGAAGGCCATGTTGTAGACATAGAATTATGCAAAGTGCATAAATGCCAATAGCAAAGTCCTTTATCCAAATTGGCTGTGCGAATATCATGAGCAAGAATTCCAGGAACTTCTTGATAATATCCAAATTGACGACTGAAGCGATGAGGACTATAAGGTTCAATAATAAAGTAGTCGCCTTGCCACAAAGAAAGATAATTTGAGCATATAGCAATTAAGTATTTTTGCTCCAATTCTCTAGCCTTGCCATCATCAATATATGGAAGTCCTTTGTCTTTCGTAATCATGGTGCAAGTTCAGGAAACAAAATCCCCTTTGTGAATTCTCCTACGAGCTTCCTTTGGATCATAATATTTTGCGCTCCCTTCGCTAGAACAAATCACCATTCTTGGGCCACATATTCTTTGCCAAACTTGATAATGTGTTTTGAAGTAGTGCGCCAACCAAGCATAAACAAAGTAGATGGAAAAAGAAAAATGGACACAACTCAGCCTCGAGGAACCTGAAATTTTATTCAAACCATTATAGATGCTGACTAAAACTGGAATAACAAAACTAACCTTCCTACTGGTAACAATGATGCATGCTATCTTGAAAGTGCTGGGATGTATTGAATTAACATCATTGGTAGGAAGAACAAACGAGCAAAGCCAACAAGCCAAAAATACCGCCAAATAGGTTTTTGCTCTCAAGTTCCCAGGAATCCCAAGTTTTGAAAATAATGCCCTTTTTGGGGTAGGCCATTCTCCATGAACGCTAAAATCACCAAAAGGATTATGAGTTGATTTGGGCTGAACTGTCTTTTTCTCCTTGCGTGGTGGTGGTTGATGGTATTTTATGACTTTCCAAGATTAATACTTCACCCATTTCTCCATAGTAACTTAAGAAAGTTGACCTCCATGGGCATCCTTTTGAAGTAAATGATAAGCTTGAAATGAGTATTTGCAAGAATTGGGAATAAATTTATTTCCTATTTCGTCAACTCCAGTAAGCTCCTTGGCATAAGGAATTACTTCATCATAAAAAATTCCCATCGTAGGGAGGCCTGCAAGGTTGTGCAAATCCCACAGCGAAATGAATAATTCTCTAAAGGACATAAAAAGAGTGTTTGTAAGTGGACACCATGCCTCACAAAATGCTTTGATAATCTTAGAATTTCGATCATATGTGAATAATGAAACATACATTAGATCATATACTTTTATGGCAATGAACTTGTGCTTGCATCGGCTAAGGACATATTTAGTCCACTCCCAGTATCCTTTGATATAATAGAATTCACCATTAAATTGAAGGGTTTCTCCCCATCTGGCTTTTCCCTCAATAATGCTGCAACCTAATATTGGCAAAAGAATCAATTCATTTGATTGTTGACAACAAATTAATTTTTTTGGAGGATAATGATGAGTTGCCCTTAAAACCTACACCTTGAAAGTTTTGATCTCCCGAGACCACTTCTCAATATGAAGTGAATTGGTCAATCGTGGCCACTTTATTGCGTATCTGCTGATAAGTGAATTATGAGTAGTCAAAAGTGTACATTTCTTCATGGGTTGATTCTCTTCATCAAGAATAATTAAGTGTTGTACTCCAACACCAGTTGAAACATCCTTAAAGTAAACTATGATGCAATCTACAAGGATACGAGAAAATTTAATCCAATTGTTGAGGAAAAAAAAGGACGTGATTGATGTGAAGAATCATCATATTTAATGCTCGTGGGAATTAATGGAGAATCAAGTTGATAGCAATGCTAAAATAATGTTATATGTTCAAAGGGACATGCTGTCAAACATAAAAGATGCATAAGTTAGAAGAGAAAGAATGTCAAAAACTAAGAAGATAAGCATACTCAAACAGTCACACAAATTGATTGCACCAACTATATCTATCCAAGTTCATTTGGGTGCCCCTGACCATGCCTTTTATGGTGCTCTTGAGGTTGCCAAGTTCGAGTAGGAATCTCAGTTCAAGACAAATTCTAAATATAAAATTGAGTTCTAATTGAATTTGATTTCACCTGAATACAATAGAAAAAGTTGCCCCCTAAAAGGTAACAAAGTCAACTAATGGAGTTTAAAATTGAAATAAGTATGATAGTGTTCACGGACCCATCTGAATGGCATTTGAAAACGTGAGTGGGAATTGAAGGAGTTTTCTTTTCTTTTGCTAAAAGATGCTTGCAGGCCTATGATTCCATATATAATATAACCAAGAGTGAATTGGTTGCTTGGCCACAAAGATAGTCAAGGAAAAATTGACAATTGAAAATGTCAATTATGCATGTGGGTCCATAATTATTTAAAAATATATATAAATTCAAGGGATGAAGTAAAGCTTGTTGCCATAGATTTTTCTATGAAGAAGTAATTTTGGGCTTATCATGTGAATTTTGATACGGGCTTTGGTTCGGCTCACATATGTTCTCATGCACTTCAAGTCTCATCTTTTTTGGAATTAATTTGCATCCCTTCGTCATGCCTTGAAGTAGGGGCATTTGTAAACATATTTGACCAATTGAGAAGTGATATGTGTAAAATAATATATTAAATATTAATTAAAAATTTTCTATTTAAATTTTGGGATATATTAAATTTAATTCCAAAAAGATACATAGTTAATTTTAATTAATAATTTATTATTTATTTTATATTCAAATCAAGTATTAACACGTGTCAAAGATGAAGTGTCTGCATCTACAGAACAATTAAATCAAAGATATTTGATATTGATATTATCTTTTGATATTTGATGTTATCAAATCAAATATATCTCAAATTATCTCTTGATATCTAATATTATCTTATCAAAAAGATAGCCTTTGAAGTATTTGAGTCAATTTAGAAGTCTTCGTTCAAGCACCTATATAAAGGGGTGATTCCAACTCATTTGACACAACATAAATTTCAGCAGATGAGAGAAACTTGGAAAAAGTCCAGCAATTCTCTCAACCAAATTCAAGGAGATCCACGACGCTCAAGGCGTTATTTGCGGAACTCATATATTTTTTGGCGTTTGATTCGAGATTAAAGTGCGAATCCCTTGAATTGACGTTATTTTTATTCAAGGAGATCCACGAGGTTCAAGGCATTCTTCCCAAAGCTCATATATTTTTTATGTTTGATTCGAGATTAAGGTGCGAAGCCCTCGAGTTGGTGTTATTTTTATTCAAGTCAAATTTAAGGGAGACCCACGGTGTTCAAGGCATTTTTCGTGGAGCTTATTAAATTCAAGATTATAGTTTAGAGGGAAGAATCAGAGGATTAGATTAGAGATAGAAATCATAGTTGATTGATTGATAGATTTTAATTTTATTTATACAATATTTTTTGTCTTGTAATTTTATTTATTGCAGACAAAGAAAATTTGTTGTTACAGTGAGGTGGTCAAGTCCATTTCTTGGTAGTTATCCTATCTATTTTAAAGGCTTGCCCTGAAACTCTTTTCTATGCTTCTATCCACTGATACAAGAAAGAATCAATTGCAAAAATAATAGAGAAGACTGATTTTTTCTTGTTGTTCCAAATCACTTGGTTTCTATTTGGCCACAAGCTCCACAAAAGCATGAAGATTATGTTTTTATCGTCACAAGAAGCTGCTAAAAGCATGTCAAGCAACCAATCTAGTGAACTGGTAAAATGTATGTGGAGACCTCCAATTGCTGCTGCATTCCAACAAAATTTAGCCAAGAGGCAGTAGACTAAAATGTGCAGTATATTTTCATTTTCACCTTGACAAACTAGACAAATGCTATTAACTTCCACCTTCTTTGATAAAAGTTTTCCCTCAATGGCAGACTGTTATTACAAGTTTCCAAATCATATGCCGCACCTTTAGTGGAACCTTTGCCAGCCAAAAATTCTTCCATATAGACGAGTAAAAATCACCTGATTTAAAATCCGTAGTTGACATAAGGTACCTGTATCCACTCTATACTATATAAACCCCTTTTTCTATCAAACCACCACATAACTCGATATTATTCTCCTTAAAACTGAGTAGGATACTGAGCATTCGATTAGCATCTCTGGCATTGAAAAGAGAAAGGATAAAAGAACTGTCCCAACTTCCACATTCCGTACTCATTAGGGAACTAACCTTCATTTGTGCTTCTTCAAGATTCAACGATGATGTGATATATGGATTTTCCTCATCAAGTAGCCAAAGGTACTTATCAATTATGATGCTCTCTCCATTTCCAACTCTAAATACCATCCCACCATCCTTGCTCTAATAAGACTTTGAGCTGCCAAAATACTTCTCCAAGCGTAGCTAGGATTAGAAAATAATTTTGCATTAGCAAATACTTTACTTGGGTAATACTGAGCCTTGAATATTCTTGCAGTCAAGGTATTAGGCCGAGCAGTTAGTCTCTATGCTTGTTTCCCCAACAAAGCAAGATTGAACTCTTTTAATCTTCAAAAGCCCAAACCTCCTTTCTCCTTGATAGAACATAGCCTATTCCATTTCATCTCTCTAATGCCCAAAGAGTTGCCTTGCTTAGAATTCCAATAGAACTAGTTCATTATCCTTTAGATTTTGATACAAGGATCATTTGGGAAAAGAAACACACTCATCATATAATTCGGGATTGCTTGGGTAATTATTTTAGTCAGAATTTCCTTTCCAGCTTTAAATGAAAATCTTTTATTCCATCATTGCATCCTATCCCAGATTTTGTCTGTAACAAACTTAATGATCTCATTTTTCTTCCTTCCTATCATGGTTGGTAAACCTATACATTTATCTTGTTCTCCTATTTCCTGAGCCTCCAAATGTGCAAAAAATATCATGCTTTGATTTTGTTGGCATGTTAGGAGTGAAATATACCACAAACTTTTGGAAATTTATCACCTGGCCCAACGCTCGTTCATACTTTATCAAATAGTCCTTTAGTGCAACATATTGTTCCTTTGTAGCCCGAAAAAAAATAATAAACTATCATCAGTAAAGAAAAGATTATTAATAAGCAACGTAGAGAGATCCTTACCTTGATTTTTTGCTTTCATAAGCAAACTAGAGAGACCCTCAGCACAAAGGATAAACAAATATGGTGACAATAGATTAACTTACCTTAATCCTTTTCTTGGGATTATCGGTCCAATTTTAACTCCATTATGAATGATCTTATATTTCATAGTAGACAAACAAACCATAACTAGATTGATGAATTTTTTATGAAATCCCATTTTATCCATAATTCCTCTCAAGATATTCCATTCTATTTTATCATAAGCTTTACTCATATCGATCTTGAGGGTCATGGCTCCATACTTTCCTTTAGTTTTCCTTTTTAAATAATGCATAACCTCAAAGGCAATCAAAATATTATACGTGATTGGCCACCCTGGCACAAAAGCACTTGAAAAATCATAAACAACATAAGGAAGAATATTTTTCAATCGATTTGCTAGAACTTTCCAAATAATCTTATTATATAAGACATTGCATTAAGCAATTAGTTTGAGATCTGACATCACTTCTGAGCTTTTCTTCTTTGGGATAAAAGTTATGTTTGTATCATTTAACCCTTTCGCAATATGGCAGTTGTTAAGATAATCAGGCATGCTTACGTAACATCATCTTTGATAATCGACCAAAAATTTTGAAAGAATGTCGGATTCAACCTGAAGACTTATCTGAGTGCATCGAGAATAGGGCTTACTTCTGCTGTTCTAAAATCAATCTTCAGTTCTTCATTAAGATCATCAGTAACTTTTCAATCAATAATATTAATGATTGGAGCATAATCACAGTTACTTGCTATAAATAGTTTGGAGAAATAGTTACCAATAACTTCCTCAATTTCGATTTTCCAAGTTCTCCAATTTTCTTTATCGTCCTTCAATTGGCTAATTTTATTTTTCTTTCAAGGAGAAGATGCCTTCATGTGAAAAAATAAAGAATTAGAATCCCCTCCCTTAAGCTAATGTTGCTTGGCACGCTGTTTCTAGAATTCCTCCTGATGTTGGAGAGCAACGAGACATTTGCATTGAGCTTTGGCATAATTTTCAATGGCGATTTCATCCCCAATTTTGTAAATCTCTGCCGCATTCAAGCAACTTGGTAATTATGCGACAACCATAAGATTTCTCCTAGCTCTTACTCACTATTTCTTTGCATTCTGATTCACTTGGCCATACATTCTGAAAACAAATCTGCCTCACTTTCCTTCTGTACTCCTAGATACTCGGCAAGAGAAAAATAAGGGAATGATCCGAGCATGCAGCCTCGAGATTTTGAACTCTTGCTTTTTTACAAGAATTGTACCATTATCATCAACAAGTGCTCGGTCTAGTTTCTCTTCAACAAAGTTTTCAGTACCTCGGTCTCTCTCCCAAGTGAATGGGTGGCCATGCATCTCTAAATTATGTAACTTATATTATTAACTACATTTATAAATCCCTCAAAAAGACTTTGGGGATGGAACATCTTCCATTTTTTTCCATAAGAGAAAGAAGTATCGTTTAAATCCCCATATACAGCACCAAGGTAAGCTTGATTTATTTTTCAAGTTGCATAACATCCCCCTACAATTCATATCGCCTAGCTCATTTCGGGAATCCATAAAAGCCTATTAATTGCCATCTTTGCGTTCTTTCAACATTTGTTTCAATATCAATGTAATTTTTGGAGTATAGCAATACTGAAGCCATTTCATTGTTCTACCAAACAACGCCAAAACTCTTCTATTGCCAATACTGGCTATCACAAGGCATCCTTCATAGTTGATTTGGGCTTGAAATTTTTTAATTTAGGCTCGATTTATCATAGTATCCATTAGAAATATGAATTTAGGCTATTTTGACTTAATCAAGTCTTTAAGAATTTGAATTTTTTATGGGTTCTCAAGCCCATGACAATTCCAACTAAGAGTACGCATTGGGCTTGGCATGTATGGAGCCCAGGATCTGCCATTAACCAGTTTTTTGGATCCAACCTATCTTCCATTACTAGGCCGTTATAATACTCTTCTTCCATCAAACAAACAGCTAGCCTATTTTCTGTGTGTCTTCTTTTTGGGTAAAAAATCATTACTTCATTATCTTTTCCATGGGACAGTTTTTCTTGATAATCATGCATGTCTTCAAATCGAATATCTTTCCCATCAAAATCTTCTCTATTCTCAGCTTGAAGACCAGGGATTTTGGGTAATCCCCAATTTTTTGTTCGAAATAGATTTTCTTCCATATTTGAATTTTTTTTCCTTATCCACTCTAGCCTTGAGCCTCTCTTCTACTGGTGATGAATTCCAGATTTACTGTTCCCTTATTCTTGATTATTGTCCTCTTCTCAGAGCTCTCGGCTAATTACTAGAAGCAAATTTTGGAGGGACATTCTTGGAGTCATATAACTTTGGGCAAATTCTTTCAATATGACCTAGAATACCACAGAAGAAGCAAACCGTCGGGAGCCTTTCATATTTGAATTGTATCTAACACCACTTTCCTCCTTGTTTTTCAAATTTCATTCATCTCTTCAGTTGATTTCTAACATCAATAGATACTTGAATTCTTAAAAATAATCTTCATAAGCCATTAAAGTTGTTTGAATCTGATTCTAAGTATGAGCCTATATAGTTTCCAATGCTTTCACGCACTCGTTCGGATGGGGCACCCATCGGTAAATCATAAATCTAAATTCAGATGCTAATATGAGTAAGCAGAACATGTTGAGGTTGTTCTACCAATAACACTTGTTTTAGAATAAGAAGATGTTAGTCAAAATTTGCTACATGTCCAACACATGAAAGAGTTGGAATATGTATGTAGTTGTGTTTGACTCTTTAATACTGACTCATTTAACGAGTTGTCATATAGCTACCACAGTATTCTTGAAGGCCATAAAATTGATATGTTTACTCGTTAGTAGACGACCAACTAGAAAGAAACTCTGTTGAGCAGTTTCTTCTTTTTCCCTATCCTCCAAGGTGATGCCACCTTCTTCTTCCTCTTTAAGCGTGACTTTGACATATAGATCAACTAGATGATCCATGTCGATCATGGAAAATTATGCAAAACTAATGGAATACTTATCAAATGATAAGATGGAGAAGGACTTGCCACAGAGGCAAGAAAGACGGAGAATTCTTGAACCTTTGACCTCTTTACCTTAATTGCATTAAAATACCAAATAAAATTCATTTTAATTTATTAGGCCATCCAGGGACCATATTCAAAGGCCAAGTCCCAGCTTTTTCTACATAAAATTGTACAAAAATATAATTTGAGCCAAAAATCTCACCAACTATATAAAACTAGTAAGTGGTGCACACTTGATACGTGTACATTTAAAAATTAAAACACAATCGATATATGTACACATATATGGTACATGTATAAAAAAAATTTATTATAATTTTTATATTATTTTATAAATGCATATTTAATATCTCAAATGAATAATATTTTCAATTGGATATGAAACTCTAGAAAATATCTTTCTTTGAATATCTTTTCCTCATAAAGCATGACTATGAAATGGTGGTGGTGGAAGGATAGTAGCTAGATAAAACAACTGATAGTTACTTACATAGTTTATGAGAATATAAAATAAAAATTGAAGATATTTTAGTCCTATCATTCGAGAACACATCATTAAGGCCTCACGTTTTATTAATAGCATAGATATTTTTATAAAATAAAAAGATTATAAAATATTTTAAGTAAATTTAATAGAAGACACACTCTAAGAAGGTATTTGGATGAGTTTATGAGTTGCTCAAGATGTATAAAAATTAAGGAGTTCCTAATTTATTTTTTAGATCTTAATAAGCTCTCTTAAGTTTTATCAATTTAATTAAAAAATTATCATTAATAACATCTTAAAAGCTTTAAAGTCTTATTTTATTTAAACACTTAAATAATTTATTTTTTTTAAAAATATATAGCATTTTATAAGCTCAAAAAACATAAAATGTAAAAGCTTTAAAGTTACAAGACCTTTTAAATAAATTTAACCAAACACCCTCTAAATTCAAAATAAAAAAACTACCACGCCACTTCATAAAAACAAAAAGGGTAAATGG